>JAGVSN010000049.1:2400000-3000646 GCA_022651745.1 Parapsyche elsis
GTAAATCTAGATGGTGGCTGATTCGTTCACACCGACAGCTGGCGTCACTCGCTCGCTCTCAGTCTGCGTTTCATTTCAAAGCGTTGAGTGGACGCTGAGCAGATTTTTTGCTATTATCAAGTAGCAACTTTTAATAATTGCTCTTTTCTATCACAATGGGTGGTTAAAACACACATCAACTTTGTGTGTCGATAATACAAGTCTCACTAAAAAAGTTTCGAGTTGCAGTTTCTTGTCTAAATACATCAGTGTCGATTTTATGGACTTGATCCATTAATAATAACTAGTGTAAGCCCGTTGAATATCAACGGAGCGTTCTTATCACCCGTACTGAAAAATAATATTAAATTTAATAGTGTTTATAGTTGTTGCATCTATGCAACAATGTAACAATTTAACAAAGTTGCGAACTTTCAACCGATTTATATGTTCAAAATAAAAGGGATCTCGCATCGTTTGTTGTTGTGCGTTGTTGCAAATCAGTGATACCGGGTTCAAATCCCACTCGTGCGACGTTCTGGTTTTTTAAATTATTTTTCGAGGCGGGCGTTATCAGCAGACAGACACACACACAGACAGACAGACTACATATACTAGTGTAAGCCCGCTGAATTTTAAATATCGTAAAGCGTGAAACGAATTTTAAATATCGTAATATCGTAATAACCCATTACCCAAATCGCTCGATCCCCGATACCCACTGGAAAAAAAATTTTTTTTTTACTTTACTTTACTATTTATATTATAATTATTAATTATTATATATATATAATAATTATAATTTTGTAAGTGATTTTGTAAAAAACAAAAAAAAATACATAGTTTTTATATCAACATCTATTTATTATTAGCAGAGTTTTTATGTTATAGGTAAAGCAGATTTACGATCCCTTGTATAGGTAATGTTAAAAAAAAAAAAAGGACCCAACCGACAACTGATTTTGGTAGATTAGTCTAAGGATGTTCTTCCCGAGCCTGAGGTCGTGGGTTCGATCCCCCACTCGTTCTAGTGGTTTTTTAATAATTTTTCCTCAGCGAGCGTTATCAGCAGACAGGCAGACAGACAGTTATAATAAGGATAACGAAATTAATTATATTGGGCAGAAACGTTACTTGATCGTTTTCTAAAGGTTGGGCCACATTGGCGAACCGAACAGCGAACGACGAAGGGTTGTCACAATAACAACAGGATTGTACACAATAACAATTCGACTTCGCCCTTCGTCGTTCGCTGTTCGGTTCGCCAATGTGGACCCACCTTAATGCGGACAGTTTTCCTAAAATTCTCAAATACCATTGAAACTTACACTTTTATTAAATTTAAACGCAGATATTAAGCTCTAAACGTTAAAAGAAAGCGTTATTTTTAATTTTTTTTTTTTACCGCAAACACTGAAAGGGGTCGAACGTTCCCGTTCATATGTTTTCGCATTATCATTTCGAAAACGGGCGCAAAATTCCAAGAACCGGAATTCGGCTAATGCGAAACACAACAACACAAATTAGTTAATTAACTTTGTAGCCTAAGTCGGTTAGCCAGGTATAACCAACCGACACACACATATACATACAATAATAATAAGTTAATTAGAAATTGTTCATTATCATAGCGGGGTCGGCAAGGTCGACCGGGTTCGCGGTTCGCGTGCACACACTCAATTCTATAATGTGTACCTATGTATGTACTACACCCCGAAAGCCAAATATCACGTGTAAAGGCGAATCGAGAAATGCTAACCCTGTTAGTTATTTGTCGTACATGCCACATATGCTATTTATTTGTATAGAAGAGAGGCTTTGGTGACTCGGAAGGTTCAGTGTACACCAACTACATAGTAACCGCAAAGTTCGTTGAAGCGGGGCTATGCTACAATTTTAGAAAAGGGCAGAGTTAAATTGTTTAGCTCCGTCATAAGCACTTGCGTCTAAAAATAATCTTTTAAAGGGGTTAAAGGATTAAACTTATCAATGGAAAAGTGCAGACCGCAAACAATAATTTAGCTCTGCCCTTTTCTAGCACAATAGCAATGTGACTTCAGGCTTAGTGTGCACTACCTTAATGTTATAAAAAGTCAACTTTTATAACATTTTTAAAGCCATCCTAACATTTAAACACGTTGAAAGTATGAAACACTTCTAGACACGTACACTTTAAAATATAAAAAGCTAAACCCTTGTTGTTATTGGATGCTAATTTTAAAATGGGTTCAAGTTTTTCAACATTTTACATTATAAAGTAATAAAAAAAATTGAGTTTTGTAGTATTTTTGATGTATCGTTTATTAGACTTGTGTAGAAGAAAAGTCCGTGTCTTTTCCTTTATACGAGCCAAAATTTTATCCTGAATACGGGTACAATTAATAATTTTTTTACCGTTACAATTACAGGATAAATTCGGTTAATCGTTAATGGTGAATCCGCTACTGTATATAATAACTAATGTACGAAGAAACGATACAGAATAGCAAGTGGAGGGACTTAAATATTTTCATGTGCTAACTAAGTTCATATTTATAATTTTATGTCTTCAGCCATTTAATCATTTAAAGGAAATCATTAAAGACCTTGCAAATGCAAAGCTTCCGATTTTGAAAAGTTTTCAATGTGATGTTATCGATTGCGTTTACAGAAGGGGCCGATGGTCTCATATGAGAGCACCGATCATATGTACATCTCATCATTTTCAGCCGTTCACCATCCACTGCTGGATGAAATCCTCTTCCATTCCTGTCTGTCTCGAGCAATCTGCATCCACTTGACTCGCACACATTCTTCTCAATTCATCAGCCCATCTTCCACTCGATCTACCGTGCTTTCTTTCACATCCTCTCGGATACCATTTCAGTACTGCATCTGCTATCCATTATTCTCGCTATGTGTCCACTGCAACTTTATCACACGTTCCACTATATCTGCCACTTTGATCATTCTTCTTACCCATGTATTCATACGATCTCTTCTCGTTATACCGTTTCTGTGTGCATTAGATCATGCGTAACATACTTGAATTTAGCATCTACGTTTCACATCCATACGTCATAACTGGCAGTACGCGCAGGTTGTATACCTTATTTTTTAAACATAGCGGAATGTTGGATTTAAAAACTATGTTCATTATTCCAAAAGCACTCCATTCTAGTTTTATTTCTTCTTATTTACAACCAGTCATATTCCTGGGTGTCCACTCCAACTTTTTCACACGTTCCGCTATAGCAGGGGTTCTTAACCCTGCGCCCACGGAGCTATTTTCATGCGCCCGCTACAAAGTATTAAATAACGAAAAAATCAAAATTTAATCTTTATAGTATTTTTTTAAAAATATTGTTTATTGAAATCGAAATCCTGTTTTGGTTCCACACGTTTGTGCGAATCTTTACTTTCCACCATGAACACAATAAAATCAAAAACCAGATCTCGACTTGCCAATACCAACCTTGATGATTGTTCACGATTGGGATTATCATCTTACACTCCCAACTTTGACAAATTAGTAAGTGAAATGCAATGTCAAAGATCGCACTAATTGTGTATTGTTATTTTGAATATATTTTTTTTACTCTTTATTTTGTATATGTTATCTTTTACATGTACATATGTATGTAACTGTATGGGTTTTTTTTACGCTTCTTTTGTAAATGCCCTCACAGGCGTCTACATGTATGTAAATAAATATAATTATAATAAATGTAACACGTAATACTTAAATCATGTTTTTTTTTTTAAATCCGGCGTGCGCCCGCGACTATTATCCTAAATCTCAAATGCGCCCGCTACCGCAAAAGGTTAAGAACCCCTGCGCTATTGGTCATACTTCTTACCCATGTATTCCTCTTGCGATCTCTTCTCGTTATACCGAGCATACATCTTCCGAAACTTCTCCGATACATCTATTCGCGTAGAATAAAGCTTACAGCAACAACGCGGTTTTAAAGCGCTCGCTGTGAATAATTCAGACGCAAAGTGTGCGCGTGAGCGACTGTGAATATTTGAAGATCGAATCGGCATCCAGGAACGTTTATCGCCGGCTAATAGTGTTTGCTTTTTTAATGCGGTCTGTTTGCCATCGTTCATTCGATATATTGTTACACGCACCTATCTTATAGCCATCAACCCCGGTGCGTAATAATTTATTTCGTCAAAATTGCGTCCGCCATTCACATCCGCCCCCGCGAATCGATTTTCGAGGTGAAGGCTTTTGAGGTATTGATCAGCGGGGGGTGGTAATGGAGTGGGCACTTCACGCGATAATTCAATCAGCCGTTTGGCAACAAAACCCTTCCTCCCTTTCTAGCCCCATTCCCTTGTCCCAATCCTGCCCCTAAGCCCAGTACGAAAGGCCCTTATTTGAGTTGTGCCTTATTCGCTTGTTGGCGATGACTACGACGCTCTGTTGACAAATTGTTTCAAAACGACAAGACAATGTATTGTGTTCGTGTGTGTGTGTGTGTGTGTGTGTGTGTGTGTGTGTGTGTGTGTGTTTGCTTGTGAAACTTGGCACAATGTATGTAATGTATAGGTATAATAAAAGATGATCAATGCATGGAGTGTGAGTATGTACATATGTATGTATGTGGGGCGAACTGAACTGTTGCGCTTTCAAAATGTATATAATATAATATATATGTACATACATATTAGATTATATATATATATATATATATATATATATATATATATATACTGTCGTCCTAAGCCCACGTAACTGACAAAAATTACGAAAATGAGTTAGATGTGTTTTAGGGGTTATGGGAGTGTATTCTTGCGATTTTTCATATCAAAATTAATGTATCTTCATCCAAAAGTGACTTTTTTAAGCTATTAAATCTAACGTATCTGCATGCGCAGAGAAATAGTATCACCAGTACAATATTTACTTCGGTCACTACCTTATCATGAAAGATTGAAAAGACTGAATCTCTCCACATTGGAGACGAGGTGATTTAATTGAAGTATTCAAAATAATAAATAATCATTATTCATGTGAAATGACCAACCTCATTATGTTCAATGAGAACCCTCTCATCTAAGAGGTCACACTCTTAGACTCCGAGAAGAAAAATCAAATAAGATTGTTAGAGATTCATTCTTTTCAAATAGAGTGGTTGAAGTTTGGAATAGTCATATGTATACATTAATAATGAATAATGAAGTGACGTAACTACTAAAGTATTCTTTTTTTTTTTTTTTCATTTTTCCTTAGAATTATCAAAGCACAATAGAAAATAACCTCATGCACAAAAAAAAAAGTTTAAATAAATCAGTACAGGCAGCGTCTATTTTTGCGTTGGTGTTTTGCAAAATGCCGCGTGATTTGTACGTTTTGCATTGTGTAGGATTGTAGGTGGTTAGAGTTTAATAGGTTGAGCCATTCGTAGATTCGTAGATCAAAGAAGATGTCGAAGACGTTGGAAAAAAAAGCGTGATGATTGATACATTTTTTTATTTTATTTGATGACTTTGTTGATGTTTATGTGTACATATACATATGTACATACAGATACAATAAAAGTTTAAAGTAAAAAGATGATTTACACTAATAAAAGTTTCCTACTGGTACATACATACATACATACATGTGTATTTCTATATGTTTTGTTTCATAATTAATTTTAGTTAATATCGTGAACTGGAAAGGTTTACTATCATTGGGTAGATCTGAGATATGTCAACTTAGATAATGTATGGCTTCTTTGATATTTTATTTTTTCAAGGAATTTTAACGAAGCTCGAGTCATTAGCGAAACTTAAGTGTCCCGAAGCTCCAGGCATAACTGTATGTATGTACATGTATGCCTTGAGGAGACACCACCAACTTATTTCTCTTCAAGACCCTCACATGAGGCCATCCGCCCCCCCCCAATCAACGTACAATGTTCCAAGATTCCATTACTAAACTATTTCTAGCATTATTTTGCACTTTTTTTTTTGCTTTATCTACTTCGTTCTTCTTTTGGCAACTTTCGTTTTCACACATTTTGTTTTCTCTCTTGATCTTGTGATTTAATTTTTTGATCCATTTCAATCTATGTATGTACATCTTCATCCTTTTCTTTTTTCTACCTTTTCGTCTACAATTCTTTTAAGTCCTTTGATACTGTGCCTCTGCTATACATGCAATGTATTTGCTAGAAGTCACCTGGAATTTGTTAGTACTATATGGTATATGCAACCCGTTTTACCAAGATTCCATTACTTAACTGGAAAAAATTAATAAGAAGTTCCACGCGTACTCTACATATTTCCAGGTTTAGTCTTTCCTCTTCTTCTTCCAATTTCCATGATTATGTCCCACTGCGGTCTAGGACAGTCTCGGATCTCTGCTTCGTATTTAAGCTATTAAATAATTTATCAGATAGCCCTTACTTGCTAAGTAGGATCCTTCTCCATTGTTTCAATTGAATCTTTATTCTACCTATACTAATTATTCGCAAAACTCTTTCATTCATAGATCCTGCTCGTCATTCAACGAAATTCTTGCACATATTGATCCTTTTCACTATTTCTTTACTCAAGTTCCTTTCCTGCTAAGATTTGTTCTTTGTTTGTAACTATTTTGGCTGTATTGTATTATTTAATTTTATATTGTATGTACTTTATGAGCCGTACGTTACTTGATATTAAAATAAATAAATAAATGTACACGCACTGCTGATGACCGTCAAAAAAAGTGTTTCATAAGAATAAGTAAATATCCCAGATTTCATTAATTTTTTCATCGGTGGATAAGTAGACGTGCAAATATTCGACAGTTGTACGTATTCATATTACATTACGAAAAAATAAACATCGATAAAAATGTCTGTTAGAAAAACATACGGCGATCAAAAGTTCGATCGTTGAAATTGTTCGCCGATGAATATTCCGTTCGTAATTTGTTTACGATGAAAAGTCCGGAAATCAAAAATCACATCAAATTTATCATAAAACATTTCACAACGGAAAGGACTTAAAAAAACATTTCGTATAATGGATAAAGTAATACTTTAATAATAATATTCTCCGGTGTGAAAATACTTGACGAAATAATATTACACGGAAAATCTCACACGTTTCAAAGTGCGACTTAAAAACACCTCGCACGCTTTGAGTTAATCAAAAATTAAAATGGGGGAAGAAAAAAAAATAGAACAAAGTGAACATTTCGGACGAAGGGCAGGTAATCTGGAGCACTCGTTCGTAATCCCCAGGACTAAAACCGCAAAACCCGGCGTAATATTACGAAACGTACCGCAAAATAATACATAGGACATTTAAAAGCGAGATCCCTTAAATTGCACGTCGACTTAATCCAGATTTCGCCATTATAAATTAGATTGAACAAAAGGGGGAAGCTCGCCGGAGCTTTTCATCCCACACGCTAACTTCTCTCCTTTCTTTTTCTGTTTAGTCCCCTTTCGCTTTTTAACCCCTTCGCGCCCGAGTTAACGGCGAGTTTTAAACGAATTCCCTATCTGCACTTCAGATCGCGGCGTATTTACTATGCATACGTGTTAATTGTAACGACGGATAGATACTTTTTTCCGTGAAAAGAAAGGTCGTCCTTTTGGAATACGTTCGGGAGATTCGTTTCCAAACGGTGAACTTTTTAAACGAGGCGATTTATTATTTAGGAAATTTTCAGCATTTAAGATTTTCATTATTCAGGAGAGCCTCTTAGCGAGTCGAGTCTCCCGCGAGACTCGAAGCGGATGAAAAATTCATTCGCGTAAAACGAAGTCGAATGTATTCCGTTGTATGTATAATTATCTCTGAAGATGCTTTTCCGCGTGGAATGTAATTATGATACACGGTTCCTGTGAAACAACTTCACGCATGCAATTCTCATACGTGTAGGTACTAGTAGTTATAGTGTTTTCAGTTGTGTATTTAAGCGTGTTTTTGAATTTTTCCATTCAAATTACCCGCTTGTATGAAGAAATGTTGAACAATCGTTGTTATATCAGGGTAAAATTAAAAGTATCCTTTTCCAAACAGAATGAAAAATAAATTGGGAGACTTTCCAAGGGAAGTATCACTTCCGGTTGACGAAAAGTTTTGAAAGCCTTATAGATTGCAATGGCCGCAAAAAAACATATAAATATGAAGTTTCAGTGTTATAGGATAAATGGTTTTTGAGTTATTAGCGTTTCTACATACAGGTACATAGACTTACAGATAGACAGACTTACAGACACACGCACACACATACAGACATTTCCCAAAAATCATGAAAATGTAATCAGGGGATGATACCTGATACAAATCAGTCAAAATTTCAAGGTCGAATTTTTGCACGATCGCAATACTTAATCCGATTAGGATACAGTAAAAACAGTTGACCAATTCACGTATTAAAATGGAGCTTTTGTTTGTTTGTATTATAGTGAAATTCTCATGTGAAAACAATCTTCCAAATGCAAAAAGCTTTTAAAAATAAAGTAAATTGTTTTTTTTTCAATGTTAAAATAATCGCATAAGAGTCATAAGTCATACGAACAAATTTTCAAGGCAAAATAACTATTTACTTTTTAAATACAAAATTATGTGTAGTTATGTGTACATACATACATACATATACAATACTACTAGTGTAAGCCCGTTGAATATCAACGGAGCGTTCTCATCGCCCGTACTGAAAAATAATATTAAATTAAATGGTTTTTTTTTTGTTGTTGCGTAGATGGCGCGTTATAATAACAACGTAACAATTTAGCAAAGTCGCGAGCCTATTTATTATATATGTAAATAGTCGAGTTGAAGCCAGTCCATTATTATCTGGTTTGGCTCACCGGGTAAGCGCTCAGTGATACCGGGTTCAAATCCCACTCGCGCGACGTTCTAGTTTTTTTAATTATTTACATCGGCGAGCGTTATCAGCAGACAGACGGATTTCGACTATTATATATATATAATAACTAGTGTAAGCCCGTTGAATATCAACGCCCGCTGAATTTTAAATATCGTAAAGCGTAAAACGAATTTTAAATATCGTAATATCGTAATAGAGATTCCCATTACCCAAATCGATCGATCCCCGATACCCACTCAAAAAAAAATTTTTTTTTTACTTTACTATTTATATAATAATTATTAATTATTATATACATATACATATAATCATTATAATTTTGTAAAAATCAAAAAACAAAAAAAAAATAATAGTTTCTATAGTGACATCTATGTATTATTAGCAGAATCACAATCCCTTTTGTAGGTAAATCCGAGTCACGATATGTTAAAAAAAAAAAGGACCCAACCGACAACTGGTTTTAGCAGATTGGTCTAACGACTTTCTTCCCGAGCCTGAGGTCGTGCGTTCGAACCCCACTCGTGCTGCCAAGTTTTTTCCCAATTTTTCCTCAGCGAGCGTTATCAGCAGACAGACAGACAGACAGACAGACAGACGGATTTCGGCTATTATATATGTATATAATAATAAGATAATAGTCATATTTAATAGATAGGGCGAGTTTTCAGCGTTGTTATGACGTCAGCGCAATGTTGAATGTATTTCATGTATTTCTGTCCATCTTGAATGTATTTTCAGCTATTACGAATTTTAAATAAATTGTCACATTATGTTTATACGTGCGCTAGAATCAATTTACACTCGTCTCGCTTAACCTAATCTAACCTAACCCGGCGTGTAAAATAAAATTATATATATATATATATATATATATATATATGTGTATGTGTGCTAATGTTAAATAAGCGAACATGTGTCCCTTTTCACGCGTGCCATTTTCTTGTTCGTTCACCCCATCATATCGATTTTACAATGAAATATTCAATGAATACATTACATTTCAGAACGCGTCTTCTCCCGTCAATTGAAACGGAAAATATTCGCCATTTTCCAATATGGCAACGCGCTCACACACACACACACACACATACACATAATATGTACTTACTTATTGACATGAAAATATTGTAAAGCGGATTTAGCAGTTTCGCGTGTGAAAATGACGCACGAAAACATCGACATTTCAATGCGGTTTAATTTTATTATGAACGAATACGATACATTTCATACAATGTCGTCACCCTAGACTTTACAGGATTCGTTACTACACTTTTTTCAGAATTTCGCGTTTAGATGCCATTTATTGGAAATTGTCACTATGTAATGTGATGACTAATATAGTAATATAATACACCTTCTGCTAAAATTTTGCATCTCAAATGTGTATATTTATATTTAAAAAGAACAATACGAGCTTGTAAGTCCACCATGGTAAAAAAAAGTATATATATACATTGAGATTTAATGTAAAATAGGCATTTTTTTATGGTTGAAAAATAGACAATGCTCTTTTAATGTATTATCATACATATTACTATTTTCATATGGTGACTAAGTCTTTTTGAAAAGTTGTTTTTGAGTGAATTTTTGCGAAAATATTCTGCATTTACTTTGAACATAAGGAATTTTTTAATTCTCCCAAGAGGATTCCGTATTTAACGGTTTTTATTGCATGTGCTAAGTTTTGTAATTTGAAAGATAAGAATTTGTGATTGAAATTGTTACTGAAATGCACAACTTTGTCAGTTACGTCAGCTATTTTATTGTTTTTTTTTTTTTTTTTTAATTTATTGCCTTGAAATCCAACTTTCGTAACAGTCTTTCTACGATTAATATACATAGAGATTTTATAAAAGTATATAATTATAATGCAATCATCCAGTAAAGCTGTGTAGTAAAGCAATTTTACTCGCAACAAAAGTGTAAAAACAACCACAAACAGTCGATTTATTTATTTTTATTTAAGATATATTAAAAAGCTAATTACAAACAAATATTACTTAAAGGTAAAATTACAAAATAAACTTATTATCTACTAGCACTTGTACAGAGGTGCTGTTTTAAAACTGCCATTAATCTATCAATTTTATTTATATTTTTGAGAACTTCTGGCAGGACATTATATTCAACAATACCCCTGTACAAGATACTCCTCTAGGATCTACTTAATTTTAAATTCGTAACTATTAACTTATTCTTACCCCTACTATTATGACTATGTATTGTAATTTTAAATTCAATATAGAGAAACGTGATTTTATACAGCGTAAGTCTATTTATTGGCTATAAAAGTAAAAATGAAAATCAAACAAAAAAAAAAGCAATAACAACTTGTTTGATAATAATATATTAAAAAGCTATAAACTTTTAAATTCCGCGAATCGATAAAGTTAAACAGTTATTAGTCTCTCCTGTAAATTTGACCCACATAAGTGGATATACGAGCTGTTGTAGCCTAGGGGGACGATATGGTGAAAATTTACAATGCGAGAATAAATTTGTGAGTTTGAGTTTTTCCCCGAATTTTCATCTGAGATCAAAGTGAACCGTCGACTTTTCCATTGTCGCACGTAATAATAAATTACGGCAATTGTAGAAGCGGCGCTCTCGTTCCCTTTATGGCCGGTCGTTCGCTTTGAAAATGTGTTCACTCTATTTTTCCACTAGGGGAAAGATTGAGCAGCGCTGGTTTGACCAATTGCATTAGCGAGTCATGCGAGGATTATTAATACGAGCGATCGAGCGCGCTCTAACGTCAAAAAGCGCTTCCGACGCAAATATGTAGGTCACAGGTCAAAATGTGACAGCTTTTTTTTATACGTATGTATTATTATGAGTAGGTATTTATTTTCACGTGACTAGGTAACTGCAACGTAATAATTTCTCTGAATCAAATTTTAATTTTGAGTAGCCAATTAATTAGTCATACAAAAAAAAATCGCCTATACTGCCGTCCTAAGCCCACTTAACATAACTGACAAAAATTACGAAAATGAGTTATATGTGTTTTGGGGGTTATGGGGGTGTATTATTGCGATTTTTCATATCAAAATTAATGTATCTTCATCCAAAAGTGACTTTTTTAAGCTATTAAATCTAACGTATCTGCATGCGCAGAGAAATAGTATCACCAATACTTAGCGAAAATAACGTATCCAATATTTACTTCGGTCACTACTTTATCATGAAATATTGAAAAGATTGAATCTCTCCACATTGGAGACGAGGTGATTTAATTGAAGTATTCAAAATAATAAGTAATCATTATTCATGTGAAATGACCAACCTCATTATGTTCAATGAGAACCCTCTCATCTAAGAGGTCATACTCTTAGACTCCGAAAAGAAAAATCAAATAAGATTGTTAGAGGTTCATTCTTTTAAAATAGAGTGGTTGAAGTTTGGAATAGACATATGTATACATTAATAATGAATAATGAAGTGATGTAACTATTAAAGTACTCATTTTTTTTTAATTTTTCCTTAGAATTATCAAAACACAATAGAAAATAACCTCATGCACTAAAAAAAAGTTTAAATAAATCAGTAATATATGAAGAAAAACACAAATTTAGAATAAAACTTTCAAGTCCATTTATCTCGATATTGTTGTTTTGTCAGTTACGTTAAGTGGGCTTAGGACGGCAGTATGTATATGTATGTACGTTCTGATTGTAATCATAATGGAACTCAACAATTAATCATCCCTTATTGATTAAATTTTAAAATGCTTAATTACACTACATACTTTACCCGTACAGTGAACGTGTATACAATATTTGATTTCGATAAGTTATCTTCACTTTCTTGTTATTGTAAAAATTATACTCGAATGGATTTTCCATTGACTTGTACATACATATGTATGTATTTGTTTGAACGGAAGACGATGTTTAAGCCTGTCAGTCAGTTTGTTGTCAACGTTCGACACATTTCTTTAACCTAACCTTACCTCACCTAATCTAATGCGGGTATTACACAGAGATAGTTTACTCGCTACTATCTCGCTGGTTTACTAGCCGCTAGTAAACTAGCTCGTGTAATAGGCGAAGCTAGTAAACTATCAGACTTTTTCGCCCGAGTGAAACTATCTGGCTACTATCTGGCTAGTATGACGTCACTTTATTTTGACAGTTTGAGGGTTAGCGGCTCATTTTCAGCTCCCAACACACACACATATATCAAGGTTTAGTCAAAATTGTATTATTAAAAAAGGCATATTTATTAATCATATTTGTAAAAAAGGAAGTAAAACAAGTTGACGACAGTGCCACTAGCGGAGCGAGTGGCGCCGCTGGCGAGTACACTAAATAGTAATAGGATTACTAGCTGCTCGCTACTAGCTCTACGTGTCGGCTAGTAAACTAGCGAAATAGTAGCGAGTAAACTATCCCTGTGTAATACCCGCTTAAAGCATCCAAATTCAGTCTGAATAAACAATATCAAATAATGTAAGGGTCTTGCGTTATTTCCATTACATTATTATATCCCAAACTGTGAGTTGCGAGTTGATTTTTGGTGGGTCACGAAAAGTTTTCGAAATGTGAATTTTTATCCCAGCTGCTTGTTTTCGTTAATTATAAATTATATAAAACTCTGGATATATGTATGTACATATTTTAAAAGTTATATGTATATGTAGGTATTTATATAAGTATACTAGTGTAAGCCCGTTTATAAAAAAATATTTTCGTAATTGATTACGTAACAATTTAGCACAACTTAGTAAGTCGCGAAATTACTGAGAATTAATATTTTAAAATTATAAGAGCCCCATCATCACCGGCGTTGGGTGAACGCGTTAGCGCTAACTCACCCAACTTGATGATCACGGTTTCAAATCCCACTCGCAAATTTCGTGTTTTTTCAATTTTACCGAGGCGAGCGTTATCAGCAGACAGACAGACAGACGGACTGATTTGGGCTATTATATATAAAAAGTTTGGGATGCACTGATTTAATTTATTGTTAGCAATAGAATAATAACAAAGTCGTCAAATGGAACGAGATGAAACTATACAATTTATCAATGAAATGACGAATCAGTTTAATTTATTTATGTATTAAACCTTCAGTCTGTCTGTCCGTCCGCAGTCCTCGATGCAATACTTCAGTTTTTTTTATTTAACTTTTTCCCAGTAGCCCCATAGTTACCGCTATCATGTTAGTTAATACATGCAAATAATACACATTCGTTGATTGTCAACGGGCAACATATTATATTTTCAATTTTTAAAATAGGCAATCGTAAAATGAAAGCTTAATATAATATACGTAGTACAAGTAAGACATTGGGTTAATTTAAATACAAATCATAGAAATATATGTACATACTACATAGCATCGTTTGAATAGGAATTGTATTGTTTAATCTTAGATTTTCTTTGTTTATTTTTAAGGCATTATATACAAAAGCGTAATTCATACAAGAGTGCCATTTCGTAATATAACCACACAAGGAATTGCTTTATATTATATACATATTACATACATATATATATATTATATATATATATGTATATATACATGCATATATATAATTTTCAAAAGTTCTCGTTTTTCGAACGTCAAGCTCGGCGTGTGAGGGCCGGAAGCAGCGCGCTCTCCTCTCATCGCATTGTCCCTAACTTTTAATTGTTTTGGCCCGTTTCCCGCGAGCCGGCCCTGGGGGAAAATTACGCAGTTTGTATTGTGCAATCCTTGAGGCGAGAATTTAATATACTTTAACGCTCTTCTCAACTGCTTGTTGACGTTTATGAACGTCTTCGTCGCGAGAGCTATCTCCGTCTTCATTCATAATTTCACTGATTGTACGACACACTCAAACTAAAATATTTTAAATCATCATGTGACATCACCTACATAATATTTACATGTGTATGTAATACATACATACATATAATTCTTGTCACTTATATCTAAGTATACTCCAAAACTATGTACTATCGCTACTACTAGGAAATTGTGGACAATGTTTACGTAAACATGTCCAGCGAAACGTTTCCATATTGGATAACACGAGATTTTGAGGGTTCAATACATACATACATACAAAATACATATGTATGTACACATTGTAGGTCGATTTTGCGAATATGCATCTGTCTGTCACTCTGACGCCTATACATCAATATAAAATCCGATGGGATTACGGACGTTCGCTGCAAAATTGTATATTCGAGATGTTTTTATACCGCAATTGACATGTCAAACGTTGATGACAATCGTTGTTTGTCATATATGTATGGACATACATATGTACAGTGATCGTTAAAAAACAAGTGCTACTTTCAAAAAATGTATATCTTCGAAACTAATAATGCTACGTTGATAAAATACGAAGAGTTTTATAGTTAATATCATCTTATTTGTAATGATATAGTGGTTTCTTTCCATATGTATAATTATTAGTGCCAAAATAAGCATTTGAAAATAGTGCATTTCATACAATAATACTAGAATTTTTCTGTTAACCATATAAGACGTTCCTGTCCGTTATGTAAGTTAAGACTGTACAGTAAGCGATCGCTTAATCGTGAAAATACTGATTTTTTCCATATAACGAGCTAGAAAATGATAATTTTATATGCCTATTCTATTTAAAGACCATTACATCATTTTCAGCTGTTCACAATCCTCTTCCATTCCTGTCTGTCTTGAGCAATCTGCATCCATTTGACTCCACAAATTTTTCAGCTCATCTTCCACTCGGTCTACCTTGCTTTCTTTCACATCCTCTCGGATACCATTCCAGTATTTATCGCGTCCATCTGCCATCCACTTTAACTTTTTTACACGTTCCGCTATATCTGCCACCTTGGTCATACTTCTTACCCATGTATTCCTTTTACGATATCTTCTTGTTGCAAGCATACATCTTTCCATGCTTCTCTGTGTGCACTGGATCTTACGTAGCATTCTTGAATTTAGCATCCAAGTTTCACATCATAACTGGCAGGACTCATTGGTCGTTGCCTTCTTTTTTAAACATAGCGGGATTCATTTTTGCAAAATCGCATGTATTCCTCCGAACATCTTATACTATATCTATGTATATGTATATATAAAAATCAATGTCTGTCTGTTTGTTTGTTTGTCTGTCTGTCTCTTATAAGCTCCTAAACCACTAATTTAGTAATACAAAGTTCATAATTCATAAACATTTGTTTTATCTATAGTTTCAAGGTTATGTGTGTAGAATCAGATTTCAGCGAAAATTTGAAAACCAATTCCTATGATATTTGTTCGTTCTTTTTTACTTTACCCATAGAAAAAGTATTGTTTTTATTAAATTCTATGACTAGGATGCAATTTAAACCCGGGGAAGGTATAAAAAGTAGCTACGAGTTTAAGGTTAGGTTAAGGTTAGGCTCTCAATAATTTGAATAAACCATAGATGAAAACAAATAGGTCGATCAAATTGTAACAATGAAGTTTAATCTACATATATATATATAAATCAATGTCTGTCTGTCTGTCTGTCTGTATGTCTCTTATAGGCTCCTAAACCACTCAACCGATCGCGTTGAGACTTTCAGGACTTATTGTGATCATGCCGGGGATGGTTCCTGTGAAAAAAAATCTGGGAAAAACGGGAACGGGCCTGCTCGCGTGTCAGATAACGTACTAGGAACGGGAACGGGATCGGGACCGGGACCGGGATCGGGAACGGGACCGGGATCGGGGGAACGGGAACGGGATCTGAACGGGAACGGGCCTGTTCACGCGTCAGAAAACGTATTAGGAACGGGAACGGGAACGGGATCGGGCATTGCAACGCATGCCGGGTCAGCTAGTATGTACATACATATATAAAAGACTCATTTTTTTTTATCCGTCGGGAAAGCTCAATACACTTATTTTATTTTCATGGAAATTTTGAACTATTATCAACCCATAACGTACGTAGCATTCTTGAATTTAGCATCCTATTACTATATATGGCCAACTTATATGGAACTCATGTGAGGGTTTTGAGGAGAAAGAAGTTGGAAGTGTTTTCCTCGAGGCGGCTTATATAAATATGGCGATCATAAAATTTCCAATATCTTTTATCTCCGTGTACGGAAAAGTGCAATTTTCCCAATGTCCAATTAGCGAACGGCTACTGTAGTGATTTTTCTTCCAAGGCCATAAATCTGCATCCGAGCATTGCCGTTAGTCTACAGCTAGTTATATATTATATAAATTGTCCAATTGAGTAAACCCTTAGGTCATAATTTTTTTTTTTGCGCGGGAAAACTCTCACGTCCCGGACGGGCACGTTCCCGTACCGGAAAATACGGTCACGGCGCGGAAAATGGCCGCACCTAAGTGGATCATATACGTACGACTGTTGCCATCTATCTTCCATTATATCGCCAGAGCGATCGTAAATCTAGCGATACGAGTTGTGTGTGCGGCAGCCGGGTGTAAGGGGTTAGAATCAGATCCGAGCACGTTTGCAGCCCTGCAGCATCGTTACGTGATCGAACTTCCGTTTCCGGTCAGTGCAACTTCGATGACGTGTCGAAGTCGTGCAAGCCAAATAAATGGCTCTACAGTTTGAATTATGCGGTTGAACGATTCGATGGATTTGAGCTGTATGGCAGTACAACGTATGTGTAATAAGTGTGAGAAAATTGTATTCGGTGAATTTTAAATATATGCCCTTTAATATCGTGCGAAAATTCGACCTCGAGATTTTGACTGATTTGTATCGGGTATCATCCCATAATCACGTTTTCATGATTTCTGGAAAATGTCTATGGTTGTGTGTCGGTGTACTTTTCTCCGAAACTATCAAGCTGAAATTTCGGGAGCGTCCCATAAAAGCTTGTCCCGCTGGCACCTGCGCCCAAAAAAATTACACCAACGTTAAAGAGATAAGTTTAACGTTGTTTAAGTTTATATTAGTGGTTGCCAACTGGTAATCAGCGAGAGATGATTATTGTTTATTTAACTAAGACATTCGATAGAAAAATAAATAAATAGAAATACATCTTCTTTTCATAAACATATTTTAATTAAAATTTCAAATATGTGAAATTTAAATATTCTTAATAACTACGTATATAAGTACAAAGTATTTTGCTTATTTTCTTTGGTATTCATCACCTTATATATGGAAAAATAAGATTGCACTATTATAACTAGAGATGTAAAAGAACGTTCTTTAATAAATTACTAAAAATCAATCAAGCATTAAAGCCCGCGTGCAACGGGTTGAGTATCCCTGCACCAAACTTTCATATATGTATTAGTTTAGTGTCTATTACAAATATTCACTACGTAACAATGAAAATGCTCTGTCTCTTTCGCTTGCGTACCTACTTGTTGTGAGTGTAAAAGAGACACAAATATTTTGTATGCCTTTCTTTTATGACATACAGCGTGCTTCTTGATTTTGGCCAGTCAGTCTTCGATTGTTATATCGTTTGTTGCTTTAGTTAGAGTAGTTAGTTTACTCAGTATATACCGTTTTATTAAAGGTATTATTAAGGGTAAAGTTAAGGGTATAATTAAGGGTAAAGTTAAAATTAAATATTAAAAAAAAAATTGTATCAGCCTGTATACTAAAAAATGCATATGTGTGTGTGTGTGTGCCATTTTTTTTCATCGACAAAAACTTTTGGGCTCCTGGTCGAAAATTTGGACGATTGGGCCACAGTTTATTTGGGATCTTGGTTTTCGACATAGACCCGAAATTTCATATCTATTATTTTCGCGTAAGGTGTACAGGTCACGCAGAAAGAGTTGAAGCGAACCACACACACACACAAATTGTGTGTCTGTGAATACTGAATAATATGAATTTTAACTAAACGCAATAATAAAAACGCTCTGTCTCTTTCGCGCGCGTAAACGTTACGAGTGTAACAGAGACACTATTGTATTGTATATTTTTGTTTTGTGACATACAGCATGTTCATTCAGTCTTCGATTTTTATATCGTTTGTTGGTTTAATTAGAGTAGTTAGTTTAATAGTTTAGTTTGAATATACCGTATCCAGGGAAAAACGCAAAACCCATTTTATATGACACAATACCAAAAATTTGCAGGTACTTGACAAAATCCTGGAAGATCAGGGACATAGTGTACTGCACCTACCACCCTATCACCCAGAACTAAACCCTATAGAGTTACTGTGGGGTATTGTTAAGGGTAAAGTTAAAATTAAATATAAAAAAAAAAATTGCATCAGTCTGTATACTAAAAATGCATATGTGTTTGTGTATGGTTGGCTTCAACTCTGGCTGCGCGACCTATAAAAGATCTTATGATTTTGGTCAATATCCGCTAACCGCAGTTTACTCTTGAACGAGATTTCGTTTTTTTTTTTTTTTTTTCGGTCGTTTTAATATTTTGAATCTTCATTATATTGTAAAACTGTAATCATTGTGCTAATTACAATTTTTGAATAAAAATCATCAAAATCGCTCAACCGGAAGTGGAATTTTTTTCTTGTAAAAAAGTAAAAAATTCTGTTATTTTTCTTTGTACGCGGGTTTTTTGACTTTTTTAGTGTTTGGTTACTCTTCATATTCCTCAAATATATGGATAAAGTCATGGGTTGGACACACCCAAATTTTTCTTCTCAATAATCTGACCATATTTTACATAGCAATGATAAAACATGCTTGTCAGTAAATGTATAATTTTGCTTTACCTGACACTAATAGAAACGATCACAATCAGCTTCCCCGAACCCATTTCCATTAGTTGCTATGCACTTAAACTATGTATATTTTTGGAATGGACAAAAGCCCACGATGCATTGTGTTATCGCAAAAATGCCAAAAGTAACGGAATGTTATTTTGGACTTTTATTTTGCCTGCACCACTTTCTTAGAATTTCGATAAATGAGAATATAAGAGAAATTTACAGGTAAAGAAACATCTGGTCGCCTCAAACAATAAATTTTAGAACTTTCTTCACACGGGGTCCACTACCTGGAATACCAAATCCCAATAGATGAATTTCAAAAAATCATTGCCGTGAATTCACAATCAAATCAATAAATTTTATAAAATTAATATTTCTTATACATATGTATGTATATAAAAACCGGATGAAAATCTTTGTAGGGCCGGATCCGGCCCGCGGGCCGTAGTTTGGTGACCGCTGGTATAAACTATTATGCATTTACCAAAAAAGGGTATTAAACCGAGGGGAACATATTTTTTTATACAATAAAAGAACACAGTTCACTTCCACAGAATACAGTTATTCCACAAATAATGTCGATAGCGCGTTGCACTTTGTATGAACAAATTTATTTATTTATTTAATTAAATGAGTTATAAAGCTATGTAATTACAAACAAAAAAGTAACTTTAAGCTAAAATTACAGAATAAACTTGTTTATATTATAGCACTTGTACAGAGGTGTTGCTTTTAGGAATCTATCAATTTTGTTTATATTTGTAAGACCTTCCGGTATCCATTGTATTCAACAACACCCCTGTACAAGATACTTCTTCTATATCTACTTAATTTCAAATTATTAACTATTAATTTATTCTTACCCTAGTATTATGACTATGTATATTATATCCCCTTATTAAATTCTTATGTAACTTAAAAGTAAATACCAACATGCACACTTTTAAGGTTTCACTTGCATTCATCCAATTCAATTCATTCTACATATTTCTTATACTAGTTAATATATTTACATTTAAAATACTCGGCATATTTTGCAATTTTTGCAACCTACGTACATATCTTTAATTAACCTATTTACTAAATTTAAAAATGAATCACAATTTATAAAATGAGCACGAACTATTGAATTATAAAACTAATATGTTTGTATTTCTAGATAGTATAGGTATATTTCTTAATCTACATACATAATAACCTACTTTCTTCGCTAGATTTTTAATAATCATCTCTCCGTGTAATTTAAAATCTAACATATTGTCAAGTAGGTATTACTGCTAAATGTTTAAAAATATTAACTATTTCTAATCTTTTATCATTTATATTTATATTTAAATTAGCATTATTAAAATCTTTATACGAATGGACTACATATTTACACGGCTTCCCAACCTATGGGTCGCGACCCCAAATGGGGTCGCGAAGGGTTTTCTGTGGGGTCGTCAATTGAAACGGTAAACTAAAAAAAAAAAATTGATTATAATGCCATTTTTTTATTTTTAATCGGTGTCTTGATGTTTGAACAATATTTTTTTGCCTTTTCAAATATATCGGGGTCGCGGGTCAGTTGGCTTTTATGAAAAAAAATACCTTTTTCGCCACTCGAAAAAGGTTGGGAATCTGTATTCATATTATGCAATTTCTCGTTTTATTCACTTTTTATTATATTTTCAAGCTATATTGAATTTTGTGTTCCATCGTGCTTCTAGACAACATCAAAATTTTTATTATACCATTTCTTAAAATTTGTATACATACTTTCATAACACGACAATTCTAAGAACATAGTATGGAAATGTATGGAACATTTTCAAAAAGCAATGAAACTCAATTCGGTTTTGGGCCAAATTGTTCTTTTAAATTTTTTAATGATGCGATTTTAACTAATGGAAATTGAATATTAAAAATTCAGTGTTGTTTTCAAAAATGTATACCTCCGAAACTAATAACGCTACGGTAATGTAAATATAAGCATTTTAAAGCTCATACCACTTTTTGATAGTATGACCGTTTTTGTCTAACGGATCATCATTAATGCCAAAATTAGCAATTAGCAAACTCAAATTATAACAAAATTTCATACAATATTATATTAATTTTAATTTTTTTACATAATTCTGGTTAATATTGTATTTACTCTTCATAAAACTGTCTGAAGTACTTTCTTACCACACATAACCCCCTTCATTACTCATAGTTTAATTGCGCCACTTGCAGTCGCAGTCATACACACAATAACACGCGATATAACAAACGGCACTTTAACGTCACTCACAATAACGACAATGCAAAATTAGCGATACGAGCATTTGTTTAAATTTTGTGGACACGAAGGCACACAAGACATTCCCGAATAAAAAATTCACAAGAAAAGTGTTTGTTTTCGGTTCGGCAGGGCACGTGCCCCGAGAACCTCGAATCGTGAAGAATTAATCGGTCTCGTGCCGTGTCCGTCCAATGTTCGTCAATAATTCAAGAGACAAGTACTAGTGGGCGTTGGCATGTTTTGCCTGGCATGTTTAAACAAGGCGAGTGCCCCATGGCGATGTTGAAATGCCGCCCCATGAGTTTTAATCACCGCCCCCCCTACTAGTTTCGTATCACGTTCAATAAATAATGCACCAGGTCACTCCGTGAGGGTAAACACTGTTGAGTATTGATACGTCCCTGTCGACACACACAAACGTTTGAACCCGAAATCTTTTCATAATTTACGAATACTTTACATGTCAATGTACCTATACATACCTATTCAAATTGGGATGTATAATATGTATGTTTTAAATCCAACATTCCGCTATGCTTAAAAAATAAGGCATACGACCAATGTGTACTGTGGATGTGAAATGTGGATGCTACACAAGATCCAGTGCACACAGATAAACGTGCATGTTTGATATAACAAGAAGAGACCGTAAGAGGAATACACGGGTAAGAAGTATTACCAAAGTGGCAGATATAGCAGAACGTGTGAAAAAGTTGAAGTGGACACATAGAATTCCAGATGGACGCGAGAAATACTGGAATGGTATCCGAGAGGATGTGAAAGAAAGCAAGGTAGACCAAGTGGACGATGGGCTGATGAATTGAGAAGAATGTGTGCGAGTCAATTGGATGTCGATTGCTCAAGACAGACAGAAATGGAATAGAATTGGAGAGGCCTTCATCCAGCAGTGGATGGTAAACCGCTGAAAATGATGATGACATAAATCTAAATATATTAATGCGTTCCGTGGCGACCCAACCGGGCAGACCATTGCTACTGTTTATAGCAATTGTCGATGAAAATAATAAGATCAAAACAAATAATAAAAGGTCAAGTGGAAATGATAAAAGGTCTAGTTGAAATAATAAAAGGTCAGTAATTTTTGAGAGACATACTGACTATCCTTACAAAATATAGTGTATAAAATGCCAGGTGGATAAATTTTATCATAATTATAAACGCATATAATAATAACAACTACCCAGGACAATCGGTGAATATGACTGGTTGTAAAGAAGAAGGAATGAAACAACATTCCGCTATGCTTAAAAACATAAGACATACGACCGATGCTTGCTGCCAGTTATGACGTATGGATGTATGTAAAACGGGGATGCTAAATTCAAGAATGTTACGCAGAGAAGCATGGAAAGATGTATGCTCAGCATAACGAGAAGAGATCGTAAAAGAAATACATGGGTAAGAAGTATGACCAAAGTGGCAGATATAGCAGTACGGGTGAAAATGTTCAAGAATGGATGGCAGATGGACCCAAGAAGTGCTGGAATGGTATCCGAGATTATGTGAAAGAAAGCAAGGTAGATCGAGTGGAAGATGGGCTGATGAATTGAGAAGAATGTGTGGTGTCAAGTGGATGCAGATTGAACAAGTCAGACAGGAATGGAAGAGGGAAAGGCGTTCATCCAGCAGTGGATGGTGAACGGCTGAAAATGATGATGAATGATGACATATAACAATATAACGGCTGAAAATGATGCTCGGTATAACGAGAAGAGATCATATGAGGAATACATGGGTAAGAAGCACGACCAAGGTGGCAGATATAGCGGAACGTGTGAAAAAGTTGGAGTGGACACTTAGGACACTTGGTGAATATGACTGGTTGTAAAGAAGAAG
Source organism: Parapsyche elsis (assembly GCA_022651745.1). NCBI lineage: Eukaryota > Metazoa > Arthropoda > Insecta > Trichoptera > Hydropsychidae > Parapsyche > Parapsyche elsis. The sequence goes on from JAGVSN010000049.1 coordinate 2,423,558, forward strand.
AAATAAAATTAAGAATGAAACTAGAATGGAGTGTTTTTGGAAGAATGAACATAGTTTTTAAATCCAACATTCCGCTATGCTTAAAAAAGAAGCCGATTATGACGTATGGATGTGAAACGTGGATGTTAAATTCAATAATGTTACGCAAGATCCAGTGCACACAGAGAAGTATGGAACGGTGTATGCTTGTTATAATAAGAAAAGGTCGTAAGTGGAATATATGGGTAAGAAGTACATATGACCAAAGTGGCAGATATAGCGGAACGTGTGAAAAAGTAGCAGTGGCACATAGCGTGAAGAATGGATGGCAGATGTACGCGACAAATACTGGAATGGTATCCGAGAGGATGTGAACGAAAACAAGGTAGACCGAGTGGACGATGGGCTGATGAATTGAGAAGAATGTGTGGAGTTAACTGGATGCAGATTGCTCAAGACAGACTAGAGAGGTCTTCATCCAGCAGTGGATGGTGAACGGCTGAAAATGATGATGATGATATGTATGTATGTATGTATGTAGTTGTGTTTTAGCAATTTTTCTGCCTTCTGTAGATCTTTATAAACAATCCACTTATGTTGTGAAATTAGATTGCACTTTTCTTTCTCCAGATTTACAAATAAGAACGTACAAATTTGGAGCTCCACAACTCTTTGCTCGTTGAGTCCACCGATTGTAGTTCGAAAGTGCCCGTGTCAATACCAAATGGCGAAAAGTTTAATTCGTTAACATTGGTAATAATTTATAAACGGTAGCATTTTTCGTATATATTGTACTAAAATTGCTATTTTTACATTCAATATTATTGAAGAGCCGCACGCGCATTCCCAAAGAGTAGATTCTGCGTAATCCAATATTATAACCCAATGCGTAGATTCTAATAGAGCATTTCTAAAAAGGCAACGTGTGATTTGTATATTTTGAAAATTATTTAAGATATCAATCGTTTTTTATGATAAAAAATACAATGAGGATAATTTTATTGGCTCGTACCGCTTCATATTGAATCGTTAAGGTTTTTTTTTTAAATTTAGATCTATCTTGAAATTTATAAAAATTGATTAATAGGGGATGGGGGGTTGATTCAAGTTTGACATCAACAGGTGGTACCTTTGTCTTGAGCCGTGACAGATATGACCGGAAGCCAAAAGAGCCAAACTTGGCAACCACTGACTTCTTTCAGCACATCTAATTTATCACCCCGTGATTGATTCGAAAGGATGCAACATTAAACGCTCCAATAAATAAATGTGCGAGGCCCCGTTCTAAAAGGGTAAATTTCAATGTCTGTAAAACTAGATTATGGTTAGAAACCGAGGCCTGCATATTTTCCAATTGCAGTTTGCAGCTGCAGTCTGAAAATTTAATAATACTGCTCAGAAATGAAATTACCAACGGATATATGTATGTATGTACTTCACCGCGTGCAAGTTTTTCCAGTCGTACATATTTTACAAAGTACGTTAGGCAAATTGAAAAGAGTAATAACGAGTTTTCTTTCAACAATTCAACTCGCTTTTCCGCTATAGGTGAAAGGTTAAAGTTATAACCTTTTGCAAATGAAAGAAATGTCGCGTGTTGCAGCACAATCCGAACGAAACAACTCAACGCATATAATATTATGTTAAAGACAAAATGTGAAACTTTCGCATTGTATAAAAAACATAGTCATTTTATGCAACGCCTAAACGTTTTAGGCAAAGTACGAACAAGTGAATTTTGCTATGCGAATTATTTTTTAGTTTTTTTTATGCGGTCTTTTTCAAACTTTAGTTTTTCATACGTGCTATGCATATTTCAACCTTTTAAATGTGGTAAATTTTGCACTTGCCTGTCCATTTTAGGATTTCACACTTTGCCTATATTAATTAGTGTAGCTTATATACGAATAATATTTGTACTGACGTAGAGCGCCATGTTCCTTAAAAGGCGACCGAAGCTTAAACATTTTTACTAAAATGCCTTAACGGCTTAGGCAAAGTATAAAATAAATTATTTTTTTGTGCAGAATATTTTTTTATTTCAGCTGATTTTTCACTTTGCCCCACAATTTAAAAATGTCTAGCCATTTTATATAATGGCCGTGAAACGTTTCCATGTTTGATCGAGGGTTAAATTCGGATAAGACGCCTTTAAAGGGACGTAGACGCTCTACATACGTACAAATAGTATCTGTATATACATACGTATGTATGTATGTATGTATGTATGTACCAGGCAATGTGTGAAATTCCGCAGTGCAAAATGGCCATAAATTGAACACAGCACAATAAAATTCAAGTTTGAGAATGAACGTTGGGAACGTTTGAGAATGGGTGTGGCCAACCCATGACTTTATCCATATATTTGAGGAATACAAAGAGTAACGAAATAAAATTTTCAAGTACCTAAGAAAATAAAACGCATGCACACCACCACACCAACCAACATACATACATACATATCATGAAATTACTGTGTTGAGTGCGCGCGCGTATGTGAAATACGATCTTCGGCATATATTCAAATAGGAAAAACTACCACTTCCGGTCAACGGATTTTGATCAAAACCTTATCAACTCTTAAATTTTATATGGAAATTATAAATTAGCTTGATCGGTTAAGTAGTTTCGGAAATATTTCGTGGTAACATGATTTTTGGCTTTTCTACAAGAAAAAAAACCCAACTTCCGGTCGACTGATGTTGACCAAATTCCTTATATCTCTTACACCTTACGTGAAAATAATAGATGAAATTTCAGCTTGATAGACTTGATAGTTTCGGAGACACACACACACATAAGTACACAGACATACAGAAATCTTTCAGAAATCATGAAAACGTGATCAGGGGATGATACTTGATACAAATCAGTCAAAATCTCGAGGTCGAATTTTAGCACGATCACAAACTTTATCCGATTATTTATTTATATAATACAGTAGCTTAAGCTAATTATATAATCCTTAACTAAGCACCTGTACAGAGATGTTTTTTTAAGACTGCCAGGAATTTTTCAATAGTTTTGGAACTTCTAATTCCATCCGGCAGTCTATTATACTCCAAAACACCTGTGTACAAGATGCTTCTCCTATTTCTATTTATTTTAACATTTTTTACAATTAAATTATTTTTATTCCTTAAATTATATTCACATACATCCATTCCTCTCACAATAAATTTACTAAAATATAAATACGAACATACAAATTCTCAAAGTATCATTCACATTCAACCAATCTAATTCAATCATTATCTTTTTTATATATATATACTAGCATACCTACCCACATTTAAAATACATCTCATACCTCTATTTTGTAATATTTGTAATCTATCTTTAGTTGACTTATCTAGTATATTTAATAATGAACCACAATACATAAAATGAGGTCTGACATTATAAATTATTATTTTAATTAGGATAAAGTAAAAATGATTCAGACGGCAAAATTCATTAATTTCATACAACTGTTAAAACTCTTAGGCATTTCATTCAATGCACCATTCCACACTTTGCCTGTAACGTACATATGTACATCCAGATAACATTGTATGTCTACGCGTGCGGATGTCCCTTAAAAGGCGCCCGAGGCGTCTTATCCGAATTGAGCCCTCGAGCAGACGCGGAAACGCTCTTGACAATAAACACAAATGTATACTACAAGTATAGTACGTACACGTTATATCCAGATGCATGGCAATACAATGTATAAATGATGGGGTGAAAGGATGGGCCCTCGAACGGACCGCAGAAGGCTTTTTTGCTCGGCTAGAACCCCCTTAATTCTCTGTGTGCAAAGCTCTACTCGGATTTTCCGCTCCGTTTTTATCGTTTTTTTTTTCCCCGTTGTTTTGTTTCATATTTACCCTGTGTGTGTGTGTATATTGTTCTTTATAAACCAAAAAAGCTTAGTTGGTATGTATGTATGTAGTCGTCCTACGCGCGAATAATATAAAGCGCCTTTTTGTTGTTGTGTTGTGTAAATTCAAATGTTCGATGTGTCTATTGTGTATTGAACTGTTTGAATTGAAATTTACGCTCGTGCATTTTTATCGTATTTTGGATTACTAATGCAACTGATTAATAATATATGGCATGGAAACCATTACTAATAAAATATATGTCATCTTTATTGTAACAATTTTACATTAACTTATATAGATACATACGTATGTACATACACAGATGTGTATAGGTAGACTCGTATATGATAGAAAACTTTTGTTTTCTTTTACATTTTGCAAAGTACAGTTTACCACTGTATGTAAGTTGCATCGAATAAACTAGAGAACTAGAGCTAACCTAACCTAATGATGAAGTCTACACAAAAAATATCAATTTCTAAATTAATAATAATAAAAATAGTAGATAATAATAATAGTAGTAGTAGTAGTGGTAGTAATAATAATACTAGTAGTTAGTGTTGTAAGTCGAGAATATTCGAGAATATTCGAGAATTTTTTTTTCTTAGTTATAAGACATCTCTAAATAGTTTAATAGCTTTTTAGAGGATTCTGGGATATTTTTAGAACCTAATAGGAGTAATAGGACTTTCTAGAGCAGGGGTTCCCAACCTTTTTGTACCCTAGAGCACATTGTTTTTTAAAATATTGTTAGGGCGGCGGGCACCACCTATTTTTTCAAAGAAAATTTATAGTTGAACATACATACATATGTAGGTAATAAATAATACACAAAAAATTCCGGTTTTTTTAAGAATGAAAACTTTTTTCTGTCCACTGTATTCCAGAAGTCCTTATCTGATATTAAGCATTTTAGCATAATATCATTCTGAAGGTCCTTCACTTGAAAAAGCTCTACAATATATGCAGCTATTTCCATTATATTTATTTGGCAAGTAAAAGGATTGTTGAAAAAGGAGACCATTGGCTCGATGATGATTGTTAACTGCTGAAATCTCTTTTCAAACTCTTCTTGAAGCACTTGAAGGTGCTTAACAAATAATGACACGTTGAATTCACTGTTACCTGCCATTTTCTTCATATTTGGGAAATGCACGAGAGACTTCATCTGCAGATGTTATCACATCTGCAGATGAAGTCTCTGATATATATATCTGATATCCACAAAAACAGTTTGGCTTTAAATGAGTTTACAGAGCCTATCATTTTAGCTATTTACATGTTTGTCTTTTCTCTGCAACTCCAAGTTTAAAAATTTCTGTCGTGGTCGAGTAGTGGCGCACACAAATCGGTCAGCGGGCGCCATGGTGCCCGCGGGCACGGGGTTGGAAATCCCTGTTCTAGAGTGTCTGAGAGCATTTTGAATGACATTTTTTTCATTCTAACGACACTTAATGTGTCATTTTGTCATTTTAACATACGCACTACCAGCATGAACGTTTTCCACCAAATTCTCACAGGAATACAATGCTCATTAACTCTGGAAGCAATAAATTATGTATACATATTTTTATTGCTTTAGTTATGATATTACAGTGAAATTGTTCCAACTTATGATATTATTATTCATTTAAACTTAGCACAGAAGATCGTAAAAAATTTGTCATATTCACGCCCCATCAAATTAAGTTTTTGTCACGGATACTAAACTAATATTATTCGTGTAATCCGTATCACCTCTCCCAAGTATTAGCCCGGATTAGAGGGAGTTTACTGTATATTTAAGCAAATACAGTAAAAGTTAGTATTTATGTATTTATTTAAAATACATGGTGGCCGATGGAGCCCAGGGTACATTGCATTATTTACTACAATTTTAAACAGAAAATACTCGAAAATTATCGGCTCCAAAAGATTATTCCTGAGAATTTTACAACACTACTAGTAGTAGTCATAGTAGTAATAATAATAATAATACATAATAAACAATACTGCAATAATAGTAATAATTTTTTATTCCAGGTGGCAAGAATAATTCAGATACATATGTATGTATGTAACTGATAAACATAAAGATCTAAATTGACAATTTGAATTATTATTTTGTTATATTTAATTTGTACCATAGCCCATAGTTACCTACCGCTATTGTTAGCCCAATTATATGTCAATAATAAACGCACATTGATCGTCAACGGGAAATACTCTAGTTTTATATAAAAAAAAAAAACACTTGCGACAGTTAAAAAAATCATTTATATCAAACTCGCAAATAAAAATTGACACTATCATTATTTATTTTTCAACGCGAGCAAAATTAATAACGATCGCTATCACTTAACAAATTCAAAATTTAATTTGTTCTCGAAGGCTGCCTAGATCGTGAAAAAAAAACTTGTATTGCGACTCATATAATTGTATTGGGGCGAGAGCTTTTTTTTTTTTTTTACGGCAACTCCTTTCGTATCGAATTTAGGTTGAATGGCTTACGAACCACCCACAAACCACCCCAAAAGGGGGTGGTTGGGAGAAAAGGGGAGACATTGGGATGTAACAATAGCGCCGAACAAAAGATGAGATCAGATACGTTCGCAAGGAAACGGATTTAAGATTTGCGAGAGGAGGGACACACTCTGGCTTGCAAACGCATTTCGGACCTTTCGAAACCAGAAAATACGTTCTCCTTATCTATAAGCACCTACACATGTATAAATTTTAATAATGCGAACGTTTATGGGGACCGAAGATATCACAGGTATTTTTGGCAAGCTACATATGTATACGTTCATACATATGTACATATATTGGACGTTTAAACTTGTTTTCTTTGTTTTAATGACACTTGGTTGTAATGAAATAACATCGTAATTCAATGTCCATTCAGTGTATATTAAATTTATCTTTATCTCTAATAAAAAAGTAATTCCATCAAATTAATTCAATAAAAGAAAATTTATTTTCCCAACAGAAACTATGTATGTATGTATGTATATACATATCGAGGTTCATTTTCCAGCAACAAAAAATATACGCAGCAATGACTTTTAAAAAATAGGTGCTGTTTTCAACAATTTATTTCTTCGAAACTAATGACGTCACGATGATGAAAATAAAAACATTTTAAAGTTCATATTGCCTTCTTTTTAATTTTTAATTTTATGTTTTGCTAAACAGTTGTTAAGATTAATAAAAAAAAAATACTGAAAAATTATATAGAATTTTTTTTTGCATTTCAAAGTTGTAGACTAAATAAAAGACTGTATGAAACTATTTATACGTCAATTGATTACATATGAAGTATACTGTTTTCAAGCGCTAATTTATTGAAAATCACACATTTGGCAAAAACCACCATATCGTTAAATGGAAGATGATATGAACTTTCAAATGCTTTATATTTCATTACCGTAGTTAACCGTATTATTAGTTTCGTAGATATACATTAAAAAAAATATATATATACATACATACATATGACACAAAAAAGAATATGTTATCAAAGTTTGATATGTCAATTGCGGTATTAAACCATCTTGAATATACAATTTTGCAGCGAACGTCCATAATCCCGTTGGATCGTAGATGGAATTATAGACGTCATAGTGACAGACAGACAGACAAATATATGCACATTCGCAAAACCGACCCACAATATGTATGTAGATATGTATGTACGTATTGAACGTTCAAAATCTCGTGTTATTCAATATGGAAACGTTTCGTCGTACATGAATACGTAAACATTGTCCAAAATTTCCCAACATATTGGCAAGATATACATACATATGTACATACATACATATGTATGTATGTATATTTAAAAGCATAAACTAGGAAAATAATAATATATTTACGTACAAAATACAATTTTTTTACTGATGAAAAAAAAAACTGAACAACGAGCATACACTAGTGTGGCCATCGTCCGTTGTCGGATTATGGCCGACTTATATTAGATTAGGTTTTTTTTGCGAATAAAAGAAGCCATAAGCTCGCGTTATACGACCATACTCGTTCTATACATTTTATGTTGACCATCTTTTTTTATTATGATTATTTCGCGGTATAGTTTGCCGTACACCTCGCGAATCATAATTGATTGTCGTACTATGCTGTATTATTGGTGTGACTTATGATTTTTTTTATTGGTCAAATAAATGGATAAACGGAAACAAGCCTAATCCTTACCTAGACTATAGTCTATTTTTCTCAACGAGATACAGCTTGAGTATCTGTTTCTTTTAATCATATGTGTTTAAAAGGACCAAATTCAGCATACGTTCATTTACATATATTCAATAGATTTGTGTATTAAATGGAAAAACTAAGAGCGTCCAATGAAAATAAAATAGGCAATTATGGATCGATACTCTTGAGCGAAAGGTTCGAGGTTCGATTCCCGTATGTCGATCGAATTTTTTCTCGATGGTTTTCGACCTTAAATATCGTCATTGGCAATATCTGAATATTACTAAATCCAAATAGGTCGTCTCATGTTATAATTTGCCAATTTATCTAACTTGGTTGAGAGACGGTTACACAAAATTGGCGCCATCAAAAAAAAAAACAACTCCTTACTACCTTTAAAATCACTGTCCTTCTATTCTATCCTCCGGATGGTAATTAAATAAACCATTGGAGGAGTATCTTTCCCTAGTCGACATACAGTAAAATGTTTGTCAAATAGTGACGCTTAATGAATCATTTATTGAAATGGTTCCACAAAATAGGCACCACTCAAAAACTTTGTAGGTTACAAATCAACCGTTGCTTCTCGCTCTTCGGGAGGCAATGGAAAACCACTGCACTTGAGAGTAACTTTCCCTAATTACTTGATTAAAGCAGTCGGTGAAATGTATGTCAAATAGTGAAATAGCCACGCGACATCAAATACCCCACATTTAAAAAAGAAGAACAGAAAAATATCATTATACTACAACTTCTTAAATTACTTATTTATTTATTTAAGGTAGATTAAAAAGCTAATTGCAAACAAACATTACTTAAAATTACAAAATAAACTTATTATCCACCAGCACTTGTACAGAGGTGCTGTTTTAAGGCTGCCAGGAATCTATCAATTGTATTTATATTTCTGAGAACTTGTATTCTGTATCCTGTATTGTAACATTGTATTCTGTACAAGATACTTCTCCTGGATCTACTTAATTTTAAATTCTTATTCTTACCCCCAGTATTATGAGTATGTACATACATATATTATATCCCCTTCTTATCTAACTTAAAAATAAATACTAACATGCACACTTTTAACGTTGCATTTACATTCATCCAATTCAATTCATTCAACATATCATCATATTATATATATAATAGCCGAAACCCGTCTGTCTGTCTGCTGATAACGCTCGCTGAGGAAAAATTGGGAAAAAACTTGGCAGTGGGGATTGGGGTTCGAACCCACGACCTCACGCTCAAGAGGTATCGCGCTAACGCTCACTCTATCGCGGTCGGTTGATTTTGTCCTTTTAAACATTACCTATGTATAGTTAAAATAAATAGGAAATGAGGAAAAATAATTAAAATACCAGAATGAGTGGGGTTCGAAATCGGAACGACAAGTTGGTAGTTGAGAACGCTAACGTATCAGCTACGGGCGCTCGCTAAGAGAGATCTTTTTTACCTACATATATACACGCGACCTTGACTGCTTTACCTACATACCTACACCTACCTACCTATAAAAACTATAATTTTTTTTTTTTTTTTTTACTTACAAAATTATAATTATTATATATATAATAATTAATAATTATAATATAAATAGTAATCGGGGATCGATCGATTTGGGTAATGGGGATCTCTATTACGATATTTAAAATTCGTTTTACGTTTTACGAGCGCGCTTTACGATATTTAAAATTCAGCGGGCGTTGATATTCAACGGGCTTACACTAGTATATGTATAATAGCCCTATTCCGTCTGTCTGTTCGTCCGTCTGTCTGTCCGTCCGTCTGTCCCGAGATCACCAGGTCGGAATGAGGCTAACACTTTCATCCAAACGGAGGCGATGACGAGCCTGCTACAATTTGACAATATTAATTCTCAATAGGCTCGCGACTTTGCCAAATTGTTACGTTGTCGTATTATAACGCGCCATCTATGCAACAACTGTAAAAACTATTAAATTTAATATTATTTTTCAGTACGGGTGATGAGCAAACCGCTCCGTTGATATTCAACGGGCTGACACTACATAGTATCTTATATAGGTCGCGCAGCCAGAGTTGAAGCGAACCACACACACACACACACACACATACGCATTTTTTAGTATACAGGCTGATGCAATTTTTTTTTTTTAATATTTAATTTTAACTTTACCCTTAATAGTACCACACAGTAACTCTATAGGGTTTAGTTCTGGGTGGTAGGCGCAGTACACTATGTCCGTGATCTTGCAGAATTTTGTCAAGTACCTACAAATTTTTGGTAATTTGACTTATTCTTTAGTATTACGTCATATAAAATGGGTTTTGTATTTTTCTCTGGATACGGTATATTCTAACTAAACCAAAAATCGAAGACTGAAGGTACACGCTGTATTTCAAGCAACAAAAATATACAAAACAATAGGGTCTCTGTTACACTCGTAACGTGTCCGCGCGCGAAAGAGACAGAGCGTTTTTATTGTTGCATTTAGTGAAAATTCATATTATTCACTATTCACAAACACACAATTTGTGTGTGTGGTTCGCTTCAACTCTGGCTGCGCGACCTATACTAGTTAATCTATTGACATTTAAAATACTCATTTACTACTAAATTTAAAAATGAATTGGAACTTGAACGGAATTGATCAAAATAATATGAGTCGCCTAGTTCCAAATCCCGATAAGTCCACAATATATAAAAAAAAATTCGGGTGTAGCCAACCCATGACTTTATCCATATATTTGAGGAATACAAAGAGTAACGAAATTAATTTAAGTACGTGAGTAAATAAAACGCATACACCACCACCACACCAATCAAAATACATACATATGTACATATCATGAAATGACTGTGTTGAGTGCGCGCGCGTATATAAAATACGATCTTCGGCATATATTCAAATAAGAAAAACTACCACTTCCGGTCGGCGGATTTTAATCAAAACCTTATCAACTCGTAAATTTTATATGATAATTATAAATATAAATTTTCGACTTGATACAATAGGGCAGTTTCTGAAATATTCTGTGGTAAACTTTTCGACAAAAAAAAAAACCCTACTTCCGGTTGACTGATTTTAATGATTTATTTTTCGTAACTAGCAATTTTACTCAGGAGTACAAGATTATAATATTGTGACGATAGTACATATTTAAAAGGCCGAAAAAAATAAAAAACAAAAAATCATTCAAGAGTAAACTGCCATTTCCGGTAGTCAGATGTTGACCAAAATCACAGTATCTTTTAAAGCTAACGTGATAACTATAGATATGAAATTTCGACGAAATCGCCGGTGCAGTTTCGGAAATATTCTGCGGTAAACTTTTAGACAAAAAAAAAAACCTACTTCCGGTTGACTAATTTTAATAATTTTTTTTTTTTAAATAGCAATTTTTATGAGAATTACAATATTACAATATGGTGACGATACTACATATTTAAAAGGCCGAAAAAAAAAAAAACAAAAAAATCGTTCAAGAGTAAACTGCCACTTCTGTCAGACGGATTTTGACCAAAATCACAGTATCTCTTAAGGCTAACGTGAAAACTATAGATATGAAATTTCAACTTGATCGATGGGGCAGATTCGGAAATATTCTGCGGTAAAAGAATTTTAGAATTTTCTACAAGAAAAAAACCCTACTTCCGGTTCACTGATGTTAACCAAATTCGTTATGGCTCTTACACCTTACGTGGAAATAATAGATATGAAATTTCAGCTTGATAGACTTGACAGTTTCGGAGAAAACACGCATACAGACACACACACACATAAGTACACAGACATACAGACATACAGACATTTTTTAGAAATCATGAAAACGTGATCAGGGGATGATACCTGATACAAATCAGTCAAAATCTCGAGGTCGAATTTTCGCACGATCACAATACTTTATCCGATTAGGATAAAGTAACGAGGATAAAATATTTTCTGGTTCTAAGAACGTTTTCAAACGATGCCTTATACTTGAATTATTCCAAATACCAAATAATTAATAAATAAAATGTTTGTTTATTTTATAATCCCTAAGCGTTATAGGCAAAGTATGAATGTTTTGTTCGAATCATTCTTTATCTCACAATCTGAACAGATAAACCTGAAGATCAATAAATTAAACCAGTATTTTTAACCAAACGAGACCACACACCCAATATTCAAACAATGTGGCGGTGAAACACTACATTTTCTAGTCTAAAAAGTTACATTACATTTTTCCATAAAAATGAAAACCCAAACAGCTTTAAGCATTTAAGTCGCCTAGTTCCAAATCCCGATAAGTCCACAATATATAAAAAAAACGAGGATAAAATATTTTCTGGTACTAAGAATGTTTTCAAACGATGCCTTATACTTGAATTATTCCAAATACCGCCAAGTGCGCCGTAAAAATATATTGAAAATCAGTGTTAGTTCCAAAAACTGACAATTGCACTATGATAACAGCTGATAAAAGCCATATTTAGAAACAAACAACGATAAGTCCACGTTTCTAATCTCAATATTTTGTTTAATATCAACAAAATTAAGTTTAAATGAGTTTAAACGCCATCAAGCAAATAAGTCTGTAGCAGAAAAACCGCGTTTGCGAACAAGTGAGTTTTATGGAACTGGGCGGGACTCATTGGACCATGTACCATTATATATCACAAACAATAATACCATAACTTTTTAATTCGCTAACGACTCAAAAACCAAATTTTCATATTTCTAGCTCGACTGCCTCTCTTACTGCCATTCTAACGACAATTTATCCCCCCCCCCCGCCCACCCCTCCAGCATCCGCATCCCCACGCTTAAATTACGAATTAAGCTAACGAAGAACACAATAAAAATAATGTGTTCGCCTTAAATTTATTTAATTGTCGCGACGACAATTACCGGTGCCCTAATTACGTACCGCGCGCCATTTTCACACCCTCGCCCCTCCACTTTGAACTCACCCTCGCTTTGGGCGGGAAAACGTCTTTTTAAAGGCTGCCACGCACGAGTCCATATTATGAGCCAGGGGAAAAAAAAAAAATAGTCCGTGAACCGTGTCGTCCTTTGTGTCGTGCAAAGAAAGCGCAACTCAATTAAGATCGGGCCGCGTAAGTAACGAGGCTCGTCCCCTTTGTCCCTCGTGACAAATAGTCGCCATTTTATCCCCTTTACCTTCAAAAAAAAGGGGCCCAGGATTCGGGGACACAATTGATATGGCGACCTTTGTCATCTGTACGACGACGTTCGGCCGTCCCGACTTACCGACGGCAATAACACGAAAATAATAAATAATAACAAAAAAAAAAATAGAGGAAAATCCGCTTGTATATGTATTTTCACGTCGAGATTTTCACCTTATACGTGTGAAGGTATGGGGTGATTCACGGCTCACGCTAGATTTTGTACGCGTGGGATGTTATTTGTGCAGAAAGTCATGTGACTCTATCTCGGCGTTTCCCTAACTGTGGGTCGCGAGCCGATTTTTAGTGGGTCGAAGTTCAAAATTCAAATTCCGAAGAATGTGATTTTAAAAATAAAATAAATAATATGCATCAAGCCGCTGGAATTTTTTTTAAAGACAACCGGAACAGCTTAAGTCGTCGAAATCGAAGCTTTCGCATTACACCAGCATTAATAAAAAAAATCTCTCCGCGCCTCGTACCTGATTAGTTTGCAAATCGCGCAAACTAGTAAGCCGCACACAATTGGCAAGACTTTACTGCCGTCCTAAGCCCACTTAACAAAACAACAATATCGAGATAAATGGACTTGAAAGTTTTATTCTAAATTTGTGTTTTTCTTCATATATTACTGATTTATTTAAACTTTTTTTTAGTGCATGAGGCTATTTTCTATTGTGTTTTGATAATTCTAAGGAAAAATTTGAATACTAAATGAATACTTTAGTAGTTACGTCACTTCATTATTCATTATTAATGTATACATATGACTATTCCAAACTTCAACCACTCTATTTGAAAAGAACGAATCTCTAACAATCTTATTTGATTTTTCTTTTTGGAGTCTAAGAGTATGACCTCTTAGATGAGGGTTCTCATTTAACATAATGAGGTTGGTCATTTCACGTGAATAATGATTATTTATTATTTTGAATACTTCAATTAAATCACCTCTTAATCTCCTCGTCTCCAATGTGGAGAGATTCAGTCTTTTCAATCTTTCATGATAAGGTAGCGACCGAAGTAAATATTGTATTGGTGATACTATTTCTCTACGCGTGCAGATACGTTAGCTTTAATAGCTTAAAAAAGTCACTTTTGGATGAAGATACATTAATTTTGATATGAAAAATCGCAAGAATACACTCCCATCACCGTTAAAACACATCTAACTCATTTTCGTAATTTTTGTCAGTTACGTTAAGTGGGCTTAGGACGGCAGTTTAGTACTACCACCAATAAAGTCGAATCGATTTCACTTATAATACGATTGCACGCTGAATCGATGAAATAGCCCCAGTGGGCAGAAGAAGATGAGCTGATTCAAAGAGTTAGTGAGTTAGTAACTGGACGAGTCCATGGATGTACGAGGTTTATCCCAACTGCTTGTTTCCCTTATTATAAGTTATTTAAAAATAAATAAAACTCTGGATATTTTTATGTATAAAAACAGTATTAAAAATAATTTAAATCCTCTCTCCCCCCCCCATCATGTCCATTAAAACTAGGTGGGTCGCGAAAGTTTGTCGCTCTAAAAAGTGGGTCGTGGTACTAAAAAGTTTGGGAAGCACTGCTCTATCTGATATGGAGGGAGGGAGGGGGGGGGGGTGGTTCACAATATTAATGGATCAAGTAACAATTTTGAAAAATTGCTCTCTTCTATCCCAATGGGTAGTTAATGCACATATCTATTATACACTGTGTGTCGATAGCACAAGTCTAACTTTAAAAATAGCAGTACAAGTTTCAAGTTGCAGTAGTACGAATGTGTAGTATTAGAGTGTGTAACTACATACATACATATATCAGTATCGATTTTATGGACTTGATCGATTATATTATCATATACATATGTGTATGTATAATAGCTGTCCGTCTGCCGATAACGCTCGCCTCGGTAAATAACTAAAAAACCAGAACGTCGCGCGGGTGGGATTTGAACCCGGTATCACTGGTTCAAGCGCTTGTATATATATATATGTATATATACAACATCTAACTTATATTCTAACTTCTATGTACATATCTTTTTGATTTTCTTATTATTTTTGTTTTTATATATGTACATACATATGTATATGTAATCTATGTATATTTTGGGCTAAAACCTGTTAATAAATAAATAAATAAATAAATAAAATAAAATAAATAAATACTAGTGTAAGCCCGTTGAATATCAACGGAGCGCTTTCTCATCACCCGTACTGAAAAATTATATTAAATTAAATCGTTTTTATCGTTGTTGCATAGATGGTGCGTTATAATAACAACGTAACAATTTGGCAAAGTCGCGAGCCTATTAATAATTTACATTGTCAAGTCGCGGCAGGCTCGTTATCACCTCCGTTTGGATCACAGCGTAAACGCTCAATGTTCCGAACCAGTGACACCGGGTTCAAATCCCACTCGCGCGACGTTCTGGTTTTTTAATTATTTAGCGAGGCAAGCGTTATCAGCAGACAGACAAATATAGCCGAAATCCGTCTGTCTGCTGATAACACTCGCCGAGGTAAATGGTTAAAAGACACGAAAAGTCCGCGCGCGAGTGGGATTTGAACACGTGATCACCAGGTTGGAATGAGGTCGTGCTAACACTATCATCCAACGGAGGCGATGACGGGCCTGCTCCGATTTGACAATATTAATTGTCAATAGGCTCGCGACTTTGTTAAATTGTTACGTTGTTGTATTATAACGCGCCATCTATGCAAACTATAAAAACTATTAAATACACATATACTCACCCACACAAACATCCGTTGATATTCAACGGGCTTACACTAGTATAAGGATATCCATCATTGTTTTGTTTCCGACATGCACTTACTTTTCTATAGAAGCTTGATGTATGTACATATGTATCTACTGTCGTTGAATCAAACTTTTTGATTAGTTTGGTCAACTAATTTAATCAGATAATCGATCAGCACCCAATAAACGATTAAACATGCTTTCAAACTGATACAGTTTGAGCACAACTGCTCTGTCAAAAGCACGAGCGAAGAAAAGTCGAGCTTGACCAAAAGTGCGAGAAACAGAACGAGGGACATGGCGACGGAAAAACAACTTCGGTCACGCTCCGAGCACCGAGGGCGTTGGTCGGAGTATTTCACGACACGGTCATATGTACATTCGCAAACGTTGAAAAAAATATACGGTTGGAGTTATGTCTGGTGATAAGAGCAAGAAAAAAAGTCGAAACGATTTCGCTTTCAAATAACACGGTTACACGCAGAATCGATGAAATGTCCTAGTGGGTTGTACGAGGTTTATCCTAGCTGCATGTTTTTGTTCGTTACATTACAATGAACCGCGTGATTATTCGAGGTACTATTAATTGTACTTAAATTTGAGCGAGGTACTGGAAGAAATGTGTCGGGAAACTCTGAATATTGTTAAGTATAAAAATAATATTAAAAAAAAAAATTAATTATAAAAACCTTCTCTCATGTCCATTAAAGCTAAAAACTAAAAATCCTTTATTTTTTACTCTACATATTACGACATTCTATAATATTTCGTCCATTACAGTTATTAACCCTTCTCAAAATTCTAGGATCAACTTCTTCATAGTGTCTTAGTTCGGCAATATTTTGTTTGTAATCTAATATCGATTTTTCTTAATTTATGTATCTATAAAAATTAAAAATCCACAAAGTAGGGGTCAGCAATATTACCAAAATCTAACTGTAGTTTACGATGGCAAGCTTCTGCAAAATTATTTGATAAAGTAACCCAACACTGCATTAGAGTGGTCCTTCACTATTACCTCGTCGACCATCGGTATCCCTTTTGACAAAATTCTTGGAGCTCCTTGGTCACCTGATTACGTATCTAAGTGCAGTTATTTTAATGTATGTAAAATCATGTCGTTTTCTAAGTAAAATATTTCAGGAATATGAAGAGTAACCTTAAACTGAAAAAGTCAAAATACCATGCACAAAGCCGTTGAGCGATTTTGATGATTTGTACGATTTTGATGATGATCACAGATTGTAATTAGCACAACGATTATAATATTACAATATTGTAAAGACTCGAAATATTTAAAAAAATAAAAAAAAAACGAAAAATCGTTCAAGAGTAAACTGCCACTTCCGGTTGGTGGATTTTAACCAAAATCATAATATCTCTTACACCTTTTTACACACAATGTTAAAGTTTACACAGACACAAACATACAGACATTTTCCATAAATCATGAAATTGTGATCATACCTGATACAAATCAGTCAAAATCTCAATTTCGAATTTTCGCACGATCACAATACTTTATTCGATTAGGATAAAGTAAAAACAATGTCGATGGTCGTTGGCACAGATAGCTAAAATAAATTATTTTCTGGTAAACTATTATTTTCATAACAAATAACGTGTTCCAGTTAGTAAATTTTTAATAACCCTAAATTAAACTTGTACATATATAATGACAAGTTGAATTGAAGTTGAAGTTAATGACAAGTACATACATATATGTAAATATGTATGATGAAGTTGAAAAAGTTATTATGTTTTTTTTTATATACGTACTAGCTTTATTACCCGGCTTTGCCCGGGGTGTAATTAATATAACGTAATATAGTGTCTATTTAGTAAATTATTTCGGGAGCCAAAAAAAGGGGCCGCCGGGGCAGGAGGGGGGTCTGGGGGGTAGTAAGGGGTCGGCATTACTTTTCGGGAGTCCAAAAAAGGGGCCGCCGGGGTAAGAAGAAGGGTTTGGGGGTTGGTAAGGGGCCGGCATAGCTTTTAGGGAGCCCAAAAAAGGGGCCGCCGGGGCTTGAGGGAGGTCTGGGGGGTGGTGAGCGGCCGGCATAGTTTTTCAGGAGTCCAAAAAGAGGCCGCCGGGGTAGGAGGGTGGTCTGGTGGGGTGGTAAGGGGCCGGCATGGCTTGAGTGAGTCCAAACAGGGGGCCGCCGGGGCTTGAGGGACGTCTGGGGGACGTTTTGGGCTCCCGAAATAATTTACTAAACAAACACTATATTACATTATATTAATTACACCCCGGGCAAAGCCGGGTAATAAAGGAGGGACGCGGTGATGTGGAGGGGTGGGGTTAGGTTAGGTTAGGTTAGGGGGGGACGTACGTACTTAAATCTGCCGAAAACATCTACTATCGTGTGTACTTCGTCGTTTCTATTAATCGCGCCCGAGCAACGCCTGGTAATTGACGAATGACCCATACGTACATACATACAAACTTAAGTGTTTTATATATTAGATAATCTTTTATTTGTAAATTGTTTGATTTAATGTTATTTGATTATATTTAATTTTACTATCAATATGTTAAATATAATGTTTTTTTTCATGTCTCGCTATAGTGACGAATTGGGGCAACCTGTAATGTCACTATGTAAAAAATAAAATAAAATAACTTTCTTTTCAAAATAATTTTTGTCACTAAGATATTTCACCGTCACCGAGTTGACCATAGCCGAATTGTCGTGTTCCAAAATGGGTCGTGGTACTAAAAAGTTTGACAAGCACTTGACTAGCCTTATTTGAATCGAGTTTTTAATAATACTGACACATTCTAGAATAAAAATTTCACACAACGCCGATAGTGATTTCTCATTTGAATATTTGCAATTGTCTCCCATTACTCGGAGGGTGAAATGAAATTTCGCATCGTCCGCCGCACAGTGGCGCAAACGTCACTAGCGTTCGCCATAAATTCGGTAGCTGGGTAACAAGTGTCTCTGGGGCGTAGTAAATAGCTGCAATAAATACACGGCCACGGTCAATAACACTGCTTAAAAAGACGATGGTACGTCCCTGGCACACCTGGTGGCCACCACGATACTTTCGCAACGAACGTTCAAAATTGCCACGTTCGTTTATTGCCGATGGGTGTATTTTTATCGATAACGATGATAAATGGCGAAGCCGCCATTTTGCAGCGGTGCGCGCGTGACCCGTTTACTTTATTACGTGTATCATGTTATATAAAGTATTTTAACCGATTCTTTTATTGTTTCAGGTATTGACTCTTTTCGGTGATGAATACTTTGTATGGTGAGCTTGTTGTTTTTATCAATTTTTATCTACTAAAAGAAAAACTTTGTACATTGTACAAATAGCGTGCGCCTTAGTTGTGCGCTTAAATGTATTACATAATTGCTTTTTTAACACAGTCTCAAACTTCGAAGCTTAGGTTTAGCTTAGATGTCTTACCCAGAGGGTCCTAAATCAGCATACAAAATTTAAAAAACTATTGTTTAATCCTAAGCCGACTCTTCAAGACGTTGAATTTTCCGTTTATTAATGAATTAGTTTCCTACAACAAAGTCCTGGAGGAGGATCGTTTTTGGTTTAGCTAATATTTTTTTAATTTTTGCATACGTATTCTATGTAAATCCTATGAATAATGAATATATCATTTTTTTATTACAATTTTTCTATCCATTATAAGGTGATATCCAATTTTTTGCAAAAACAAGTGTAATTACCGTTTCATATTAAGAATGTTACTTTTACGGAAAAAAATCACGGAAGTGGTCCGCGGGATTCGAGATTTTGAGTTTAGTGGTCCGTGAGGTCCGAAAGGTTGGCGACCGCTGCAAATTACACAATTTCATCATTTAACGCTATTGTACAGTGACAGTCATTGAAATCGCATCACGCGTTTTCAGTTCCATTTAATAATAATTTTTTTTTGTTGATAAATTGAATCTATTTTACATGTTTTAAAGTGTATTCATATTATATTAAATCGTAA
Organism: Parapsyche elsis; assembly: GCA_022651745.1. NCBI lineage: Eukaryota > Metazoa > Arthropoda > Insecta > Trichoptera > Hydropsychidae > Parapsyche > Parapsyche elsis. The sequence goes on from JAGVSN010000049.1 coordinate 2,443,464, forward strand.
ATTTTGATACGGAAGGAAGATCTACTTGAAATTACACTAAGCTAACCTGAAAAAAAGATTAAAGTAAATATTACAAGTAATGTTAAATTGAGTGACGTCCATAATGCAACAAGTTAAATGAAGTCCATTTTTTGGAAATGAATCGAGTTCGATTTCTTTTGAAATTTCGACATAAAAAGCAAAACACGCGAAGGAATTGTAAATTGAAAACAGAATGAACGGTTCGATGTCAACAAGCAGTACTGTTATTTAATACGTTTTAATAACGTGTGCGGAATAATTGCGACAGATTGTTGCATACGTGCATCCGAAGTGTTTTAAAATCGTTTAAAAACATTCAATAGGGGATTGTGTATGACCTTGACAATTCGCAATGGCCAAAATTGGCGGTTAATGTTCACATTCACCAGACTGTTGTCCGTATGGTTAGATCGCGAGTCTCGAGTGAATCAGATATGGTCGTAAAACGGTCGTTTAGAAGCGTTTCGGAGAATGTGTATCGATCGCGACGCTTAAGGGGTTGACCGTTCGTTCAACCCCTTGGCCGGGTCATGTCGTAAATTTTATGTAAATGTCGCGTCATCGTCGCGTCTTGTTCCGAAAGCGATCTCAAAAAGCGTATTCACGATTTTCTTCAGATATTGTACGCTTTGTATAAAATGCCAAGTCATTTTTAACCAATGCCCGAGCGTTTTAGGCAAAGTTTGAAATAAGTGAATTTTACTGTCCGAACCCATTTTTTACCTCACCAATCTACGTTAGTGTGGAATGGCGCATTGAATGAAATACCTAGTCATTTTATACAATGCCTGCAGGCACTCACAAACCTGAGCGGTATCGCTGCGTCAAACTGACGCCCCTATCGTCGTCCCATTCGCACCGATATAATTCGCATTGGTGCGAATCAATGCCGATAGAGGACGTCAACTTGATGCAGCGATACCACTCATGTTTGTGAGGGACTTAAGAGTTTCAATCAAAGTATGAAATTAATGAATTTTTCTGTCCGAAGAATTTATATCACAAGCTCAATCTGACAAGCTGATCCTGAAGAACAATTTGAACCAGTTTTTTTCATGCAGTCTTTCTCAAAATTTAGCTTGTCATTTTGGGTATTGTATGCCTCACAGCATCATCTTCAGCCGTTCACCATTCACTGCGGGATGAAGGCCTCTCCAATCTTCTTCCATTCATGTTGTTATGTATTGGAGGTTGAGGAACAGAGAAAAATGAGAAAACAGCACTTGATGTTATGAAGATGATCGTTTGTTTATTGATTGATTTCACAATGGTTCATTTGGTGGCACAATTACAGTAAAATATAAAGGTTTGTGTGTTGGTATAATTCGGAAAAGTTGCGTGTTGGCAACTGTTATTATAGTTTAGGAGAGTATACGTCCGTGTGGGCTAATTGTTTGACTGAAGAGTGTACTGTGTGATTCTGTTGTGACTGGAGGAGTGGTCTTTCTCCGACCTTTACATCTATTTATAAACTTAACTGAGGTTTGGTGAGATGTGAGAAGGAAGTCGGCTGATCCTTGGATCGATTGCAATTGGTCAATAGGTCGCCTGTTTTGCACTGTCGAATCTAATTGGTCGACTTAGACTGAGGGGAAGAGAGGCAAAAGGGGTATGCGTTGCAATGTCTGACTCATATCGGAGTGTACCTATTCTTGGCCAAATTCGCAGAAAACAATGTATGACTCAACATTCTACGATACCATTGCGCCATACTTATTAAATCTGACGTAATAGTTCGTGGTGACGTAACAATGTATGTATGTCTTGAGCAATCTGCATCCAGTTGACTCCACACATTCTCAATTCATCAGCCCATCGTCCACTCGGTCTACCTTGCTTTCTTTCACATCCTCTCGGATACCATTTCAGTATTTCTCGCGTCCATCTGCCATCCATTCTACTCAGTATGTGTCCACTTCGACTTTTTCACACGTTCTGCTATATCTGCCACTTTGGTCATACTTTTTACCCATGTATTCCTCTTACGATCTCTTCTTGTTATATCAAGCATACATATGTCTATGCTTCTACATATGTGTGCACTGGATCGTAGTGTGTAATATTGCCATTGGATATTACTACACTCACATTACGCCTCCTACTATAATTTACCAATTTATCTAACTTAATTGTGTGACGATTTCGCAAAATTGGCACAATAAAAAAAATACCTTCCTGTTTACAAAATCACAGTCCCGATCCTTCTCTTTCTTCCTCACCTCCAAAAGGCAATGGTTTCACCACTGTGGAGTATCTTACCCTAGTTATGTATGTACATATGTATGTACTAGATGCTAAAATAATTGTCAAATAGTGAAGGGGCTCGATATCACGCCACTTACCGATTAAAATACCTAAGTATTTTATACAATGTGCAATTTCACGCTTTACCCGTAGCATACATATGTATATGTACATACATATAGTCGTGTGTGTAGACTGGGAATTCAATGGACGCGAAACGGCATCCATTAATTCCAATCTTGGGAATATCCAGTTTAATCCAAATCCAGCTTACGTTGAATTCGAACGAGCGGCCATTGAATTCGATTCAACTGTCGAGATGAAAGCTAAATATTATTATCGTTGCTTGTATTTTGTATACCTTTACGATAGATACCTTTCATTTAAATAATTGCACAAGTTTTGAATCGCCTCCGTATTTACAATATCGCATTGTCTGTGTTTCGAATACTTACAGACAATATTATACATCGAATGCGGGCTAGAGCGTAATTAAGGCTCTCGCGCAACAGCAATTAAGGGTGTTCGACAGTAGCTACAAATATAATACACTTGAGAAAGTTTCGTTAAAATATACTACAATAGTTGTAAGTGCATTTGGCTTGTTCATATTCAATTATTACAGTCAGTGGCGACTAGCGAGTGTTGGTGCTAATTAATTATTTTCCAGTTGGATTTATGTACATACATACATAAGTGTACGTGCTATGTTTGTTCTTCCTGGGAAATGTTTGTGTCTACAGTCTGTTTTATTTAACAAGAGAGTATGCAGTTTGAGTTTGAGTATCTTGTTCTTCTGTGTGTGTCAAAAATCTGTGTGACACAATATCGTTTATCACGTAAATAGAAAGACGAATGCTATTGTTGCATTTGGTACCACTGAAATTTTCATCCCTTTTTAGCGGATAGAAAAAAATTGACTTAAATGAACGATTCTGTTTTATAAGCCTTTCCATGTTTATATGATTCAAGGAAATTTTTTAATTATACTGAAAGATCAGTTAATTCGATTATACCTACATATATAGGCGACTTTACGCTTAGTCCCTTAGAATTAGACATTTTAATCGATCAATAGTGACTGTTTTGCTTTTTTTTTACTAGTGTATGACCTGTTGACGGTCAAAGAGTGTTTATAATTGACATATGAGTGGGCTAACAATAGCGGTAACTGTGTGCTAAGGGAAATATTAAATATAAAATTTTCAATGAAAACAAAGGATATACATATGTATGTGTACATACATATGTTGAATGCTCCTGGCAGACATTTTTATTTTTATTTTATTGTATTTATTACACAGGTTTTTAGCCCAAAATAGAATATTAGGTACATATACATATTTAAAATTCATAGATACATATATAAAAACAAAAAGAATCAGAACATCAAAAAAAATAAAAAAATAAAAATACTAACAAAAACAGTACTAAAATTAAATTTTTTTAAGTTTAATAGAATATAAAATAATATAGAAATATACAAATATCTAAGTACTTACATACATAGATAAATACAGACATTAGGCTATTATACATACAATAAGGTTATATGATAAGGTAAAAAGTTTTTAATACATTATATACATAACTATTATTTAGGAATTTTCAATGAAAGTTAGACGTTGTAATTGTTGTATGTAAATTAAATCAGTAGCTATTGTCGTACTTAAATGTTGATTCATAATACGTTGTTTGAAATATTATTAATGTATTGGTTATATTGTGGATATACATATATGTATGTATGTATGTTGACATTTAAAAATAAAAACTATTTTGTAATATCAAATGTACCAGTTTACGTATAAAAGAATATTATTTATTTATTTCCCAAACGTCGAGTCACAAAATAGAGTCGTTAATGACAATAAAAAATTACACTTTCCATACATAACCGAAATACATACATACACACTACTAAACATCAAAGATTATAAATGTCCAAAAGTCACGCGATATTTCACATAACGATTTATTGTAAACGTATATGTACGTACTATGTAGATATACATTAGACGTATTATACGATGATAAAAAAAAGGTTCGTAACTCCTTTTAAAAAAAAAAAAAAAAAAAAAAAAAAAACAACATAAATGTGATTTCTTCCCGTTAAATTTTCATGAAAGATTCTCTCGTGCGCTCGCGTAAACTGTTAATATATTTTTTTTATCTTTATTACCGGGATTTTTACACCGGATTCGGGGAAGAGTCCCTCTTTTTTTTTGCGGTCACCGTAAATATTTATACGCGCGCATAAGGGTGAGTTTACACGTTCGCAAATTTCACTTTTTTTCCCCACTACATTTATAGCAATATGTATATGTAACTTGGTTCTAAAAGGGCAAATGTCAATTACCAAAATCTGAAAATTCAAGCTTATATAATTTAATGAAAGTCTACATATCAAATATTACGTTAATATGCACTAGTATACATACATAATATAACGATACATAATATTTTTGACAACAACATCGAATCTATTGGATCGATTTACGCTAAACTTTCATAAAAAGATTCAGCGGAATCTCGATAAGGTTTTGACGTAAGCTGTTTTTAAGGTTTTTATTTAGTCTGTTTTTTTAACAAAAGATTATACAGTTTGAGTTTGAGTATACATACATATATTTCTTCACAACGCTTGTGTAAAAAAGGCACAAAATTTCAATAAGGAGAGACGAGACCAACTTTTATGGTCGCAATCTAGCTTAAAGTCTGTTTTTGTAATAAGAGAGTATGCAGTTTGAATTTGTGTAACTGTTTCTACTTACCGCGTATATTAAAAAGGCACAAAATTAACGTTAGAGAATATGACTATTCATATCCTGAATAAAGTGAGACGGAACTAACTTAACTGGTCGCAATCTAACTTAAATTCTGTGCTTTGTAACAAAACGGTATGCAGCTTCAGTTTCAGTGTTTCTTTTAACCTCGTGGTTTAAAAGGGGACAAAAAACGCTACACGCTATTTGTGCATTTGGTGCCACTCGAATTTTTGTATTTTTTTGTACAATACGCGATTAGAAGAAACACTCAAACTCAAAATGCATACACTCTTGTTAAAAAAAAAAAACCAAACTATAATGTAAGGATGATGGATGATGTTCAATTAACAATTCTTTGTTGGGAGATGTACCTACATATTATCGTACAATTTTTTTAACGGAATCTTTAATAGATAGTGGTACAAAACTATACCTAGTACAATTGGTGAATATGACTAGATGTAAAGAATAAGAAATAAAATTAGGATGGAGTTCTTTTGGAAAAATTAACATAGTTTTGCGCTATGCTTAAAAAATAAGGCATACGACCAATGCGTACTGCCAGTTATGACGTATGGATGTGAAACGTGGATGCTAAATTCAAGAGTGTCACGCAAGATCCAGTACACACAGATAAGCATGGAAAGGTGTATGCTCGGTATAACGAGAAGAGATCGTAAGAGGAATACATGGGTAAGAAATATGATCAAAGTGGCAGATATAGCGGAACGTGTGAAAAAGTTGAAGTGGACACAGAATGGATGGCAGATGAACGCGAGACATACTGGAATGGTATACGAGAGGATGTGAAAGAAAGCAAGGTAGACCAAGTGGACGATGGGCTGATGAATTGAGAGGAATGTGTGGAGTCAAGTGGATGCTGATTGCTCAGACAGACAGTGTTACGTCACCGCCTGACCGGTGCGTCATAAATATGATGCAATAGTACAACCGAATGTCGAGCCGAAGCACCTACTACGGACTTTCGGTCTTATACGCATTTAACTTGAAATACGCCATACCTCGGACGAATGTTGAGTCATATGTACATTGTTTTCTGCGCATTTTGCCAAGATTCGGTGCAGCCCGGATATGAGTCAGACATTGCAACGCATACCCCCTTTGCCTCTCTTCCCCTCAGTCTAAGTTGACGTCGACCAATCAGATTCGACAGTGCATCGAACGACGACCTATTGACTAATTGCAATCGACTCAACGATCAGCTGCTTTCTCCTAACCCCCCAAAACCTCCTAAATCTATATAGCGATGTAAAGGTCAGAATTACCTCACTCCTCAAGTCATTTCTCTTCCGATCACACTCTCTACTACCACACACGCACACTCGCCAAGTTGAGACGAGTTCTACTCTTCCAGTCTCCTCCAGTCAACAGTCACAGAATCAGACGTAAACTCTTACGTCATTCAATCACTCATACATTCGATCAACCAGTATAGCGGCTTGCTATGCCGATAATTACGCAATTAACAACAGTTGCCAACATGCAACATTTTCCGAATTATACCAACACACAAACCTTTATATTTTACTGTAATTGTGCCACCAAATGAACCATTGTGAAATCAATCAATAAACAAACGATCATCATACCATCAAGAACTGTTTTCTCATTTTTCTCTGTTCCTCAACCTCCAATACATAACAACAGAAGATTGAACGGCTGAAAATGATAATGATGATGATACAAAACTATTCATTCTCGTATTTAGACATTGAATTTTGCATAGACGTGTATCGAAAGCACATTTGAATTTTGACATGGTCCCGCTCAGAACCAAGTGAAACTTGTGTATAGCCGTATACGCCTACTTGTGTGCATGTCCTGGGGTTTAGTATATAAATGTATTCGGGAAGAAAAATAAAGAAAGTAGTTCCGCAATAAATGATTTGTATATTTCCGCTATTATACGGACATGTCGTCGGGTTGTAAAAGGAGCGGAAGAGACCCGACCGGGCCACGCTGAAAAAAGGTTCACGATACACGCTTATTTCATAGTTTATTGCTTCTTATTTTTCCTTTTTTCTTCCCCCCTGCTTTCTGTGTGGCTTCTTCTACTTCCACTCGACGGTTTGTGTTGTTGGTCGTAAGTACAGAGTGGAATATTTCGATATAGCCAGCTATTCGCCACTATATAGAACGTCAACTGTACGACGCTAATCGTCGAAGTCGTGGTCTTCTATTAATTAACCTTTTCAAGTCAGAAGTATAGAATATCGACAAATGAGGATTTTGATACAATTTATTTTAGTGCCTTTTCTAGTGAAACTGGCTACATGTAAGAAGTGCGTATTTTTTTAAAAATACACGCATACATACATACATACATATGTAGGTTCAAGAGATCGTAAGAGGAATGCATGGATAAGAAGTATGACCAAAGTGGTAGATATAGCAGAACATGTGAAAAAGTTGAAGTGGACAAATACATAGCTAGAAGAATGGATGGCAGACCATAGATGTAGAATAACATATGTAGATTGGCCTTAGCGCCCAAAAAATGACATACAAAAAGGGCATGCAAAATGCACTCCTTCCATGCATTTTTTTTGTGAGAATTCCCCGCACTTTAGACCCCCCGCACCCCCCCGTTGCTTCTGACGCTTTCTCCAGGCAAGTTTGTTTGGAATGGCACATCTATGGTATTTTATATCTATGTATGTGGCAGACGGAATACTGGAATGGTATCCGAGATGATGTGAAAGAAAGCAAGGTAGACCGATAGATGAATTGAGAAGAATGGATGTGGAGTCAACTGGATGCAGATTGCTCAAGACAGACAGGAATGGAAGAAGATTGGAGAGACCTTCATCCAGCAGTGGATGGTGAACGGCTGAAAATGATGATGATGACATACATATGTAGGTTCAATATTTGGGACAATGTTGCGTTGCATTGATTGTCATTAATTATTTCAAATCTATAACGTATATAATCAAATACGTGTATAATCAAATTAGATAATAGACATGCATATTTCGATTTAACCCAACTTACCAACCTTCAAATATGTATGTTAGGTTAGGTTAGTTATTTTGTTGAAAATGTAGATTAGTTAGTTAATGTTAGGTTAAATTACAATTTCAAATTATTTTTACTTTATCCATGTACATACATATGTACGTAGTATGTAAAGAAATTTAACCTTACCTAACCTAAGCATACCAAATGTAAACTTACCTAACCCAACTTAACCTTCAAATGTGTATGCTAGATTGGGTTAGTTTACATTTGGTAAGGTTCTTTGTCCATATACGTAGTATATGTATCTACATAGTTTTGGTCAGTGTGTATTTTAGATAGTCAATACTGTCAAAAAATATTGCAAAATAACAGCTTGGCTGTATTTATATTAATTGGTCAGTATTTTTAAGAAATGCCATTTATTATATCTATGATCTTTTATTATTTTTACTGATCGTTTGCTTAAAAATTTCTGACCGCCCATTCGGAATTTCTCTAACCTTGTTAAACAGGTGCGAATCAATTCGTCCAAAAGTCACTTTTTTTACAATATCAAGTCTCCTCACATTCACCAACTACTCACATTATACTATTACATATGTGTAGTTGAAACAATCCACTGTTTTAAAAAGAGCAATTGCGATTTTTCAGTCTCGGGTACACGTTGTTTCCGCGAATCGTTATGCGACTACCGTTCTCGCTATAGTATGTAGGTACAAACGGGGATAGTGTATGTACACCAGTGTTTCTAAAAATTTATGACATGGCACCACCTCCCTGAAACCGTTTTATTTATGTACGTCTTCCTGTTGAACGCGGCCATAAACATAAAGTTTTCCCGGTTGACCGGCTATATCGCGCCGTACCGTCGACATTTTTTATTTTATTTTTTTATTTACACATACATATTTTGATACAAGGACGTGTACACATCGAAGCTAACGTGATATATTTTAGACAACTGTACAACGAATTCATATTCAAATGTAAAAAAAAAATATATCCGCATGGTTATTTAGTGTTAAAGTTTGTTATTGTGGCGGGAGACCGCCAACTCCACTCGAGCACGCGTTCGCTAGTACATAAATGTTCAACATACTCGTTTAGTTGTTTTCGTTGAGGATTTTCCCTTTTAAGCGATGTCACTCTTGATTTGCTCGCATCGCTGAAAACCATTCGCTCCGTTCATCCATCATTCTCGAAAGTTACAAGCTTTCGCAAATCTCTTCGATATTGCGTCGAATAATGCGAGTCTCTTGAAATTTTACTCGTGCGCTTTATTTAAATCGACCGCTGAAATCTTCGAAAAATTTAATGCTTTCCCATATTTTTATTAATGCATACCGATTATATTGCGAGAAGACATAAAACTAGGATGGAGTGCTTTTGGATGAATGAACATAGTTTTTAAATCCAACATTCCGCTATGCTTAAAAAAGAAGGCGTACGACCAATGCGTACTGCCAGTTATGACGTATGGATGTGAAACTTGGACGCTAAATTCAAGAATGCTGCGAAAGATCCAGTGCACACAGAGAAGCGTGGAAAGATGTACATATGCTTGGCACAACATGGGTAAGAAGTATGACCAAAGTGGCAGATATACATAGCAGTACGGGTGAAAATGTTGAACAGCGAGAAGAATGGATGGCAGATGGACGCGAGAAGTACTGGAATGGTATCCGAGAGGATGTGAAAGAAAGCAAGGTAGACCGAGTGGATGATGGGCTGATGAATTGAGAAGAATGTGTGGAGTCAAGTGGATGCAGATTGCTCAAGACAGACAGGAATGGAAGAGGATTGGAGAGGCCTTCATCCAGTAGTGGATGGTGAACGGCTGAAAATGATGATTATATTGCATTTATTTGATTTTGATGTAAAATTCTTATTTTTCCAGTATCTTTGTAACCCATTTTGTCCCATTGCTTGATGTACATATATTATTCTTGAAAACTACTGAATACAGAATGAACGAAAATTCGTAGTTTAATTGCCGATGCGGTCAAAAATTTTTTTTGACATTTATCAGTATTATTATAGCTGCTGGCAAAATTTTGATGCTATTTAGCAAAATACACTGCGGAAATTCTTTATTTATACAACTTAATTATTGAGATGGAGAACCTTCCATCCACCTTTCCCGGTCGACTTTGTACATACATATGTATATTCTGTATTTAGGTGGAGAACCATCTCAATACAGAAATAAAATATTACAACACCACCTGCATTATTGCTACTTACCAATTCAATATCAATTTATTATTTCCATCAACGAAAAACCATCATATAATTCACCATAACAACGTAGTAAAAATATCACTTTAAGCTTGGAATAGACAGAGCCAACAAATGACAACATTGCAACATGTTTCAAAACTACATAATTACTAGACACACATATTTGGCACATATTTCATGTACCAAAAGTGTCACGTCAACACATCTAAACACACGTTGAAGCGTCTATCTATCACTAAAGCTTCAATTAACTTAATTAATAAGCGTAATAACTTGTGTTTGATAAATTTTCCGTACAATCAATTTGCCTGGCGATGAATTTTCCAAGCGGCAATCGTCTGTGTGACAAATTCCAGAATAGATTTAGAGTAAAGGCTGCCACACACCGCTACGAAATCGCATATGAAAACCTAGCGCGGCAAACCTAGCGAATTTCGCAAGTCTAATTTTCTTTTTTCTTGGTTATAAAACATCTCTAGATAGTTTAATAGCTTTTTAGAGGATTCTGGAATATTTTTAGAACCTAAATAGGAGTAATAGGACTTTCTAGAGTGTCTGAGAGCATTTTGAATGACATTTTTTCATTCTGACGACACTAAATGTGTAATTTCGTCATTTTAACATACGCACTACTAGCATGAACGTTTTCCGCGACATTCTCACAGGAATGCAATGCTTATTAACTCTGGAAGCAATAAATTATGTATACATTGCTTTGGTTATGATATTCCATTGAAATTGTTCCAACTTATGATACAATCATTTATTTGAACTTAAGATCGTAAAAAAATTGTCATATTCACACCCCATCAAATTTAGTTTTTGTCACGGATACTAAACTAATATTATTCGCGTAATCCGTATCACCTTATCTCCGTATCTCCCAAGTATTAGTAGCTCGGATTAGAGGGAGTTTACTGTATATTTAAGCAAATACAGTATTTATTTATTTGAAATACATGGTGGCCCATTGAGCCCAGGGTACATTGCATTATGTACTACAATTTTAAACAGAAAAATCTCAAAAAAAAAAAAAAAAAAAAACAGTCAGTCACACTTTTCAAGACACTAATAAAAATGAAAAAAAAAAAAACAATTGTGCCAACCGACAAGCGGACATTTCTCAGTAGTTTCACGTCTTTTTGCAGACTTGATTGATGAACCTACCCCGCCTTTGCGAAATACGTTTTCATAGATACTACCCCACCCAACCAACCAACCCTTGGGAGAAAAATCACTAGAGTTTTTTAAACGTTCTGCCACAATTCCAGCGCTTCCCAAACCAACTGACTAACGACACTCGATACATTATCCAGGGGGGGGGTGGTAAAGTGGGTGGGTGGGTGGGTGGGGTTTTGTGATGCCAAAAAGCGTCGACTTTCGACTTGTGTACTAACGAACGAACGGAACGACGCAAATTGGAGTGGCTTTTGTTCGGATTGTGTGCGAGTTCCGGAAGCGATAATTGGCTCATTGTCGATGTTTGATTGATCGATCGGCCCCGCGTTCCGGATTTTCCGGATCGATTTCAATTACGAAATCCGTAATTATTGTGTGCGGCGGCATTAGCGCTCGCGTCAACCAAACGACCCTTTGCATTTTCGATTGATTTCGATTGAAATTTAATTTGATTGCCGAGGTTCACAATTCGTTCGCATACGTTTTGTTTGCCAATCGAGAAGTGTTACAGTATGTCAGTGGTCGGGAACCGGCGGTTCCGGAGCCGCACGCGGCTCTTTGTATGAAAACCTGCGGCTCTCGCTCTCATCCAACGTTTTGAAATACAAAATGTTGACACACAATTTATACAAGATCAATATGAATCCCCATTTCCACACCGTCGTTGTTTTTCAGATTAAACTTTACAATACTGTCGCACGTTGAGAAATGTCACGAGGATGATTTATTTCATTAATGATTAATGGGAGTAACATTTAATTTAATTTTGAATATCATCATCATGATAATTTTCAAACGTTCACCACCCACACCTGTATGTCTTGAACAATCTGCATCCACTACACACATTCTTCTCAATTCATCAGCCCACCTTCGGATACGATTTCAGTATTTCTCGCGTCCATCTGCCATCCACCCATTGTCACTTCAACTTACCCATGTATTACTGTTGCAATCTCTTCTTGTTATACCAAGCATACATCTTTCCATGCCTCTCTGTGTGCACTGGATCTTTCGTAGCATTCTTGAATTTAGCATCCAAGTTTCACATCCATACGTCATAACTGGCAGTTTTTTTTTTGAATATATAATTCGAAAATAATATTTTGCGGCTCTCAAACTTACCAATTTTGCAAGGTTTTCTCTAATTTGGCTCTTAGCTCGAAAAAGGTTCATCATTCATCATCATTTTCAGCCGTTCACCATCCACTGCTGGATGAAGGCCTCTCCAATCCACTTCCATGCCTGTCTGTCTTGAGCAATCTGCATCCACTTGACTCCACACATTCTTCTCAACTCATCAGCCCATCTTCCACTCGGTCTACCTTGCTTTCTTTCACATCCTCTCGGAAACCGTTCCAGTATTTCTCGCGTCCATGTGTCCACTTTAACTTTTTCACACTTTCTGCTATATCTGGCACTATGGTCATACTTCTTACCCATGTATTCTCTTCTTGTTATACCAAGCATACATCTTTTCATGATTCTCTGTGTGCACTGGATCTTGTATTGTTGAATTCAACTTTTTCACACGTTCTGCTATATCTAGCACTTTGGTCATACTTCTTACCAATGTACAATGTATTTATTTTACGATCTCTTCTTGTTATGCCAAGCATACATACATCTTTCCATGCTTTTCTGTGTACACTGGATCTTTCGTAGCATTCTTGAATTTAGCATCCAAGTTACACATCCATACGTCATAACTGGCAGTACGCATTGGTCGTATGCCTTATTTTTTAAGCATAGTGGAATGTTGGATTTAAAAACTATGTTCATTCTTCCAAAAGCACTCCATCCTAGTTTCATTCTTCGTTTTATTACTTCTTCTTTACATCCAGTCATATTCATCAACTGCCCTAACAACTATCAACTATCTCTACAATATGATTATCTACTATGTCTATTATCTACTATTTGCGATTTAAAAAATGTAAAAAACATAAATTTTTTTGGCTTTTGCGGTCTATAACTCAAAAAATATAGTATCGCGTGCTCAAGTGAGTATTGAAATCAATAGTCAGATATTTTTTCTATTGATTGTGATTTTTTTATTACTTTAAAATATATATAATTAATGATCTAGCGAATTTTAAGTCAAAAATATATTTTTTTTCCCGTGTTATTTGGCATTTATTTGGCGAGTTTTTTTATTTCACCACGTTTATAAGAATTGGTTTTCCATCTCAATATTTTTTTATTTTATCTTAACGTACTAATTCGAGCGGCAAATGATTTTAAACTACGTTATGATATGTTACCGGCGGCGCGCTTATCAAACCCATTGTTGTCTCACTCACTCACGTAGCATTGAAGTTAAGAAGTTAACCACTGATGCATTTAAGAGAATTTCTGCGTTCCCGGTATCAAACAGAATAAAATTAACACCAGACTTCTGTCTTCAAGTCAGCGTGACGTAGAACCGCCAGTTGCATAGGGGAAGAGCGAGTGAGCGGCGCCAGCTCGAGGCGCGAGCTGTGTCGAAAAACCACTGTATATTATAATGATCATATACGCTTCACGGGTTGTCAAGTCACTGTACACGGGCACTACTGTACTGTTCCGTTGTTTAACATTGAGCACTTCGCTAGTATAATATACATACAGTTGAACCCCGTTGCATCGTTCTCGCTTGTATTGTTTTTTCGCATATATCGCTCTGTTTTCATAGTCCCGGCCAAACACCCATGAGAACAGTGTTAAATAATCTCGTTTGCATCGTTCTCCTATGTATATATCGTTATACCGTATCAATCGTCTAAATATTACGTACTAAATATACTTTATCGTATAAGTCGTTTTTCTGCATACATCGTTTTTTTTTTCTAACGGTCCCATGAAAAACGATGCAACGGGGTTCCACTGTAATAATAAACGTCATAGTACATATGATTCGCCTAGTTCCAAATCCCGATAAGTCCATAAAACTCACTTGTTCGCAAACGCGGTTTTTCTGCTACAGACTTATTTGCTTGATGGCGTTTAAAACTCATTTAAACTTAATCTTGTTGATATTAAACAAAATATTGAGATTAGAAACATGGACTTATCGTTGTTTGTTTCTAAATATGGCTTTTATCAGCTTTTATCATAGTGCAATTGTCAGTTTTTGAAACTGACACTGATTTTCAATATTTTTTTACGGCACACTTGGCGGTATTTGGAATAATTCAAGTATAAGGCATCGTTTGAAAACATTCTTAGAACCAGAACATATTTTATCCTCGTTTTTTACATATATGTATATTGTGGACTTATCGGGATTTGGAACTAGGCGACTCATATACATACATACATACATACATATACGTATCTTTAATTAAGGCCGTTGAAATGTCTTTGTTTAATCTTTTTTTTTTGCTTTAGAAAGGATCGACCTTTCTTTTGACAGCGATACTTTTTATCCACCGTTTTCTTCTAGTTTTTTGTTTGGGCCAAAAAAAAGTGAGGCTCGCGACATTTTTTTATTATACTACTGTTAAAAGTTGCGTCACACAAAAAAAGTCTTTCACGACCTGAAAATGATTAAAATTAATTCGACAATATTGCTCGTGCGAGTTTCGGCGTCGCCTCTCATTCCTATAAATATATATATATATATTTTTTTTTTAATATGTTCCCAGAACAAATATATCCGTGTGGACCTTTCTTTTGTAATACCCGTTTCACTTTGATTAATAAAGCGTGAACGCCTGTGTCAACTGCGAAATTATACGAAAGTGTGAACCTTCAGAGGGTGAGCCCTTGAAGGGTATTCAGGGCTTCGGATCACACTCACCCCTTCTTCATCTCCTCACTCCTTTCTCCCTTCCCACCTCCCAACTCTCTAACCCTCGTCTCTAAACCTTAAGCTTCAATTTTCTGGAAGAGTACTTCCAACTCCATATTTGTATACGCGTATATATTAAGTCGAGTAAAAATCGGAAATCTCCCACGCCTCCCCTTTCTCGCCCCTTCCACCAACCTTTCCCAGTCGACTTTGCATGTATATATGTATGTTGTTTATTTTCAGCTATTCACTAGAATCCAGGGTTTATAAACACAAGGCTCACTCTGATGTTTTTACGTATCAAATTATCTACATTATACATACAGACCAGTACTGTATTGCAATCCCTATGGCCCTATACCTACAATACAAGTATAACAATGGTGTAAGTTTCTGTTTTGGTGTGGCTATTATATTTCAATTATTTTTTCGAAGGCTTGTTGTATACATTTGAATAGTATTTAAAAAAAAATAGTCAGTAAATTGTTATTATATTGATAAATCAAGTCCATAAAATCGATACTGAGATATACATATGTACGTAAAGTAAGAAGTTCTAGTACTAGTCGTACCGCAACTCGGATACTGCAACTGGGATAGAAAATATTATGACTTGAATGAATCGACAAGGAACAATATTTATGTTAGATGGTCAGTATTTTAAATAGATGGTCGGTATTTTTAATTAGATAATAATACTGACCGTTTATTTTTTCTACTGCTCGTTTATGTTTTCTACTGGCCGCTTATTATTTATATACTGTCATTTTATTGCTTTATACGATGTATGTGAAAAAGTGAACACTGTCACCAAACTTCGTTCCGGACCTGACGATCGACGTAGACATACCGTTTTAACTGCCACTGCCACACTTATACTGCCGTCCTAAGCCCACTTAACGTAACTGACAAAAATTACGAAAATGTTTTAGGGGTTATGGGAGTGTATTCTTGCGATTTTTCATATCAAAATTAATGTATCTTCATCCAAAAGTGACTTTTTTAAGCTATTAAATCTAACGTATCTGCATGCGCAGAGAAATAGTATCACCACTTAGCGAAAATAACGTATACAATATTTACTTCGGTCGCTACCTTATCATGAAAGATTGAAAAGACTGAATCTCTCCACATTGGAGACGAGGAGATTAAGGCCCGGGCCTCACCGGGCAACTAGTCTGCCGACTAGTCTGCAGACTAGTCTGCGGCGAGTTGCATTGAGCAATTTGCTTCGCCGACTCAGTTGCTCACATTGCGATTTTGATTATCTTTAATTATTATGGAAATTCAAAACTGACCCGCAGAATCGGTTTCTTAGACAATTCTATAAATGAAACTCGAAAAAAAAAGTTATGAAAAATTCGTCTTTTTTCCTTTGTCCGAATCCAGCTGTTCATTATGTTGTTGTACAGCTGTTCATGTATGACGTAGTATCCGTTTCTTACAGAGCAACGTCTCTCTCTCACGCAAATAGAGCGCGAGCGAGACAACGGCGAGTGCATCACCTCTGTATGATTTATTTACGTAACTTTCAAAATAGACAAATCTCAAAAGTAAAAAAATACTTTTTTTTTTTCATGTTTCTTATATAATATATATATCAAATTATATTCTCGTCGATTTTGGCCTCTTACAGAGCTATACACTTTTATGGAGATGTTTGTATGCTATGATGGGAAGAATTTGAAGATTTGCGAAGATTTGAAAATAAGAAGAAAAATAAGGATCTGGGGTGAAACTTTCTTCGGAAATCACTATCTGTGTGTAGTGTTTATCTCGTAGTATGAAAAATTCGACTTTTTTTTTTCGTTTTTCGTTTTTTTTTCAAAAAAAACCATTTTTTTTTCGTGTTACCTGTACAAAATTGTCTAAGAAACCCATATTTGAAGTCGGTTTTGGATTTCCATGCCTATATAAACGTCTTTTCGGGTCGTGAAAATCGTTAGTCTCCCAGGGTTGCTATGACGGCATGTAGTCTTCGGTAGTCGTCCATAGTTGCGGAGACTGAGTTGCCTGGTGAGGTCCGCTCCGTCTAAACGCTAACATTTTGACGACACGACGACTAAGGCCGACTAGTCGGCAGATTAGTTGCCCGGTGAGGCTCGGGCCTAAGAGGTGATTTAATTGAAGTATTTAAAATAATAAAAAAATCATTATTCACGTGAAATGACCAACCTCATTATGTTCAATGAGAACCCTCATCTAAGAGGCCATACTCTTAGACTCCGAAAAGAAAAATCAAATAAGATTGTTAGAGATTCATTCTTTTCAAATAGAGTGGTTGAAGTTTGCAATAGTCACATGTATACATTAATAATGAATAATGAAGTGACGTAACTACTAAAGTATTCATTTTTTTTTAAATTTTTCCTTAGAATTATCAAAACACAATAGAAAATAACCTCATGCACTAAAAAAAAAGTTTAAATAAATCAGTAATATATGAAGAAAAACACAAATTTAGAATAAAACTTTCAAGTCCATTTATCTCGACATTGTTGTTTTGTCAGTTACGTTAAGTGGGCTTAGGACGGCAGTATACTAGTGCAATAGTGCTTAGCACCGATTGCCTATTTCACCACCCACCGTCGCCTTATTGTACAATCTTTTTTTTTTGACAACCATTTTTCCACTTGTATTCGTGTGGCAGTGGCAGTTAACTAGACATAGACTCGTAAACTGTACTCACCCCTTGCAGAATACACTCACCGATTCAACAACGATACAACTGTAAAATATTACACTTGGAAACGACGCTACATACTGAAGTTTTGAAGTGAACAACGACGATCGTAATTCCGACGTAAGATTGAGAACCATGGTTCTTAAAGGTGACATCACGTCGAGCACTACGTCCGTAATTATGTCACGCGTCCGACACCGACGCTTCCCTTATGCATATTCATGAACGCCAGACATAATTCCTGAGGTACCTATTTTCGCGTCCACCCCGTATATAATATTGTGGGTATCTACACCAACACATACCCGATGGCTCTCAATCGTTTCGACGTAGCGCAACCTCCCGCGTCGTTGGGGTTTTAATGAAATTTATCAGCGAAATTATTCATGATAGTGTGCTTAAATTATAAGGCTCGCTGCCAAAGGGAGTCCAATATCAAATTTTGCATGAATTGAGTTATCCAGTGGCGGTCATCGAAATTGCATCAACTTGCTTTTTTTTTTGTTTGAAATGTTTTGCCTTTATCACAATTTTATCTATCTATTGTATATGCAAAATATACGTATTAAGATTATTTACAGCATAAAATTTTGATACGAGAATAATTAAAAAAAAAAAAAAAAACACTAAAAAAAAATGATATTTCTCAAATTTTATTTCAGTGACTGCACTTTGCTTGAATTAAAGGGTTGTGCAGACGAGATGATAAAACATAATAGAAATGTACATATATTCTTTATTGGATTCTACTCATTACAATGGTCGGCTGCGAGCTGTCGGTGGTATATATATCATCATCATTTTCAGCCGTTCACCATCCACTGCTGGATGAAGGCCTCTCCAATCCTCTTCCATTCCTGTCTGTCTTGAGCAATCTGCATCCACTTGACTACACACATTCTTCTCAATTCATCAGCCCATCTTCCACTCGGTCTACCTTGCTTTCTTTCACATCCTCTCGGATACCATTCCCGTATTTCTCGCGTCCATCTGCCATCCATTCTGTGTCCACATGTATATCTGCCACTTTGGTCATACTTCTTACCCATGTATTTCTTTTGCGATCTCCATGCTTCTCTGTGTGCACTGGATCTTTTGTAGCATTCTTGAATTTAGCGTCCAAGTTTCACATCCATACGTCATAACTGGCAGTACGCATTGGTCGTATGCCTTCTTTTTTAAGCATAGTGAAATGATGGATTTAAAAACAATGTTCATTCTTCTGAAAGCACTCCACCCTAGTTTTATTTCTTCTTCTTTACATCCAGTCATATTCACCAATTGTCCTAGGTATAAATAACTGTCAACTATCTCTACAATATGATTATCTACTGTGACTACGCTTTGCGTGCTGAATTCATTAAACATAATTTTAGTTTTATTAAAATTAATTTTTAGGCCTACTTTCATACTTTCGTTGCTTAATTCTGTTAACCTATTTTGTAAATCTACTGAGTTAAATGCAACTATAACTATGTCGGTATATATATGTATACATAGCTTAAATACTATTTTATAACAAATAGAATATTATATAATATTATGTAGTGAGTTTAATTGTTAGTTGAGGACAAGGTGTGAAGTTAAATTTAAATTTACTTACATATATATTTATTTATTACATTTCGTTTATTCTTATATCTACATATGGTTAGTACATATTAATTACTATAGGTAAAATACCCTATCAGGTCGTAACACTTGTTACTTTTTCGATGTTGTTAAATTTATGTATATTGCAGGTATGTACATTAAATATTTCATTAATATTCTCTAGGCTAGCGCTAGTCGAAGAAGATGACAAAAACAAATCTAATTTATAGGGATTTTTTTTGCATACCACTCTTATCAAAATTTAGAACTTTAAACAATCTACATAAATACATATATGTAAATACGTTACACGTAAAATAGATTCAAATTAATGAAAACATGTAATAACCGTTATTGTAATATTGTAAGAAAGGTAAAAATAAAAAAGAAAAACACGAAAATCAAGTGGATGTGAATTCGGTGACCGCCACTCTACATACATATACAGAATAAATACATACATAATATACTATATTATAAAAGCTATCTGATAACTTGCTCACTGGTGAAACATTACTTGTTACTATAACAACTTTGGTCACGCTCACGTCATCTGCTACGTGGCCAAAACGATTCGTTACACAGGCATTCACAAACTGTCACTCACAGTGCACGCACATTGCGCATCGAGCGAAGCGAAATCGATGCCATGTACACACACACACACACACACTAGTTGATTGAAAAAATAATCAAGATAGTGACATATGTACATATATTACATAGTTGACGTCAAGCAAAATTTAACCTAAAAGTACTGTTATTATTATATATATAATAGCCGAAATCCGTCTGTCTGTCTGTCTGCTGATAACGCTCGCTGAGGAAAAATAATAAAAAAATCCAGAACGAGTGGGGATCGAACTTAGGACCCCAGGCCCGAGAGGAGTCACACTAATGCTATCCGCTATCGCCCTTGGCCAATTTAGTCTTTTTTTTTAAACATTACCTATACAAGGGATCGTGACTCTGCTAATAATACATAGATGACGCTATAAAAACTATTATTATTTTTTGTTCTTACAAAATTATAATTATTATATATATGTATAATAATTAATAATTATAATATAAATAGTAAAGTAAAAAAAAATCGATACTATCGATACTACGGGATGGCTATAATACATAGATGGCGCTATAAAAACTATTATATTTTTTTTGTCACTTACAGCCGTGCGATCAATTAGTGGGGATCTCTATTAAAAAAGCGTTTTACGTAATTTAAAATTCAGATATTCAACGGGCTTACACTAGTGTTAAATATTAAGGAAAGTTAGCTAACAGGTCCAAGGATACAAGGGTCAAATAACAAGTTGGAATAATGGATAGACAGTGTCAATTAATTATTGGTGGAACCGTCCCACACATAATATGTAAATTAACAAATTCTAACACAAGGCGGCTGACTTGGATTTAGTAATGTTCAAAATTCAGATCTTGCCACTGATGATAATTATGGTCGAAAATCGTCGATAAAATCATTCAACATACGGGTATCGAACCGCGGAGCTTCGCTCAAATGACTAACCACTGAACTATCCACTGTAAACATAGTATTCACGTTTACGCAAATGCGGTCTCTATGTACATATGTACATATATTTGAATTGTCAAATTAATTTCGTATTATCGCGAGCTGTGCAATTCTGTGTGCAGGTCGGCTGCATTGACAACAGATATGCAGAGGAGCACTCGATCAATGATCAATTAATTTTGGTTAATTGAAACAGGGAACGACGGCTTCTGTATGGGACGTTTAGCTTCGTCAATGGCGAATCTACCGCATAATTGAATTTCGAAATGGCTATCCGCGTATATTGTTATACACGATTCGATATGGTTCGTGCAACTTGTACGGTTTTGCAAATGGAGGCCTTTAGTACTGTATATGTACATACATTTAGGATACAAATTTGTATTGCGACTACTTCTCATTGTGCTTGTATTAATGTCTCGAATCTACTGGATTGATTCAAGTTAAATTTTCACGGAAAGATTCGTCGGAATCTCAACAAGGTTTTTGTTATATGTATGTACCTACATATGTAGTTCGAAATGTACCCGGATAACGCTACAGTTATATAATTGAATAGTCGATATTGTGATAACTGTTTTGACGAAACACTTTCGTTGTTATTTAAATGATTTATTGGAGTAAAAATCACGTTAAATTGAATATGTAAAGGTCACGCTCAATAATAATAGTTATTTCTGGTGAAATTTTAATTTTAAAATTCTAAAAGAGTGGCTCCTACGATACAAATTCGAATTTTTTTTTGATGAAACTTTGTGCAATTATGATGGTGAGGGTCAAATTGGATCGAGAAACACATGATGATTATTTTGGAAAAGAATTTATTTCTAGTTAAATAAAGGTTTCAAAACTATGACATTACTCTATATGTGTGAATTGTAAAATTGAAACTTTGTGCCGTTAGGTTTAGGTTAGGTTAGTTTTTTCTGTTGTTTGTAGTCTGTAAAGCAAAGTTGTTTGTGTTGGATCAGTGTTTTGAGGCGAGACACTGCAGGATAGGAGGGTTTGAACACTGATTGCTTTTTATGTTTTAGCTGGTTGTTGGTTTAAGTTAGGTTAGGTTTCCATTGCATTGCACAAAGAATTTTTCCTATTGATTCTTATTTTTTATTACTTTAAAATACTTATAATTAATTATCTAGCAATAAAAAATCACAATCAATAGGAAAAATATCTGACTAATGATTTCAATACTCACTTTGAGCACAGCGATACTATATTTTGAGTTATAGAAGGCAAAATCCATTTTTATTTTTTTTAAATCGCGAATATCTCATAAACGAGAGCATATCAACAAAAATCATCAGATTCGAATTCAGTGGGTTAAGCTTTGTAAAGATTGGCCAATCTCCGCTCTGGGTTTTAAAAAACGTGATTTTTTGTTGCTCAGTGATAATTTAATATATTTTCTAACTATATTTAAACATCACAATTGTTCGTTACGTTTTACTATCAACAATCATACTATAAAACTTTAGTGAATTTGTCGCCGTTAGGGGTGAGCAAACACTGATACTATCCAAAACAGCGCTCTACTCACAATGTAAAATTTACAGTATTGAAGCATTAAATTTGCAATGTATGTACATAAATAACACGATTTTTACGCCGTTACTAGTGAGTTTAACTTAATTTAGACCTTACAATTTACAGAGTTATGCTTATGAATATTATATTTATGTTAAACTAGCAACACCGTGTGCTAAAACTTTAGTCATTTTAGTGCCGATAGCCGTGAGAAAGCAGAGATATTAATTCAAAACGGCCGTTGTAAATTATACAGTGACTATGATTTGTATAAAACCATTTGCAATAAAAACAAAACTGATACAATATTAGTGCCGTTGGCGGTGAGTAGCGAATTTATTGCATTATCAGTGATTATTAATTACTAGTGTAAGCCCGTTGAATATCAACGGAGCGCTCTCATCACCCGTACTGGAAAATTATATATTAAATTTAATAGTTTTTATAGTTGTTGCATCTATGCAACAATGCGCCATCTATGGCGCGTTATAATACAACGAATCCCAATATATGTATAACATATGTATGTATAATCGATTTTACTTTAATATTTATATTATAATTATTAATTATTATATATATTATAATTATAATTTTGTAACCATCTATGTATTATTAGCAGAGTTTTTATTTTATAGATAAAGCAGAGCCACAAACCCTAGTATAGGTAATGTTTAAAAAAAAAGGAACATCTCAGCAGCGGGCCGTGGCTTATGCGTTAGCGGGATAACTACCGACCTGGCGTCCCGGGTTCGATCCCCACTCATTCTGTTTTTTTAATTATTTTTCCCACTCATTTCCTATTTATTTTAACTATATGTAGGTAATGTTTAAAAAAAAAAGGACTAAATCGACCAAGGGTGATAGCGAATAGCATTAGTGCGAGTTCTCTGGAGCCTGGGGTCATGGGTTCGATCCCCACTCGTTCTGGTGATTTTTAAATAATTTTTCCTCAGCGAGCGTTATCGGCAGACAGACAGACAGACGGATTTCGGCTATTATATACATACTAGTGTAAGCCCGTTGAATATCAACGGAGCGTTCTCATCACCCGTACTGGAAAATTATATATTAAATTTAATAGTTTTTATAGTTGTCTATAGTATAGCATCTATGTAATAATTATAATTTTGTAAAAATCAAAAAATAATAGTTTTTATAGCGTCATCTATGTATTATTAGCAGAGTCACGATCCCTTTTGTAGGTAAAGCAGAGTCACGATCCCTTGTATAGGTAATGTTTAAAAAAAAAAGGACTAAATTGGCCAAGGGCGATAGCGGATTGCATTAGTGTGAGTCCTCTCGAGCCTGTGGTCCTGGGTTCGATCCCCACTCGTTCTGGTTTTTTAATTATTTTTCCTCAGCGAGCGTTATCAGCAGACAGACAGACAGACAGACGGATTTCGGCTATTATATATATGTACATATAATAATATAATTATTATATTCATGTTAAAGTTGGTACGATGCAAAAAGTTATTCGTGTATGTGTTATAAAACAAATCGAGTCACAACACAAATAGTACGAGCGATAATTCAATTAGCGTTTTTAAACGGACGATTTTCTTCATTTTTCCTTTCGACGTCTGCGAATGAAAAAGGAAAAATTAGTCTCGCTAGTCTTCAGTGAGTGAAAAAAAATTGCAATTGGCTGTTTAGGTCGGTCCATTAGGGACGGTTCAATTACCATCGAGAGTCGGCTCGGATGAAATTAGTGGACTTTGTGGCATCTGCCACTGAAATTGCCAACCGCCTACACTGCAAAATGAGCCTATTCGCCAGTTTTAATATGAACGAGCACAAAAGTTTTCCCCACAATATAGATATATAAATTATATGTACATACATATTATACGCAACGCAACGTTTGCATTTTAATATTACGTAGTATAATTTTTTTCAGCAGAATTTAAACATCACTTAAACGTAATGTGTGCGTGTGTGTGTGTGTGTGTGTGTGTGTGTGTGTGTGTGTGCAAACGATGTAAATTACACACGTTATGATCTTTCAATTATACATACGTACATTTATAACAAACGTGTTCTAGTATACATTTGCACTAATTAAAAGTAAAAATGTAATATAACCTCATAATTTTCAGCCTTTCACCATCCACTGCTGGATGAAGCCCTCTCCAATCTTCCATTCCTGTCTGTCTTGAGCAATCTGCATCCACTTGACTCCACACATTCTTTTAAATTCATCAGCCCATCGTCCACTCGGTCTACCTTGCTTTCTTTCACATCCTCTCGGATACCATTCCAGTATTTATCGCGTCCATCTGCCATCCACTTTAACTTTTTCACACGTTCTGCTATGTGTGCCACTTTGGTCATACTTCTTACCCGTGTATTCCTCTTACGATCTCTTCTCGTTATACCGAGCATACATCATGCTTATCTGTGTGTACTGGATCTTGCGTGACTTGAATTTAGCATCCACGTTTCACATCCATACGTCATAACTGGCAATACGCATTGGTCCTATGCCTTTTTTTTTAAGCAAAGCGGAATGTTCGATTTAAAAACAATGTTCATTCTTCCAAAAGCACTCCATCCTAGTTTCATTCTTCGTTTAAAGTCCAGTGGTCGGTAACCTTTTTCGAGCTAAGAGCCTTGAATTAGGGAAAACCTTGCAAAATTGGTAGGCTTGGGAGCCGCAACATATTATTTTCTAATTATGTATGTATATATTCAAAATTAAATTAAACGTTACTCATTAATGATTAATAATAGTAAGAAATAAGTTGTCCTCGTGATATTTCTTAACGTTCGACAGTTTATTACTGAAAATTATTGTAAAGTTAAATCTGAAAAACGATCTTAAAGCATTTTATAGCCACGACGTTGTGGAAATGGTGTGTCAACATTTTGTATTTCACGCAAAACGTTGGATGACAGCGAGAGCCGCAGGCTTTCATACAAAGAGCCGCATGCGGCTCCGGAGCCGCCGGTTCCCGACCACTTGTTTAAACCTACATATGTATGTATAAGCGCGCCACCGGTAACATATCATAACGTAGTTTAAAATCATTTGCCGCGCAAATTATAGTACGTTAAGATAAAATAAAAATATATTGAGATAGAAAACCAATCCTTATAAACGTGGTGAAATAAAAAACTTTCCAAATAAATGCCAAATAGCATGGGAAAAAAATATATTTTTGACTTTAAAAATTCGCTAGATAATGAATTATAAGTATTTTAAAGTAATAAAAAATCACAATCAATAGAAAAAATATACGTGATTTCAATACTCACTTTGAGCACAGCGATACCATATTTTGAGTTATAGACCGCAAAAGCCAAAAAAATGTATATTTTTTACATTTTTTAAATCGCGAATATCTCATAAACGAGAGCATATCAACAAAAATCATTATATCGGATTCGAATTCAGTGGGTCAAACTTAGTAAAGATTGACCAATCTCCGCTCTGAGTTTTAAAAAACGTGATTTTTTGTTGCTCAGTGTTATTTTTAGTTCAAAATAAACTACCAAGGCAACGCCGGGTGTTTACATCGAGCTATTTTACGTACAATTGCTCGTGTTGCACACTGAAACCTCTTTCGGTAAATGTTAGCACACACACGCGTCACGCTCGACGTTAACTCGTTGCCGTCATACCTACGCGAGATTGCTCGATGTGGCGAAATAAACGACGCTAATATGCGTCATTTATCGTCAAATCTCGTGCCATTCGCTGGGAAACAGCGGGAGAGAGCGAAGATGGAAAATTGAAGGGTGTGAGAGAGGGCTGTTCGTTCGCATTAAGCCGTTCGCGTTCGCGCGAAAAGTGGAGCGAAGCTCGCGTCAAATCCGGATTTAGCGTAATCGCGTCAGGATATGTCGCCGTTTAAGATACTCAACTGATTACGTATACATCTAATGGCCGAAAGGGTTTGTGTTTCCAACTTTGATTCGTACCGTTGAAGGCCCTCACAAACCCGAGCGGATTCGCTGTGTTGACGTCCTCTATCGTCGGTGAGTCGTACCAATGCGAATTATATCGGTGCGAATGTGACGACGCCGCAGTTTGACGCAGCGATCCCGCTCCGGCTTGTGAGGGCCTTATGCCGGCACTTCACATTCGGCGAGCGCTGACGAGCAATCCCGAGCGTCCATGTGTAGGAGGTCGCTCGTTTTTTTTCGCGTTTAGGTCAACGCACTGAAAGAATGCTAAAATGCGAACAAAGCAAGATGGCGGACCTCTCCCCCCCCCTCCACATTCAGTCACTTTCATGCGAATCTACTGGGTCGATTTTCGACAAAACTTTCACTGCAAGATTTGATTTGATTTTGTATTTACTTTATTTATCACATTCGTTCTTAAAGCGGATATTACACAGGGATAGTTTACTCGCTACTATCTCGCTAGTTTGCTGGTAAACTAACTCGTGTAATAGTCGGAGCTAGTAAACTATCTGGTTTTTTCGGCCGAGCGAGTGAAGTTCGAATCTTTGAACTTTGCTCGCTACTATCTGGCTAGTGTGACGTCACTTCATTTTGACAGTTTGAGGTTAAGCGGTTCATTTTCAGCTCCCAACACACACATACCTATATATGAAGGTTTAGTCAAAATTGTATTATTAAAAACGCATATTTATTTTTTAAAAGTACTGTAAACTGTGTACAAAGACTGTAAAACAAGTTGACAACAGCGCCACTAGCGGTAGCGAGTGGCGAGTACACTAAACACACGTTATAGGATTACAAGCTCTACGTGCCGGATAGTAGCGAGTAAACTATCTCTGTGTAATACGGGTGATAATCTCCTTTCCACCATTTTTTTTCAATTCTAGATGCACCCGGGTAGTGTTTATTCATATGTATACATATGTAGCTAGAATCAATATATGTAAATATATAGTTTGGTTCCAAAAGGGCCCATTTGTATAGTTCTAATAAATATCTGAGGTGTCCGTTTGCCCCAGAACTAAACTATAACATAAAATTAAACATTGATATTTTTGGAACTAAGCGACACATCTCAATAAATTAATTTTAGACTGTAATAGATTTTCACAGCGATAAATTAATTTAACTATTGTCCACGATACGCATATTAACAGTATTGATTTTATTTTCAAAACGTAGACCGCTTACTTCAAATCAATCAATATAATATTAGAACGGCACTCTCTACGCACAAAAATATAATAAAATACATACTTAAACAGCTAAGCTAGGCTTCATAAGTAATTTTAATGAATAACAAACGACGCAATATCATATGTAAGTGCCAAAACGTTCTACGTTACAATACGACACTTAAACAGATTACACAACATACGAAAATATGTTTTTCGATTGATTTATTATTGAAAGTTGTCGCCACCGACCGTTTCTAAATTATTACACCAAGTAGGCACCTACCCTTAATATTCTCAAATATTTACTAAGCAATTTCGTAACATACGCATACACACACATGCATACATACATACATACATAGATTGATAGGAATAATTCGGCTTGTATCGGTTACCGCGACAATCCAATTTGCGGTACGAAACTCACAACGCGGAAATAATAATCGTCGCATACGAGAGAGAGAAAGCCTCATTCGAGTCCTTAATTCAATTGTCCTGGTCCACAGGATTTCCTACGTCTCTGTCTCTCTGCGCCTCTGCCTGCGATAAGACGCTCAAATTGTTTATTTGTAAGGAAAAGCCGTTCTCAAGTGTGGTACTGTGGGACTGTAGTCGATTTTCTTCTCGGAAAAACGGTCGAGTGGATGTGAAGCAATATTACGTTTTGTCTTCGTCGTATTTCAGACGCATAGTATTTAAATTGTGTTCTGCATTTCAAAAAATTTCCTTTTAATTCATGGTTGTATTTGGGTTTAGAAAATTTCCTAACATACATAATTAAACAGCATTTCATGACATTCTATTCGTTGACTATTTTGTCTTATCGCTGATCAGTTTTCACACAATTAAAAGTATTCTATTTACTGAGTATAGAAAGACGACATTAATAGTATATTTTTATGTTACAGTCATTGTATATGTGCATACATCACATACATACATATGAGTCGCCTAGTTCCAAATCCCGATAAGTCCACAATATATATGTAAAAAACGAGGATAAAATATGTTCTGGTTCTAAGAATGTTTTCAAACGATGCCTTATACTTGAATTATTCCAAATACCGCCAAGTGCGCCGTAAAAAAATATTGAAAATCAGTGTTAGTTCCAAAAACTGACAATTGACTATGATAAAAGCCATATTTAGAAACAAACAACGATAAGTCCATGTTTCTAATGTCAATATTTTGTTTAATATCAACAAAATTAAGTTTAAATGAGTTTTAAACGCCATCAAGCAAATAAGTCTGTAGCAGAAAAACCGCGTTTGCGAACAAGTGAGTGTTATGGACTTATCGGGATTTGGAACTAGGCGACTCATATGTATGTCTGTCTGCTGATAACGCTCGCTGAGGTAAATAATTTTAAAAAACCAGAACGTCGCGCGAGTGGGTTTTGAACCCGAGATTACCGGTTCGGGACAGTGAGCGCTTACGCTATGATCCAAACAGTGGTGATTCAAATGAGCCTGCTGCAATTTGACAACATAAATTATCAATAGGCTCGCTAAATTGTTACGTTGTTGTATTATAACGCGCCATCTATGCAACAACTATATATATAAAAAAACTTATGTATACTCACCCACACAAACTTACACTAGTTGTACATATAATGGCTTAATCATAAGCGTTTTACGCAAAGTATGAAATTAATGAATTATGTACAGTTTTTTTATTTTATTCCTAATCTTCGTATGCGTAAAAGTACACATATGGGGTGAATATAGAACGTACATACATATGTATGTACATAGATCCAAAATTACAAAGGTCTTTTGATGAGGTCATTCAAAGCAAAAAATACCATTGTTAACCGTTTTCCAAGTATTTTAACTCGGGATGACCTCATCTATCGATGTATGAAATCACCACTGTAAAAAATACCTAGTCATTTTATACAATACCAATATGACGAGCTAATCACGAAGAAAAATTTGAACTAGTGTTTTTTCTCACTACTTTTGTATTTCAATTTATGAAGCCTAGTACATTTTTCACTTTGTCTGCCTATTTTGAGCGTCGTATAAAAGGTATTCTTTCATTATACATAAAGAGCTCTCAGTCTGTCTTTGTATTGAAAATTTGTACCGACGTATCAACGTCTGACACGCTTTGAATCAATATTTTTTTCCCGCAACCCATAGTTACCGGTATCGTTAACGCACTCATATACATAATATATATTTTTAATAGCCGAAAACCGTCTGTCGTTCTGTCTGTCTGTCCGTCTGTCTGCTGATAACCCTCGCCTCGGTAAATAATTAAAAAAAACCGGATCGAGTGGGATTTGAGCCCGGTGTCACTGATTCGGAACAGAGCGCTTACGCGGTGAGCCAAACCAGATGATAATAGGCAGGCTTCAACGTGACTATTTATATGATAAAAAAACAGACTGACTTTGTGCTAAATTGTTGCGTTGTTGTATTATAACGAGCGCTAGATGGTGCATTGTTGCATAGCTGCAACAACTATAAAAAACATTAAATTTAATATTATTTTTCAGTGCGGGTGATGAGAAACCGCTCCGTTGATATTCAACGGGCTTACACTAGTCATATATATTATATATATAATAGCTGAAATCCGTCTGTCTGTCTGTCTGTCTGCTGATAACGCTCGCTGAGGAAAAATAATTAAAAAAAAACACAGAAAGAGTGGGGGATCGAACCCAGGACCGCAAGCTCGAGAGTAATCACGCTAACGCTATACTCTATCGCCCTTGGTCGATTTAGTCCTTTTTTTTTTAAGCATTACCTATAATTAAAATAAATAGGAAATGAGGAAAAATAATTAAAATACCAGAATGAGTGGTCAATGAGCCAATCAACATTTTTTATTACCAGATTCGTGTTCACTGGGCATAGATCTATAAGAAAAGTCATATCTCGTCTCTGAAGCAAAAAGAAAGTCGTCATTTGTCCAACAGTGTAATTAATAATTATAATATAAATTGTAAAGTAAAAAAAAAAAAAATCGATACTATTGATACTACGGGATCGCTATAATACATAGATGGCGCTATAAAAACTATTTTTTTATTTTTTTTGTCACTTACAACCGTGCGATCAATTAGTGGGGATTTCTATTAAAAAGGGGCTTTACGTAATTTAAAATTCAGCGGGCGTTGATATTCAACGGGCTTACACTAGTATGTATATAATAGCCCCATTCCGTCTGTCTGTCTGCTGATAACGCTCGCTGGGGTGAATAATTAAAATTATTAAATGGGATTTGAACCCGAGATCACCACTTCTGGACTATGATCCAAACGGAGGTGATGACGAGCTTGCTGCAATTTGACAATATAAATTAACAATAGGCTCGCGACTTTGCTAAATTGTTACGTTGTCGTATTTATAACGCGCCATCTATGCAACAACTGTAAAATTTAATATTATTTTTCAGTACGGGTGATGAGAACGCTAGTTTAGCATAACGTTTAATTCATTCAAATACCTCCACACATTTCAAAAAAATAAAAATAAAAAAACAGTTCAAACAAAAAAAAGGGGAGAACAGTTCCTAAACGTAGAATCGAAAAATTATCGTGCCGCATTTCAATTTCGTTCAATAGATTTTCCCGGAAAGTTTTTCCTCATTCTGAAAATTTCCCATGTATTTTCCAACAGCACTCACTGTACAACTTTTACGCGCAAACAACTTTGAATGAT
The DNA here is from genome assembly GCA_022651745.1 of Parapsyche elsis. Classification (NCBI taxonomy): domain Eukaryota; kingdom Metazoa; phylum Arthropoda; class Insecta; order Trichoptera; family Hydropsychidae; genus Parapsyche; species Parapsyche elsis. Next base: position 2,474,778 of record JAGVSN010000049.1, read on the forward strand.
AATACCCGGAGAAAAATATCGCACCGTTACGCGAAAGCGTAACCCCTCGCCTTATGATTTATCAACGGCCATTTTTCAATGGCTTCGAACCACCGTTTTACAACTGGTGGAAGAGGAGGAGGAGTAGGGAATGCCAGAGAACCGACCGAAGCCGCTAAAGTGATTACCTTAGTTTTGAAAGCTCGAGAAAATTTCATTTGTTACCGCGCCATAACCGGTTCATCGGTTGATACACCACCGGTTCGTGTGACCCCATTAACATCACATAAAATATAACCCCCCTATATACACCCGAGACTTTTATAATGCAATACATCCAGTGCTCGAAATGGAAATTTTCACGAATGGGAGCGCTCGATAATTTTCAAAAAATATCAAACGACCTTTTTTTTTAACTATACATATGTATAGAAAATGTACATACGTACATTTCTATACATACATATATTATAACACAAAACACAGGCGAGACTGAAGTATTTTGAAATTTTGGTTCCTTTAGTATAATGGTAGCGGTACAGCTGCTTTAGAAATTTTGTTAAAATAAGAAAGCCGACAATTCAAAGAAAGATATCGTAAATTATCGAAATGACCGATGCCCCGAGAGGGACCCGTTGCAGTTCGACCATAGTGTGACAGACAGTGCCGACCATAAAGCAATAAAACTTTTTGCGCATAAAAACCCTCGAATTCTAAATGTTATCTTCAAGTAACACAAGTGCATCCAGCTTTTTCAAAACATAATAATATTTTAAATGGCTTTTGGCTACAGATAAGATGCCTTTGTCGGAATTGAAATGTAAAGAATTTAACTTTCAGTCAAAGATTGTGATTTAGGAGTCATAAATGTAAAAAAAATTCACCTTCTAACATTTTTTCGGCAATAATTATTGAAAGAGCACGGAAATTTTGGTTTTTTACGAAAGTGAGCGCTAAATTTACAGATTTCACGAAAGGGTACGCTACGTTTTCAAATCTCACGAAAGGGAACGCCCGCTCCCTGCTGCTCCCGCTGAATTCGAGCACTGAATACATCTATATCTACGTGTATGTAAGGCGTCAATGATTTTGATTGCTAAATTAATGGGGTGTGAAACAACCCCTCTCGGTCGTTACTCTGTGGAAACTCTTTCCCTGTCTGTGCCCGTAGAGTGACGTGAAACTCGTCCCTTTCCATTTTCACCTCACTCCACTCCTGAACAATAAACGCCCTTTTACGATACTACGTTTCCTCGTAATGCCTCCATACAAATAATTTTATTCGACGTTAAATAAGTTAAGTCTACGTTTTTCCCGGAAAGTGTAAAGGCCTGAGCACACCAACGCGAAATCGCGTATGAAAATTGTTATGTATTGGAGGTTGAGAAACAGAGAAAAATGACAAAAAAAACAGCACTTGATAGTAATGATGATTGTTCGTTTATTGATTGATTTCACAATGGTTGATTTGATGGCACAATTACAGTATTACAATTAATTATCGGTATAGCAAATCGAAGTGAGTAAAAATTTACGTCTGGTTGTGTGACTGTTGACTGGAAGAGTCTGGAAGAGAGTGACTAGAGGAGTGGATGAGAGTGACTTGAGGAGTGAGGTAAATCTGACCTTTACATTGCTATATAGATTTAAGAGGGGCGAGGGGTTAGGAGAAAGCAGTTGATGTCTGGATCAATTGCAATTGGTTCGTAGTGTCGCCTGTTTTGCACTGTCGAATCTGATTGGTCGACGCCAACTCAGACAGAGGGGAAGGAGAGGTAAGGGGTAAATCGATGCAGGATGTGATTCATTTTTAGGACTGTCCCGAGTCTTTTAGTCAAAATACGCTAAAAATAACAATGCATGACTCGCTTCAAGTTAAATGCGTATTGCATCGAAGGTTTGTGCTCGGCTCGACATTTGGTTTATATTCGGCGTCATATTTACGAGCCACCGGTCAGGCAGACATAACAAAATCTAGAAAATTTCGCTCGTCTTTTAATTTGTATCGCACACACCGGCCCGATTTAAGGCTCTCACACACAGCTGCGAAATCGCGTATGAAAACCTAGCGAATTTCGCTAGAGAAGGTGTACTTAAGCGCATGACAGCAAAGTCGGCTTTAACCGCTAAATATTCGGGCATAGCCACGTGGTGAAAACTTTAGTTTGCCTTGAAACGGGTGGCGGGGGTGATTATATATGTACATACGTCCATTATATTTATATTTGTTAGCTGTTATAATAGATATATTACGTAAACTAGTGCAAAAACAATTGATTACACTGAGCAACAAAAAAAATTACCTAATCTTTACTAAGTTTGACCCACTAAATTTGAATCCGATAATGATTTTTATTGATATGCTCTCGTTTATGAGATATTTGCGATTTAAAAAAGCCATATACAGCACAAATTTAGTTCAGTTTAGTTCACAAATTTAAAGTTCAGCACACTTCCAATTAACCCTTTTAAACGAAAACAAAAAATAGTATGGCCAGAACTCTATTCCAATAAACATGTTTCAATAGAAAATACTCAAAATAAAATTGTATTAACAGTGGGAAAAAATCCCAAGTGAAAATACATACTTTTGACTTTTGATTTGAACTGGACGACTACTTAGAAATATCTGAAAGCTAAAAAGTACTACAAATGAAAGATAAAATACCCAACTATAGATTCCAATATTCATTTTGAACAAGCAATTGACAGATTTTGAGACATCGAACGAACAACACCAAAAAATAGAAAAATCGTGTGATTTAAAAAACACATATATCTCCGAATCTCGAGCCAATCAACATTTTTTATTACCAGATTCGTGTTCACTGGGCATAGATCTATAAGAAAAGTCATATCTCGTCTCGGAAGCATTTTTCGTGTCGAACAGTGTAATTAATTATAAGTATTTTAAAGTAATAAAAAATCACAATCAATAGGAAAAATATCTGACTATTGATTTCAATACACACTTTGAGCACAGCGATACTATATTTTGAGTTATAGACCGCAAAAACCAATAAAATGGATATTTTTTGAATCGCAAATATCTCATAAACGAGAGCATATCAATAAAAATCATTATCGGATTCGGTGGGTTGAACTTAGTAAAGATTGACCAATCTCCGCTCTGGGTTTTAAAAGACGTGATTTTTTGTTGCTCAGTGTTATTATTAATAAAATTGAAACAAATTCACTATAAAAATTTGAGATATGCGTGTGTGGCATGCATTATTAATCGGGCCGGTGTTTGCGATACAAATTGAAAGACGAGCGAAATTTTCTAGATTTTCCTAGCGAAATTCGCTAGGTTTTCATACGCGATTTCGCTTTGGTGTGCTCAGACCTTAATACGAATTTTACGCGATTTATGCGATTCGACCGGTGATAATTGATCGGAATGGTTCGTTACGAAGAATCACAGCTATCGGTTCGATTGTTTATTGGAAGGGTTCGTGTGTACATATATATTTCTGTCTGTTTACATTTATTTATATTTTACCCCTTTTCCTACTCTAAAAACCTTTCACCTCTCTTTCATACAAATGCTGCAATTTAATCGATCGTTTTACAGTTGCAATTTCAATTTCAGTCCTTGTTTTTATTGGCAGTTTGACGACAGAACATAATATGTACTATTAAGACTGTCTATTTAAACCCCCCAAACAATTCAATCGTAGATTCTCAAAATCTAATCAACAATGGTGTGAATATTATACACCAGTGGTCGGGAACCTTTTCGAGCTATGAGCCAAATTAGGGAAAATATTGCAAAATTGGTAAGCTTGGGAGCCGCAACATATTAATTTTTGAATATTCATATGTAGGATGTTTGTTTGTACATATATTAAAAATTAAATTTTGTGAAATGGATAGCTGTAAGAAATAATCTATCTTTATGATATTTCTTAATGTACGACAGTTTATTAGTAAAAAGGATCTTCAAGCTTTTTATTACCATGAATTTATGGAAATAGGATTCATTTTGATTTTGTGTAAATATGTGTCAAGGTTTTGTGATTCACGCCAAACGTTGGATGACAGCGAGAGCCGCAGGCTTTCATACAAAGAGCCGCATGCGGCTCCGGAGCCGCCGGTTCCAGGCGCTGCTATACACTTATATGCCTCAAATTCAAATATATGTATGTAATTCGTTACTGTACAGTTCAATTGCAGTAACCCTCACTTTTCAACATAATGAAATTTTGATGAAAATGGATTTGTTGCATACTCTTTACGTGAACTGGCCAAGTATCATAAATCCTAAAAATTATTTCATACTAAAATAATTCAAAAATAGTTTTTAAGCCATTTGTAACTTGACAAAAAATATTCCAGACAAATACTTAAACCCTCTAAACGTACGCTATCACTGTAGAAATGATAATAAAACTTGTTGTAGTTTTTTAAATAACATTTTATTACAATAAATATCGTTTTAATTTATAGCACACTTATTTATACTCATTTTTTTTATGAAAAACATTAATAGTTAAATATTTACTTATCATATCATTGCGAAATTTTTAACAGAGCTTTAAAGTCCGTTTTCAATCAAATATCATTGATAATTTTGATTAATATTAAAATAAATCCAATGCCTACAGTTTTTTTCACTTCCTGAACAATTTGATATTTAAGGGTTACGGCAATTGGTCTGTACAGTGACGATATGTTACTGTAGTCAGTGTAAAATTCCGCATTTTATAAAATGTCCAGCAAAGGTGCTAAGATAGCCTACGCTTAATAAATTTAAATATAAATAGCACGTATAAAAAGCTTAAGTTTGAGAAAACTTGTACAATTTGTTCTTCATAATCAACTGGTCAGATTGATGTGATAAAAATTGATTCAAACAGCAAAATTAATTTATTTCATACTTTGTCTAAAAGGTTTAGACATTGTACATATACCAGACAAGGCATTTTACACAATGCGAGATTTCACATTTTGCCTGTACAGGTTTTAAGTATACAATGGAAATTTAAAAAATGGTCCAAGAGAAAGTTGGATTTTCTAGAGTGTTCTCGTTCTCATATAAAGACATTTCGCCAAAGAGAAAAGCTGCGATTTTCCCCCGAGGACAATAAAACGTTCATCGATTCCAAAACCGTGGCACGGTTTGCCAAAATAAGATTTATGGTAGTGGCGTTTGAGGAATATGTACGCTTTTTTTACGTGTTGTCGTTATGGGGTTTCCGTTGTAAATTTTTAAATATTATTGTTGATTTTTTATGGTTTTGTATATGATATAAAACACGATTAATTTAAATCTGGGTACATTAGCTACAACTTTATGAACCAACATATTACATAAGCATAATCAATAAGGTAACTCCTGTTGGAGCTGACGGACACTTAATTAGGTTTTTTACTTCATACAAAGTGTTCGTTTATCCCATATACATATGTATACAATGTACATACATACATACATAGATGTTAAAGACAAAGTGTGAAATCCCCACATTCTATAAAATGGTTGGTTATTTTATAATCCCTAAGCGTTATAGGCAAAGTATGAATGTTTTGTTCGAATCATTCTTTATCTCACAATCTGAACAGATAAACCTGAAGATCAATAAATTAAACCAGTATTTTTAACCAAACGAGACCACACACCCAATATTCAAACAATGTGGCGGTGAAACACTACATTTTCTAGTCTAAAAAGTTACATTACATTTTTCCATAAAAATGAAAACCCAAACAGCTTTAAGCATTTAAGTCGCCTAGTTCCAAATCCCGATAAGTCCACAATATATAAAAAAAAACGAGGATAAAATATTTTCTGGTACTAAGAATGTTTTCAAACGATGCCTTATACTTGAATAATTCCAAATACCGCCAAGTGCGCCGTAAAAAAATATTGAAAATCAGTGCTAGTTCCAAAAACCGACAATTGCACTATGATAAAAGCTGATAAAAGCCATATTTAGAATCAAACAACGATAAGTCCATGTTTCTAATCTCAATATTTTGTTTAATATCAACAAAATTAAGTTTCAATGAGTTAAAACGCCATCAAGCAAATAAGTCTGTAGCAGAAAAACCGCGTTTGCGAACAAGTGAGTGTTATATACTTATCGGGATTTGAAACTAGGCGACTCATTTATATATTTACTAGTGTAAGCCCGTTGAATATCAACGGAGCGCTTTCTCATCACCCGTACTGAAAAATAATACTAAATTTAACTATTTTTATAGTTGTTGCATCTATGCAACAATGCGTCATCTATGTATGACGCGTTATAATACAACAACGTAACAATTTAGCAAAGTTGCGAACTTTCAACCGATTTAATATGTTCTGGCATCATCTAGTTTGGCTCACTGTGTAAGTGCTCTGTTCCGAATCAGTGATACCGGATTCAAATCCTACTCGTGCGATTTTCTGGTTTTTTAATTATTTACCAAGGTGAGCGTTATCAGCAGGCAGACACCCACACAGACAGACAGACATTTCGGCTATTATATGTATATATAATATACAATACGATTCAAAGTATTTTCTAATTTATTTTTAACAAAGCAAGCTCATTTGTATTTAGCCGTACACTTTCGATTATCTCAAACTTTTTTTTCTCTTCTTCTTCTTCTTCGAACGAATTTTAAACTTGAGTCTTAAAGTCCCCAGCCATTGTTCGTACGAGACTTTTTCCTTTCGTTTGCCAGAGAAAAGGTTCTTTTTTGCCGATGTAATTTAAGAGGGCAGGCTTCTTCTTGCCGAAGAAGAATGTTTCCTCTCGTTTGCCAAAACAGTATTTCACGTAGACGGTAATTCAGGAAACTGACTCGTGGACTGTAACAGATGGTATTTGCGAAAATGGAGCAATCATCTCGCTCCCTTCGGAATACTCAGATGCTCATCGATTCTTAACGATGCCCTCGTGTGCTTCCAACGACCTACACATACATACATACATACAACTCGAAATACCTACGCATATAACAAACCCATCCCTTATCCTGAAATATATGTAGAAAGTCACTAATAGCACAGACGTCACAGGTACGTCACAATCAGCAGTCGTAGTACCGGAACAAGGTATTTAAGCAATCTGAAAAAAGGATTACTCGTACAATTTAGATAGAAGGAACCGAACGAAACTTATTCAACCCCCCCCCCCCCCCACTCCTACCACTTTCTACCTCTTGTGAGAAATTTATTCAGTTTGGTGGGTGGGAATGAAACCTTGCGATAAAACTTCCAAATTTATGGAAATCCTCACCTGGATGTAGACCGGGCAAATTGTGAGCTGGCTCTTTTTTTTTTTTTTTTTAATATCTAACGCTTGTCGAGCTCATCTCTGCTTCCTGTATGGCGTTGAGGTGGAAAGAGCCCTTATTTCTTGAACATTTGTCATTCATTTGTATGAAAATTTGTTTCTAGAAGTCCATACAAATTGCTTCGAGCAGAGGAAATTTTGGTACAATTAGTTTTATTGATCACATTACTTCTAGACACCGCTCTATCTTTTATTATGTCATTTTCCACATTTATTGTGTTTCAAAAAGTTTTGTGGTTTTTCATTTTTGTTACTTAAAACCACTAATTTGGTAATACAAAGTTCATAATTCATAAACATTTGTTTTATCTATAGTTTCAAGGTTATGTGTGTGGGATCAGATTTTAGAGAAAATTTGAAAACAAATTCCTATCATATTTGTTCGTTATTTTTTACTTTACCCATAGAAAAAGTATTGTTTTTATTAAATTTTATGACTAGGTTGCAATTTAAACCCGGAGAAGGAAAAAAAAGTAGTTACGAGTTTAAGGTTAGGCTATCAATAATTTGAATAAACCATAGATGAAAACAAATAGGTCGATCAAATTGTAACAATGAAGTTTAATCTATATATATAAAAATCAATGTCTGTCTGTCTGTCTGTATGTCTCTTATAGGCTCCTAAACCACTCAACCGATCGCGATGAAACTTTCAGGACTTATTGTGATCATGCCGGGGATGGTTCCTGTGAAAAAAAATCGGGGAAAAGCGGGAACGGGAACGGTAATGGGCCTGCTCACGCGTCAGATATCGTACTAGGAACGGGAACGGGAACGGGAACGGGATCGGGCATTGCAACGCATGCCGGGTCAGCTAGTATTGAATAAATATGGTTCATAAATTAATATCTACTTTTATGTATGCTAAGCAATGTTCAAAAGAAACAATAACTTTGAGTATAGTGATATTTTACACAGTAGAACTAGACATCGGTCTGTTTTACATCGAAACCTTAAATACATTTTGCCGCAACTACTATAAATAATTCAAACTATTGATCAACATGCGAACCGTTTTAATGCGATGTTTCAGCCGACGACGAAAATTCAACGATCGTTAACATGCTGAAAAATATGTTTGCGTGCATCTTTCAGCGCGGCTTTTCCACATGGAAAATTCCGAAATGCATCCCGCTTGACAAAAAAGGTCGCAATTAACGTGGAAAACCTCGGAAAATTGTCGCATCGCGAACCATAAGAGGGAGTGGAGCTCTGCTCAAGAAGCTGGAAAATTGGTTCCGAACCGTTCCGAAACTTCCCGCCAACGAGTGAGAGAAGCTTTCCTCCTTTCAAAACTCGCCGCTTCAAATTCAACTTTTTTTTTTTTTTTTTTACTTCTTTCAGCTCTCATTTTTCGTTTTTCTCTGTCGTCGTCGTCGATATAACGAAAAGAACTCGCGCTAAGTTTTCGAAAGTTTTTTTTTTTTCGTTCTTTCTTTTTTTTTTTTTTGTTCTGTTAATTTATTCGCGCACGTGACTAGCGAACGAATTGAAGAATCGTTAAAAAGTCGTAAATTACGCTGAAAAGTTCGTGTACGTACGTGAAATAGCACGATGCGTCTTCCGGTGAGAGGTTTCAGTGAAAGCTTTAAAGTTTCATGATATTTCTTTCCATTTTGCGTATGTGCCTGTACTTTGTACCTGTCGCTGAATTCCACATTAGACAAGATTGAGATTTTTACACTACGAGGAGTGATTTTGTGTGTTACGTGAATATGCATAAGGGAAGCGTGACATAATTACGAATTCGACGTGACGTCACCATTAAGAGCTGTGGTTCCCAAACTTACGTCGGAATTACTATCGTCGTCGTTCACTTAAATACTTCAGTATGAAGTGTAATATTTTGTAATTACTATTCTATGTACTATTTATAAGTGTGGCAGTGGCAAACTTGTAGTATGTTGAAGAACGGCTATGAAAATTTAAAGGAATTTATTTATCAAGCAACATACAGCTCATAAAGTACAATATAAAATAAAATTAATTCCACATAATACAATACAAACAAAGAACAAATCATAGCAAGAAAGGAACTTTAGGAGTTGGGGCTGGAAAGGAACTTGATTAAAGAAAATCTGAAGGAAGGCAAGTAATATCGAAAAGGATCAATATGTGCAGGAAGTTTGTTGAATGACGATCGGGATCTATGAATGAAGTAGTTTTGCGAATAATTAGTAGAATTAAGATTCAAATGAAACAATTCAGGATTTCTAACAGATCTAGGGGAACAATGGAGAAGGATTCTACTTAGCAAGTAAGGGCTATCTGATAAATTATTTAATAGCTTAAATACAAAGCAGAGATCCGAGACTGTTCTCCTAGACCGCATATGGACATAATCATGGGAATTGGAAGAAGAAGAGGAAAGACGAAACCTAGAAATGGAGTACGCATGGAACTTCTTATTAATTTTTTCCAGTATAGTAATGGAATCTTGGTAAAACTGGTTCCATATAATATGTAGTACTAGCAAATTCCACGTAACTTCTCGCAAATGCGTTGTATGTATTTATAGCAGAGATACAGTATCAAATGACTTAAAAGAATTGTAGAAAATAAGGTAGAAATAAGAGATGGGGGAAAAGGATGGAGATGTACATACATAGATTGAAATGGATCAAAAAATTAGATCAAAAGATCAAGAGAGAAAACGAAATGTGTGAAATCGAAAGTTGCCAAAAGAAGAACGAGGTAGATAAAGTGAAAAAAAATGCAAAGAATACTAGAAATAGGAAAGATGAATATAAATCAAAATTTGCAGTGGAATAAACCAAATAAGACAAAAAAATTAAACCCTTAGACCGTCCACATTAACAATGCGATATAATTTAAAATTTATACTTAACCTAACCTAACCTGCATTTCATTACACCATTCGGAGACTACATCCCCCTTCAACCTCACTCTAATTTAATCCACGTTTTATTATACACAAGCGACAGCGCAACGAACGTACCATTCGACTTCATCGCCGAATATACATATGTATTACATTAAATAAAAACCCACAAATCTGCGCCAGTCACGCTCGCACTTAAAGGCACTCACACACCTTAGCGGTTTCGCTGCGTCAAACTGAATACCTATACATATATAATTCGCATTGGTGTGAATCAACGACGATAGAGAACGAAAACTTGACGCAGCGATATCACTCAGGTTTGTGAGGGCCTTAATACTGCCGTCCTAAGCCCACTTAACGTAACTGACAAAAATTACGAAAATGAGTTAGATGTGTTTTAGGGGTTATGAGAGTGTATTCTTGCGATTTTTCATATCAAAATTAATGTATCTTCGTCCAAAAGTGACTTTTTTTAGATATTAAATCTAACGTATCTGCACGCGCAGAGAAATAGTATCACGTATCCAATATTTACTTCGGTCGCTACCTTATCATGAAAGATTGAAAAGACTGAATCTCTCCACATTGGAGACGAGGAGATTAAGAGGTGATTTAATTGAAGTATTCAAAATAATAAATAATCATTATTCATGTGAAATGACCAACCTCATTATGTTCAATGAGAGCCCTCATCTAAGAGGTAATACTCTAAGGCTCCGAAAAGAAAAATCAAATAAGATTTTTAGAGATTCGTTCTTTTCAAATAGAGTGGTTGAAGTTTGGAATAGTCATATGTATACATTAATAATGAATAATGAAGTGACGTAACTACTAAGTATTAATTTTTTTTTTAATTTTTCCTTAGAATTATCAAAACACAATAGAAAATAACCTCGTGCACTAAAAAAAAGTTTAAATAAATCAGTAATATATGAAGAAAAACACAAATTTATATACATATATAAAAATCAATGTCTGTCTGTTTGTTTGTCTGTCTGTCTGCTTGTCTCTTATAGGCTCCTAAACCACTCAACCGATCGCGATGAAACTTTCAGGACTTATTGTGATCATGCCGGAGATGGTTCCTGTGAAACTAGGAACGGGAACGGGACCGGGATCGGGACCGGGAACGGGATCGGGAACGGGTCTACTCACGCGTCAGAAAACGTACTAGGAACAGGAACGGGAACGGGATCGGGCATTGCAACGCAGCATATTTAGTTCGACTGACCGCCAGTACGACAGCTACGCAGATGCGAGACGGAAAATGCATTAAGCGTACGAGTGAGCGAGAAAGCTAGCGCTAGCGAAATCGGCGTTTTGACGTACTGACCTGCTCGCCACCAAAAACACCTCATTGTTTGTTTCGCATAGAAAACTTCAAATAATGTGGATAAACATCATTTAGGGTGTGAAAACTATTTATGAAAATAAATATGTATTGCGATTGCATAAATTATAAAAAAATTAATATTCTCTTACAGAATTTAGATGGTAATTGTCAAATTGTACGTTGTAAATGTCAAACGTCAAATTGTAATGGAAAGTGCAAGTGTTATAACAGCAGCATGTATGTAATTCCGTTTGGTTTTAACTGGAAGTATTGCTGGTGCTTGTTGTTCGCATGTCTGATCGATCTCGATCCGTTTCTTTCGGCTCTTATAAAAAATATTCACATTATTTTTAAATATTATTTCTAACAAGCGAACTGGCAGTTTACACATGCGGATGTGTAACCCAGAATTCTTTATAGCACGTTCCTAATATCGCACCACCTATTTATTTTAGAGCTTTTTGTGTTTTTAGTCCAAAATATTTATCATGTGGGAAGGTACAAAAATGACATCCTCATCATAAATTGTGTGATTTTAAAATATTTTATTGTACATAAACCAAATAACATAATGTTTGTAAGGAACTCGATTAAAAATATCCAAATGCATATTTTGACATGTTTATTTAATATAGCAAAAAAATAAAATAAAATCAGAATAATAAATATTTCATTGAAAAATATGTGTATAAGATGCATACAGGCAGATGCACATATGCAGAATAAATCAATTAGGCTCATCATACAATTTTCTTTTCCAAAACCAAAACAATAAAAGAAAGGGGAAGGAATGATAAATAATCCAAATATGCAGACATAATTAAAATGTAACATCAAATGAACAGAAACACATCACCAAAATATTAATCGATACCCAATAATACATTGCAGAATATGCATCTGAATTAACTCTTTTAAAGGATACTGGTGATTAGCGAACTCGGTTCATGACTAACAACAACAATGCAGAACAGATATCTTCTAACAATAATTATTTCAAATTCAAATTTCTATCATATGTACTCTTTCCACATAACAACAGCTAAATTAAGGTGTCTCCATGATGAAAATAAGACGGGTTTTAAAAGAGGATAGACAAACTTTATACTTGTACATATATAAAATTATTCAAAATTGTACCGAACTACAATAGAAAGTTTTTTCAGACAAATTTTAAGATGATTGATAAAAAAGTATAAAAACAACACAGATGCAGAAACAAAATTCCATACAAATAAATAAAAAATTATAATATAAAAATGATGATAATTATGTAACTAAGAAAAGAGTATGAAGACAAAATACTTAAATTGCATTAATTATATTACATAGTTTGGATATATAAAGAATCTTGTTACCTTCCACATCGGCGAAAACTGAGTACGGCAATAGAACCAACAATTACGCATTAATCTCACTATGCAGTATGTAATTAAAACAAGAAAATAAATGAAATAGAAAATAATAAAAAAACCAATCTTGTGAATATTAGCATTATAATATGTAGAATAAATGTGATTGTAAAAATACTTTGTAATAAATTGTAAAAAAATGTAAATTGTTATACTGATTATACATACATACATATGTAGATACACTAAAAATAGAAAGAAAATAAGTATGCAAGTGCATTGGTAAAAAGGATCGGTAAAAACATTTTGCTCCGGATGAATCGAGAAAACGATTATTGAAAAATTATTTATTACAAAGGACAACATCATTCAAATTGAAAAAAAGCGAAGACCAACAAAAACAACCATAAACTCTAACGTGCATTTGCTCGATTGAGAAAAACGTTTAAAGCTAAATCGTGTTTTCGTTTTTTTTCCTTTGGAACAGCACTCGATGAGGGCCGTCCAGAAGCTAGTCTCTTGTTGCCTCTAGTAACACCGGGTTGACTTCTAGCTACTGCTGTTGGCTGAACATTTATTGGTGTTCTATAGTGCTTTCTGGTCGGAAAACTGTTAAGCAACGCCGACATCTCCGAAGGATTTTTAATCTTACAGATTTTTTCATCAAATTTATCCAAGTCATACTCGCATGAGAATTCACTCAATTTTTTAGTGAATCTTTGGACAACCCTGGAAATTTTCTCATCTCTCGACTTACTATCGTCAACATTTTGTATGGGATGTAATGAAGCAAGAGCTTCTACGGATTCAAGATCATGAGAATGGTGGAGGTTGATTTTAATCACCGCTGGAAGATTTTCCCATATAAAAAACAAAATCGCATTAGTACTATAGCATTATGCATATTGTTACATATGTATATATACATACATATGATTGTTGAACAACAACCAATTTAATCAAATTTCTTTGGTGAAAATTAGTGTAAAAAAATATAATAATACATATGTGGTTTTTATACCTTGGTGTGTTGGTTTTGATGTCTAGTATAGGAGTTGCATATTTTAACCATTATGTCAATCAAAACAAAACAGACGCGATTTTCTTTAGTGTACGAAAACATAAACCAAATTCAGATCTGAAAATCCCATCTGGAGAAAGTCTGAAATGGCAAACACAAATAAAATACTTAGGAATTACATTCGATAAGAGAATGAGATGGGCCCCCCACATAGAGGCGGCGAAATGCAAAGCAATTCGCGCCATATCTTCAATATACTCTATATTCAATCGACATAGTGCCTTATCACTACATAATAAAATTAAAATATATCGCGCACTCATACTACCCTTACTAACGTACGCTGCTCCCGTATGGAATAATGCCTCCAATACTAACCAATCAAAGCTTCAAGTAGTCCAAAATAAATCATTTATAACACGCCCATATATACTAACCTAAAAAGACTACATTCCCAGTATAACATCCCATTAGTCGTAGATGTCACTAACAGATTAACCAGTAGATTCTATGATAGAATTACCAATAACCACACTAACAAATTAGTGAAAGGTCTCGGTGATTATAACAAGATGTCTTTACCCTTTAGGTATAAACACAAATTACCTAAACATAATTTTCTTTAGATCGCCGACTCTAAAAAGTAAGTATTTAATTTAATTATGTAAAATATATTATAAACATTTGATAAGAATTGTAAATAGGTTTTGAGCTCTTTCTCCTATTATTCTTTAAACACTAACATTAAAATAAAAGAATGTTTATAAATACTAACAAAATGAACAATGTGTAAAATAGATAATGGTCACTGGACCAGTAGCTATTAAAATAGATTTAAGATGTATTGTGAACATAGTATAAGAACAATAAAAAGCTTTTTTTAAATAAAAATAAAACCATTATGTCGATGCTGGCTTTGCAGTCGAAATTATTTGTTGGCCCTTTATTTCTTTTGCTGAACCGACAAAAATATTGTTTTCTGTTAAAGAGAAAAAAATATAACATATTTGTCCGATGTTATAATATATTAAATTGTAATGAAAGGAACATACCTGCAAACGAATTGTTGAGAGTTAATTCGTGCCCGCGAGATAATCCAGCGAGTGTTTGTTAGGCGGGAGTACGAAGAAATCCACTTGTCAACACCAGCGATGTTGTTCGAAAAGTTGTCGTCCGATCCCGAGTCCACTCTGTGTCTAAACTCCTCAGGGAAGTTATGAGTTGAGTTAGACATGACGGAGCTTCAGAAACGTGCAGTTTGTTTGCAAACGCGTGCGAGGCTTGTGGCGCGTAAACTGACATTCCAATAAAAAAACACGACCATGTACTTACTAGATGTTCAATATGTTTTTTTTTTTTAATTTTTCCATTAAATCCTGCTCCAAATATATAGTTCGCGTTATATTCGAGGCCGCGTTATATTCGGGCTAATACGATACTGATTATAACGCACTTTGCTTTGCGAAACAAACGATGTGGTGCTGTGGCGAACAGCTCGGTACGTCAAATCGCCCAATTGCATAGCGCTAGCTTTCTCGCTCACTCGTACGGCATAATGCATTTTCCGTCTCGCATCTGCGTAGCTGTCGTACTGGCGGTCAGTCGAACTAAATAAGCTGCAACGCATGTCGGGTCAGCTAGTTTAGAACAAAACTTTCAAGTCCATTTATCTCGACATTGTTGTTTTGTCAGTTACGTTAAGTGGGCTTAAGACGGCAGAATAGGTGACTTGAACGAAAGGTGAAACACGAAAAAAAATTATTTTACACGTGTGGCGTGTCTACTAACGCACACAACACTCATGACACGGCAACCACCCGGCGACACTGTCAACGGGTATAAACAATAATAACGGTAATAAACAAGTATAACGGGTCAACGGGTAGTATTGGCGAGTGTGTGCGTATTTGGAGCATGTCCGATACGATTGATTACAGGCGAGTTTGTGTGTTCGGAGCACGTAATTGAATCCGTATACATTTCAATCGGCTTTTGGCCCGGTTCCCGCGCGCCATTACCGGGTCGCCGGTCCGAAGCCTCCCACGGGACGGATTAACCCTTTCGCCGCTGGATGACCCTCAAACCCCGAGCCAACCCTATGCTGTAGCGTGTGTCTTGTGCCCCCATTTTCGCACAACTGGTTTTGCAGCCGATTGCATCGCTGGCAAGATGCCACAGTCGAAACTGAAAACGAGCGATTTTACCTGGCCGCGTAAACGTTCCGGCCCGGTATGCGGGCATTTTCACTTCCGGTCTAGCTATAAGTGTGTACATATACATATGTATACCCGGGAATGTAAATTATTCCGAATGGATTGTGGACGCGCGTCAGGTGGAGGGTTGCCGCTTGTTAAGGCTCTCACACACAGCTGCGAAATCTTAGATAGAAATGCTTGAAATGCTTAGTGTATTTCGAGAATATTCTGTTTAAAATTGTAGTACATAATGCAATGTACCCTTGGGCTCCATCAGCCACCATGTATTTTAAATAAATAAATACCAACTCTTACTGTATTTGCTTAAATATAGAGTAAACTTTAGTATCCGTGACAAAAAATAAATTTGATGGGGTGTGTGAATATGATAATTTTTTTACGATCTTTCGTGCTAAGTTTAAATGAATGATTATATCATAAGTTGGAACAATTTCACTGGAATATCATAACCAAAGCGATACAAATATGTATACATAATTTATTGCTTCCAGAGTTGATAAGCATTGTATTTCTGTGAGAATTTCGCGGAAAACGTTCATGCTAGTAGTGCGTGTGTTAAAATGACGAAATGACACATTCAGTGTCGTCAGAAGCTGAATGTGTCATTCTAAAAAGCTATTAAACGATCTAGAGATGTTTAACCAAGAAAAAGAAAAATTTCGAATATCTATAATCTTTGGAGGATATTCTCAGCATATTCTCGTTCTCCGAGAATATTCTCGACTCACAACACTAGTAGTGCGTATGTTAAAATGACGAAATGACACATTCAGTGTCGTCACAATGAAAAAATTTCATTCAAAATGCTCTCAGACACTCTAGAAAGTCCTATTACTCCTATTAGGTTCTGAAAATATCCTAGATTCCTCTAAAAATCTATTATACGATCTAGAGATGTTTTATAACCAAGAAAAAAGAAAATTCTCAAATATTCTCGGAGAATAATCTTTGGAGAATATTCTCGGAGAATAATCTTGTTGATTTTATTATAAATTCGACTTTCAACATAACGATTTGTTGTATTGAATTCTAGCGATGGTAACGCACCAATGTCGAATAACGACCTACTATTTACGAAGTGTCGCAATGACGTTTGTTTACACAGAACTGGAAAGACTTAAACCAATTTACTGGTCGAATACACTGGCCGTTCAATTGTAACTTTAACATCATACTTTTCCACAACTTGAAGGAATATATTGATATTAAAAATACATGCATCGATTAAGAAGTGATGACCCTAGCGTGCGATTTTCAGCACGTGCTCCCGTCGCGCTGCCGTCATATTACTGTCACAGCATCCGTTTCGCAAAAGGACGATCCGCTAGTACGTGAGCCGAATAATAAGTTCCCGTAGCGAGAAAATCGCATCCGAAACTACTACATATTATATACTACATATATCCGGAAATATTATTACGATCGGAATTCGAGCGCGCACCGGTTTCGTACTGAATAATTCCGGAATACGGCCGACAAACGCGAGATTGATAGGAGATACCGAAAGGCTAAATACGAGAAAATAAAATAATAAATCACTCGAAGCGAAAACGATAAACGGGGGATTAAGACGGTATCGGAAATGGATAGGCCTACAAACCTATTCTGTTCTTCTCAAACGTTTTACCGGTTTTCGTACACTTTTAGAGCGATATTACATTGAGCAACAAAACCAACACCAGATTTTTTTGGCGGTGGCGAGCATCTTATTACATTGCGCCACTTTTCAAGCTACCAAGCTACCTGCTCATCTCATAATCTTCATACAAAAAAAAATACTATGCGAAACTAGGTACTCTACATATGTAGACGTAGAAAATATATAAAATTCAACCTCTCGTATTTCTTTCTGAATTTCATTGTTTTCGAAACAATTGCGTTGTGTTGACAATTGAGTACGACGATGCAAAAAAAAGGTCAGAAAAGGGTTTTTGGTGAAGATTTTTTTCGGCGAACATTGACTTCCAAGAAATTTTCAAGCAACCCAGAATCGCATCGTGTAATACATCGTAATACTAACCATTGAAACCTGTATATCTATCTGGTCACCGAGGTTCAAAAAAAACGTGGTGTCCCGTTTTGTTGCTGAATGTAATATCAGCCTAAGGCCGAGTATGTGTCGAATACGAAAGGGGCCAATACGCCAATTTATCAAAAATGGATCATCATTTTCAGTCGTTCACTATCTACATACATACTGCTGGATGAAGCCCTCTACAATCCTCTTCCATTCCTATCTGTCTTGAGCGATTTGCATCCAGTTGACTCGACACATTCTTCTCAATACATCAGCCCGTCTTCCGATCGGTCTACTTTGCTTTCTTTCACATCCTCTCGGATGCCATTCCAGTATTTCTCGCGTCCATCTGCCAACTATTCTACGAAAATATTTCTATGAAAAATCGTGAAAATAGTGGATTTTTCAGTATAACGAGCTAGAAATATATAGAAAACCTTGCAACACTTTTACAGCAAAATACTACATACTAACAGTACGAAAATAGAATATTTACTTCAACAAAACTTTCACAGTGAAACCGTAAATTTCACTGCACGAGAAAAAGGTCTCACACATCACACGTCAAACTGAATTCGCCAGTATCGTCAATATTTTAACACCAACACGGATCCAATTTTCGAAACCCCTGACCAGAGTGGTCACATTCCAGACACTGACCGATGCAAGTCTAAACCGAACCGACTGACAGTTAACCCTTTCACGAAAATTAACCCTATAGAAAACTTTATTGGAGGTGATTGAAAGGGGCCAATACGCCACGAGTATCAATACTCATTTTTATTTTAATTTATCTATATAGAAAGCAGTATTGCATATTATATAGTACTAGTATAAGCCCGTTGAATATCAACGCCCGCTGAATTTTAAATATCGTAAAGCGCTTTTTTAATAGAGATCCCCGCTAATTGATTGAAAAAACAAAAAAAAATAATAGTTTTTATAGCGCCATCTATGTATTATAGCAATCCCCACTAATTGAACGCTATCGATACCCACTCAAAAAAATATATTTTTTTTTACTTTACTATTTATATTATAATTATAATTTTGTAAAAAAAAAAAAAAAAAAAAAATAATAGTTTCTATAGTGCCATCTATGTATTATTAGCAGAATCACGATCCCCTTTGTAAGGTAGGTAAAGCCGAGTCACGATATGTTTAAAAAAAAAAGGACCAAGCCGACCAAGGGTGGTGACTCTCGAGCTTGCGGTCGTGGGTTCGATTCCCCACTCGTTCTGGTGGTTTTTTAATAATTTTTCCTCAGTGAGCGTTATCAGCAGACAGACATACAGACAGAAAGACGGATTTCGGCAATTATATACATATATATAATACATATATGTATGTATATAAAAACTGAAATACCTATATATACTTTGTTCGTTTAGAAATGTAGCATAAGAAGAAGGGTATGACGAAGGAGTTGAAGGAGAAGACGGAAAAATGCATAGACTTCATTAATTTAAATTTGAGAAGTTCGTGGCGTAATTAGCGTATCATTGTATGGCGATCGTTAAATAGCGACGCGTAAATTACGAGCCCAAAGTTACTCACGTCCCACAGGAGTTCGTTAATCTCGGGTTCGCGTGTTGAGAACCACTTATTTTTTTCCATTTTTATTTTTTTATTTTTTTTCATCGTTCACCGCATTTTGGCTTTTAGCAGGCGATTTTTTCCCCGTAAATGTGTACACAATGAGAGTATCTGCATTATATTACACAACAACACTACATAGTTGTTCGATGAAAATTACGCGATTTTATGTACGGTGAGCGACACAAAAACCTACGCACTAAGATTTTTGGACGAACTTTGCGCGACAATCCATCCTACCTGCTGAAAACAATAGAGTACCCCAACCGGTTATTACACAATGGTTCTGCAAACCCTTGGTATAAAAACACACAAAACAAATGGTCAATTTTGCATGTAGTTGACCGTAAAACTTCATCCGAGTCGTCTTGTTAAAATCAAATCGAAAAATGTCGTCATCGCTCTAAATGTCGATCGAAGTAAAAACCGTGATTTTTACTCTTAGGAAAGAAAATATTTCAAACAGAGAAATTTCTCGGAGAATAGGGTTTAGTGAGGGTACTGTGAGGAGGTTTTTAATTAATTATAATGAAACAGGACGAAGTACGAGACCTGCAGGAAGCGGAAAGACGAAAAAACTATCAACTGCAGCAGATCGACTCATAAAACATACCGTTTTACTTCTGCTTCACAAATTAGAGACGAGGTCTATGCTTCGACGTACACAGCAGTAAGTACGCATACTATTCAAAGGAGGCTGAATAAAATTGGATTTCGAGCGATGAAACCAGTCAAAAAGCCGCTGTTGACTGTTCAAATGAAAAAAAAAAGACTGGAGTAGGCTAAAGAAAGGAAAACTTGGACATCGGAGGATTGGTACAAGGTGGTATTCTCATCTGAGTTAAAATTTAACCTGTTTGGCTCTGATGGGAAGACCACAGTACGCCGTAGAATTGGAAAGCGTTTTGAGGAAGACTGCGTATTACCAACAGTTAAGCATTCCCCGTATATAATGATATGGGGATGCATGACAAGGTACGGATTGGGGTCTCTGGAGGTTGTCCGAGAGTCAATGAATGCAGCACAATATCAAGAAACTATTTTGAAAAATGTTCTACTCACTATATGTAGAAAGACTAACGTAATACGTCTCCAAACCGATTTTTTAAGACGATTCGGCACCTTGTCATCGAGCTCGTTCTGTAAGTTACCAACCTATTTTCATATCTCCAATTTGTTTTTTTATGTAGTAAATATCATCGACATGTTTTAGATCACCAGTTATAAGGAAAGTTTAGCGATTAAATCCCTTATCTGGCCTGGGAACAGTCCTGACCTAAACATGATAGAAAGTTTATGGTCGATTTTGAAAAGGAATGTCATGAAATATAATTCGAAAACGCTTTGGGACCTAGAAAAAGCCATAGAGAATGCATGGAATAACGACATCACACTAAATGTTATACAGAATTTGTAAGACTATGCCAAGAAGAGTTTTATCGGTTATTAAGAATAGGGGAGGAATAACTAAATATTAGTTACATATATTAAATGATTATTAAAATGAACATTTAGAATATACTATTATATAACAAATTTATGTTGTTAAAATTATGTTAAATTAAATAAAAACGCTAAAATCTCCCAAAAACCAAAAATACATTTTTCACACCTTTTGTCCATTTTTCAAAATATATTCAATATCTAAATAAATACATTGGTATAATTCACAATTTGTCTTGTTTTATTATCTTAACGATCCTAGTCATAATTTAACACGATTTATTTTTAAAATATTGCTGCAAATTGAAATGAAATGAGATTATTCGAAAATTATTAAGTGCGTAGGTTTTTGTGTCGCTCACTGTACATATGTACATACATAGTTACGCCTGTCAAACCGCGATCGGTTTATGCGTTTTGAGAACGCGTCCGCTCGGAAAAAAATTCGGGTGTGGCCAACCCATGACTTTATCCATATATTTGAGGAATACAAAGAGTAACGAAATTATTTTTTTAAGTACGTAAGTCAATAAAACGCATGCACACCACCACACCAACCAACCAACATACATACATACATATCACTGTGTTGAGTGCGCGCGCGCGTATGTAAAATACGATCTTCGGCATATATTCAAATAGGAAAAACTGCCACTTCCGGTGGTCAGATGTTGACCAAAATCACAGTATCTCTTACAACTAACGTGAAAACTATAGACATCAAATTTCGACTTGATCGCCGGTGCAGTTTGTGAAATATTCTGTGGTAAACTTTTCGACAAAAAAAATAAACCTACTTCCGGTTGACTGATTTTAATGATTCATCGAAAATAGCAATTTCTCTCCTGATTACAATGTTGTGATGATACTAAACTATCAATGTTGTGATGAGTAAACTGCCATTTCCGGTCGTAAGATTTTGACTAAAATCACAATATCTCTTACGGCTTTGAATTTTCTGCACGAAAAAAACCCTACCTCCGGTTGACTGATGTTGACCAAATTCCTTATGGCTCTTACATCTTGCGTGAAAATAATAGACATGAAATTTCAGCTTGATAGACTTGACAGTTTCGGAGAAAACACACAGACAAACACACACACATACAGTACACAGCCATACAGACATTTTCCAGAAATCATGAAAACGTGATCGGGGGATGATACTTGATCCAAATCAGTCAAAATCTCGAGGTCGAATTTTCGCACGATCACAATACTTTATCCGATTAGGATAAAGTAAAAATAAATAAATCCGCGTTCTTATTATACATACATATGTAGGTGAGGGATTCGTCTGAATCCAATTTATGACTTACGCCCTTTCGCTCGTTCGCGCAAGACATTGAATTATGTGGACTGGAATGGGGGTGGCTTTAATTGGAAACGAGCTCGACTCGTTGGATTGCACTGAATTGAAAATGGATTGATTAATTAAATCAGGTGGCGTGAAAATCGCTCGCTTTTCATTTTGCAAACTTTTACCCCTCGCTTTCGGTCCATTGGTGATATGATTTTTTTTTTTCTTTTTTTTTTTTTGCGGAAAAGGAATTTAAAAAAAAAATGTGACCGTCACACCACTTTTTTTTTTGCGCTACTTGCGAATAATTCGATTCGCATTCAACGGGAATGAATTGCGTAATAGTTCATTTGATATTTTAATTCCTAAATATAAAATAGGACGTTTGAATGTATTTCAGTCTATGTTTCTTCATATTTCTGTTTTACCTTTTTGTCTGTTTATCGGTATTTCTATTTACATTTATTTACTTTACCTTTACTTTATTCTATTTACATACCTTGATTCACTATTTTTCCCTCTATTTCATACAGTCGTTACAAATTAAATTGATTTTTCACAGTTGTTTATTTTACAGAACATTCCCACGATTAAGATAATGCAGTAAATTCATTAATGACTTTTAACAGTACGTCAAACAAATAATACCAAATTCACGCATCTGCTACAGACAAATACCCTCATAAATTTAAATTTAAATCATCATCATCATTTTCAGCCGTTCACCATCCACTGCTGGATGAAGGCCTCTCCAATCCGCTTCCATTGCTGTCCACACATTCTTCTCAATTCATCAGCCCATCGTTCACTGGGTCTACCTTGCTTTCTTTCACATCCTCTCGGATACCATTCCAGTATTTCTCGCTGTCCACTCCAACTTTTTCACACGTTCCGCTTAGTCATGCTTCTTACCCATGTATTCCTCCTACGATCTCTTCTCGATATACCGAGCATATATCCGTGTGCACTGGATCTTCCGTAACATTCTTGAATTTAGCATCCATACGTCATAACTGGCAGTACGCATTGGTCGTATGCCTTATTTTTTAAGCATACAATTCAAATACATGTATGTATGACAAACTTAAGTAAAAACAAAAACACTGGTTCAAATATTGTTCTTCAGGATCAGCATATCAGATTGACAGCAAAATTCATTCCTATCATACTTAACCTAAAACTCCTACGCATTGTACCTACATATAAAGCCTAGGCAATTTATACAATGTGAGAATTTCACAGATCGATAGATGAGGTCGTCCCGAATAGGAAATACTTGGAAAACGGTTAACAATAGACCACCCCCTTTAACTATATAGCATTTCTTGCTTTGAATGACCTCATCAATCGACCTTTCAAGTTCGGATCTACGTTTTTTTTTTATATATGTACATACTACACCCCATACACTTATACGCTTACGAAGATTGGGAATAAAATAAAAAGGCGTACCCACCATAATAGTACCTACAAAGTAAAAGAACAAAAGGGGTGGCGCGTAACTTAGTTTCGAACAATAAATTCGGTTTTCCGGATTTTGCCGGGTTTTCGGACTCGGGGATTACTTCGGTCGCATCAATCACCACCACCATCGCTAATGCAAAAGTTTGAGAAGCCCTGGCCAAGTCGGATAAACGGGGTAGTACTATTGGCCTGGCCTAACGCTACGAGCGAACGCTAGCGTTATCCGTGACCCGATCGACTCGCTTAACCGACTCTCGTGAAGGAAAACTCGGTCATAAATATTATACGTATCTATGTATATGAAGGCCAGTATAGTGCACGTCAATCGCATTGGTTATACAAACGATACTACAGTTTACGCAGAGTAATTCGATGCTCAGTATTTGTAACAACTAGTGTAAGCCCGTTGAATACTCTGAGCAACAAAAAAATTCCCAGAGCGGAGATTGGTCAATCTTTACTAAGTTTGACCCACTGAATTCGAATTCAACGAGAAAGAGAGAGCGCACGAATGACCGATATGACCGATAAGCGCGCCGCCGGTAACATCTCATAACGTAGTTTAAAATCATTCACCGCTCGAATTAATACGTTAAGATAAAATAAAAAAATATTGAGATAGAAAACCAATCCTTATAAATGTGTTGAAATAAAAAACTCTCCGAATAAACGCCAAATAACACGGGGAAAAAATATGTAAAAAAATATATTTTTTTGACTTTAAAAATTCGCTATATAATTAATTATAAGTATTTCAAAGTAATAAAAAAGAACAATCAATAGGAAAAATATCTGACTATTGATTTCAATACTCACTTTGAGCACAGCGATACTATATTTTGAGTTATAGACTGCAAAAGCAAAAAAAATGGATATTTTTTACATTTTTTTTTTAAATCGCGAATATCTCATAAATGAGAGCATATCAACAAAAAAATCATTATCGGATTCAAATTCACTGGGTCAAACTTAGTAAAGATTGACCAATCTCCGCTCTGGGTTTTAAAAAACGGGATTTTTTTGTTGCTCAACGGATGTTTGTGTGGTTGAGTATGTATAATAGTTTTTATGGTTGTTGCATAGATGGCGCGTTATAATAACAACGTAAAAATTTTAGCAAAGTTGCGAGCCTATGGAGAACTTATATAGTCAAATTGTAGCAGGCCCGTTATTATCTAGTTTGGATCACAGCGTAAGCGCTCACTGTCCCGAACTAGTGATCTCGAGTTCAAATTCCACTCGCGCGCGGACGTTTCGTGTCTTTAAATCATTTACCTCGGCGGGCATTATCAGCAGACTGACAGACAGACGAACGGACTTCGGCTATTATATATACCTACAAAATAAGGATCGTCGGGTTCGTTTGAAATGAAAAAGTCATACAGAAAATCATTTGCAACAAATTTGCATGAAAGTCATTTGGAATAAATTAAGTAATGCAGTCAGAAATTATGAAAGCTGTGTCGAACAAATGAATCCAAACATGATTGTATTCTTGAGACTGTTGCACAAACATTTTGATAAACTGTAATCATCGTCTTAATTGTATAAGTCGGTTTCATATTTTAAAGTCCATACAAACTTTTCATACTACTGGTTTTCCGAGTTATTCTCTGCTTGTGTTTCTACTTTATTTTTAACAAGAGGATATGCAGTTTTAGTGACAAAAAATGCACCAATAGCGTGCAGAGTTTCATAAAGAAAGACTCGAAATATGGTCCCTTTTTAACAAGCACGAAAAAACTATATTTAAAATTGTGGACAAGTATTTTTGCCTATAAAATAATTACGCAAAATTTATTGTCAGTTATAATTTTCACGTAGGCACTGTAGCATTCGTTTTATTTTACTGCAATATTTACTGTAAATACGACACGAGTATATGATACATATAAAGTGAAAATGGATAAATGTTAGAATGGTTCAAGGTCATGCAATAACAGTATCCTTCAGAGCTTACTTACTATATGACTTTTTCGATTGACGATCACTGCATTCTAGTTTCGATCAAATAATATTCAATCAAAACGCGTTCGCACAATGTGTAAATAGTGTCAGTCAACATTCCTTTATTTAACTCTGTAATAATAAATTATTTACCGTACAACGGTAATAATAATAGTAAATTTGATCAATTTCCGCCGTCGTGCAAAACAAAGTTGAACTCGATCGGTTTTTCATTTCAACTTAACGAAAGCCATTTATTTATTTTGACGTGAATCCAGTGAATTATATAATATTGTACATAAATACATAATCCAGTGTCGAATGAAATACGACGAAAACATTTCCAAAGCATAGTCGGATCGAGAGAGTCGCACTAATTAAATGTAATAAATATCACGTGACGAAAGTAAACGTTCAACAGGGTCGATATACTAATGAGGCAAAGTCGCGAGGTCAGCTTTTCTGAATTCGCCCAGCGGCTCGATATTATTTTCGAGAGTCGCTCTCGTTTTTTTTTTTTTTTTTTTCTTTCAATTAAAAGCGTCCATTACTCGAGCCCCTCCATGTTTGTTTAGAATTTTTCCTGAAAGTAAAAGCCGTCGGTGCAAATATTTGCAAGAATCTCTAGGCTCTCTAGGGAACTTTGAAGGGGACGAAAGAGGAAAAAGAGGGGGAGGGGTAGGAAAATCTCCGTTCCGTAAATAAGCTCTAAGCCGCGGCCGCGTATAAAAGCTTTTCGCGAGAATTACCCGGAAAATTAATTTTCCCCTCGATTTTTTTTTTTTTTTTTGCACTCGAAGCAGACGAGCGAAATTCTCGACGACGAGCGCTAATGAGCGCTCACGGCGCTCACACAATTCGTTTATATTTTAAACTGGAGACTTCCGAGTCGACGGCCCAACACCGGATACGTGCCATTCGTCCGAGTTTCACTGTAGCAAATACAATTATTTGGATCTGTGGAAAAGAGTTGAGTCTGTTCTGCTCGCCGTGTGTCGCTTCATTACTTTATCCATAAACGTAATATACAGTGCTCGAATTCAGCGGGAGCGGCAGGGAGCGGGCGTTCCATTTCGTGAAATTTGAAAACGTAGCGTACCCTTTCGTGAAATCTGTAAATTTAGCGCTCCCTTTCGTAAAAAACCAAAATTTCCGTGCTCTTTCAATAATTATTGCCGAAAAAATGTTAGAAGGTGAATTTTTTTTACATTTATGACTCCTAAATCACAATCTTTGACTGGAATTCCGACAAAGGCATCTTATGTATCTGTAGCCAAAAGCCATTTAAAATATTATTATGTTTTGAAAAAGCTGGATGAACGTGTGTTACTTGAATATAAAATTTAGAATTCGAGGGTTTTTAGATTCTATTTATTTTGGTCGGTTATGCGCAAAAAGTTTTATTGCTTTATGGTCGGCACTGTCTGTCACACTATGGTCGAACTGCAACGGGCCTCTCTCGATAATTTACGATATCTTTCTTTGAATTGTCGGCTTTCTTATTTTAACAAAATTTCTAAAGCAGCTGTACCGCTACCATTATACTAAAGGAACCAAAATTTCAAATTAGTTCAGTCTTGCCTGTCCCTCTGATGAGAGAACTTGAATTTAGCGAACGTATTTGCAATTTCAATCTATCATCGGGAATCGCTTGATTTTTTTTTTTATTTATATTTTATTACTGCACTTCATCACTAAAAAACTTAATTTTGTAGATTTACACGTGTCAAGTTTACTCGCTAAATGTTGCCACTCGCTGCCGCTAGAGGCGCGGTCATCAACTTGTGAGTTGTCAACGTGACAGCGCGCGCTTTACGCCCACCGTCAAAATGAAGTGGAATTGTGAGCATATCACCAAGTTCCTGACAATATACAGCGAAAATACTGAAAATATAGCTCTTAACCTCAAAACCGTGACTGTGAAATGGCTCCAACGTCGAGCGAGTGCGAGTAAAGTTCAAACATTCGAACTTCACTCGCCCGGCCAAAAAAGCCTGCGAGTTTACTAACTTCACCAATTACACGTGGCTTTTTACCCGCAAACCACCAAACCAGCTAGATCGTAGTGAGTAAACCAGCCCTGTGTAATACCCCCATTACACGTGTTAAGTTTATACGCTAGTGCCGCCACTCGCTGCCGCTAGTGGCGCTGTCATCAACTTGTGATATGTCAACGTGACGATACGACACCGTCAAAATGCCCGCTGAATTTTCAATATCGTAAATGTACATTGAAGTGTACTGTGTGTGTTGGAAACTGAACATGAAACACTAGCTAGTTTACTAACTTCGCCTATTACACGAGTTAGTTTACCAGCGACCAGCAATCCGGCGAGATTGTAGCGAGTAAACTATCCCTGTGTAATACCTCCATTACTGATGCATAATCAGACATATGTGTATCAAAAATTATTAATCGTATCACTTTTCGCATTTTCGTCAAACGCAAGTGGTGTTTTTGATGCTTGATGCTTTTGTCATAGCCAATATTACTACTGTCATACTTGATCCAAGAGCAGTAGAGCAATTATAATATAGAATCTATATTATAATATTATAGATAGAGTAATATTCCTTGCTTGTGCCTTATTCCAAAGTCAGACACTCAAATACACAAAAATTTAGCTTAATAATAATTACTATTAAATCTATGCTATTATTTTGCCTTTTACTGGTTCATCGTCAATATTATAATCTAATACTTTTCCATCGCAATCTTTGATTGACATCTTCCAGAATGAACGATCTTTTCGTACTGCCTAACTTGTCGTTACTGAGCTTTGAGTGCTTCTTGATTCGTACATATAAAGCGGGGATGGAAAATAGGATTTGGTCAACGTGCCAAAATGTAACAAAAGTTTATTTTTTTTTCGCACGTACATACCAGTATGACAAAATAAAACGAATAGTGGTCTAATAAAATATTAATACAATTTTTTTTATATCAGGCTGATAATTATGTTATTGATTGCAAGGTAATGCATACTGTTGAAACTTTCTCTGTCAACCTGTTTCTACATAGTCTTTGAATGTGCATGATTTACTACAGACAAAAAAACACTTTCGTAAACTCTTATGAAAGTGTTTTTTTACTCACGTACTCACATGGAAAAAAAATTGTTAACAATAACATTGGTATATTTTAATACAAACACTTCTAATATTGTGTTTCAATGCAGCATTGCATTTAAATTCTCCGCGTTGTGACAATCGATGACTTTCTAATCATCAATGTGTTTTCGCATATTAACAAAATTATCTGTCCAAATAGGATTAGATTGCACATCGATAATTTGCGTTTCTATATTTTCTAATTGGGTCCAATCGGGTCCATTGAGGTCATTGTCAAAATTCTGAATATTGAATAAGTCTGGATAATTGACAATTTATTAGGGAATAACATAATGTAGTGGCAATATCGTGATCAGTGGTGTATTATAATAAATATTTCTACAGAGTATTTTTCCCTAGTATTTGTATTTAGTTGTGTTAACTCTGGATTGTGTAGCCATGAACAACACGACAAGCCCACTCATATATCAATAAGAAACACCCGTTGATTCCAATTTGTTAATGTTGTTAGTCGGAAATGACAATTAATAAATTTCTCTTCGGTGTTATACATACATATGTAATTTACAACCAATCATATTCTATACCTAAATTTAAAATTCATATGTGACTTTGAGCGTTGAATCATCCTATATTGTCGTCAATGTCATTGTACTATACATACATATGTAGATACTTGTGTGAAAAAATCTCTCGCATTTATGAAATGAAATCGTTCATTTGGAACGTGACAAAATATACGTATAGAATATTGGAATATTCATACATATGTAGTTTGATTAAAATTCGTTACAATTGAACACTTTGTAAATTCCCGTAGACCGGAAATATCTCGTTTATTTATTTAATTTATTTAAATAAACATTTCGTTTATTTAAATAATGATTAACATACAGTATTCCACATACATATTATGTATATTCTAAATATTTTAATATCGAGCTTCATCGGATGTACCTATAAATATTCGTACGTATGATGTATAAAAATTGAAACGGTTTTTAAACCAAAAGGTTGAATTTCATCTACAGTTGATTCTATACGTTTTATTATTATTTATGGCATTATTTCGATACTGTTCGTTGAAAATTTCATTAAATCCGTCAACCGGATGTACATACATAGCTGCTTACTTTCATATCGTATTTGAATTGAATCTGTACACCGGCGATAAATTAATTACAATCCATTACGAGCTATAAATTCTCAACGGCCGTGCTGATTTAATAAAATGACAAATTTGCGTAGCAAAATACCAGCTATTTGTTAACTTATACATTATTTTACGCAATGCATTGTATAACTTTACGTCTCTGCGTATATATTTATATTCTGCGTGTTTAAAATTATGACGTGACGTGACGTGACGTCATTGGTCACGATCACGTCAAAGTCTTGGACTAAACTTCGTGACACGACCATATACGAGCGCACATACACATACACATTTTAGTACATACATACATACATATATAACTAAAAAAAACGCAAACACGAGTTTTATCATTGATTGACGTATTTTTGGTCAAAACATCAACAAATCATTTATTTGGTCCAACCAGCAAACAGACAATCTTTTATTGATTCTTCTGAAAGTGACGCACTTGATATAAAGTGTTGCCTCGTCACTATTATACATTCAACTAACATTTTTCTGTCATCTTTGAAGTAACTGGGGAAAGATACTCACCTGTGGTGAAACCACTGCCTTCTGTAGGACACAAAGGGAGAGAAAGAACGGACTATGATTTGGTAGGCAGTAATGTGCCAATTTTTGTGGAACCGTCTCACAACTAAAATAAATTCAAACAGGAGACGGCCGATCTGAACTTAGTAACATAAAAATCTTGCCAATGACGATATTTTAGATCGAGACCGTCGAGAAAACCTTTCGACAACCTCCAACTTTTCGCTCAAAAGACCAACGCTCCAAAGTGTGACTTTATATATGAATTAATTCAATTGCTTGCATATTCTCACATGTAATCGAATAAAGCACAATTTTTTCACGATGATATTATTGTAAATTAATGAGTAATAAAATTTTGGTAAGGCGCAACCAAGAAAATTAATCGAACAATAAAACGTCCATGAAAATGTTTTATCGCAATGGAAAGCGTTAATGGTGACATAAATAATCACGCGCGCGCAAAAAAACACACATATTTACAAAAGCGTGAAAAAAAAAAAATCCGCAATGATATAATAAACGCCACTGTCTCTCTCTCTCTCTCTTTCTCGGGGCATCGTGAAGGGGATGAGGGGGGTGAGAAGTAAAGCTAAAAATGGGTACGTGGAGTGAAAAAAGTAAAAATAAAAAATAGAAAGCTCTTTTGAGGTCTCTGAAGCAAGGAGGGTTCGTGGGGTCGCACAGGCACTTCATTTGGTACTTTGTCTGTTGCGCAATAAAATTGCAGCGAGCCCACGTTTGAGCAGCTCTGGAACGGTAAATGGCCCGCCGAACAAAAGCCAGTCAACGACGCCTGAAAAAAGCCCTTATGAAAGAAACTGTCCCTGAAATATAGAGCGCAAACACTAACGTCGGTAATCTTCGCTCCAAACCAGCATTAAGGCTTTCATAAATTATAATTTAGTTTGTATCCAAGTGCCGCTTAAGCCCTTTCAACGTTCACTCGGTCTACAGTCCATTGTATTTAACAACTTCTAACAATTCTTAGCCCTAGTATTATAACTATGTATGTATGTATATTCATCATCATTTTCAGCCGTTCACCATCCACTGCTGGATGAAGGCCGCTCCAATCTTA
Organism: Parapsyche elsis; assembly: GCA_022651745.1. NCBI lineage: Eukaryota > Metazoa > Arthropoda > Insecta > Trichoptera > Hydropsychidae > Parapsyche > Parapsyche elsis. Next base: position 2,506,420 of record JAGVSN010000049.1, read on the forward strand.
TTCCATTCCTATCTGTCTTGAGCAATTTGCATCCACCTGACTCGCACACATTCTTCTCAATTCATCAGCATCCACTCGGTCTGCTTCAATCAATATAAAATGAATCCATTATTATTTTACTACCCTTCTTTCTTTCACGTCCTCTCGGCTTCCACTTCATGTGTCCACTTCAACTTTTTCACACCGCTATATCTGCCACCTTCGTTATGCTTCTTATCCATGTATTCCTCTTACGATCTCTTCTCGTTATACAGAGCATACACCTTTCCACGCTTCTCTGTGTGCACTGGATCTTGCGTAGCATTTTTGAATTTTACATCCACGTTTCACATCCATACGTCATAACTGGCAGTACGCATTGGTCGTATGCCTTCTTTTTTAAGCATAGCGGAATGTTGGATTTATGTATGTATGTATATTATACCCGCTTATTAAATACTTATCAAAACATTACTAAACAAAAACATTCATTCAATTCAAACATACATTCATTCAATTCAATTCATTCAGATTCAACATATTTCTTATACTAGTCAATCTATTTACATTTAAAATACTCCGCATAGCTCTATTTTGCAATTTTTACAACCTGTCTTTAATTGACATTTAAATTAAAAAAATAACCACAATATATAGAATGAGGACGAACAATTGCATTATAAACTTTTTATATGTTAGTACATACATATTTTAGTCCCACCATTGAATTATTATTTTCATTTTATTACTGTAATTACAATATTTATTAATTTAAATGCTACATTAAATAAACCAATGATTTTTTATAAATTGTATTGACAGTGCAACGGTAATAGTACACATTTCAAATTACATAATTTTTTTTATTACATTTTTGTTTACAATTCCACAAGGAAAATATACCACCCATCAAAAAATAAACCCCCCCAAGGAACACGCCATTGAAAAATTACGCAAGTTCGTCAATACATATATAGAGCCTTTAAAAAAAAAATACCTATTAATCATTCGTTCGCAGTTTTCAACCGCGCACCCGTTATATACGACATTGAATGAACACAAAACTCCAATTTCATACACGCTTTGACTTTGACGTGTGCAGGTACGCTTTTGCGCTTATTTTTTCAACCGTAAAATCTAATAAAAATAAAAATAATAGCATTAATTTAACGCCGAGGGCGGCCGACGCTTTTGCACAACGCACCTCAAACCGAAAGCGCTGCGAAGTCAATAAAAATTTAACTTGCATGGAAAAAAATTAAAGCTATTTAAAATAGTATACACAGTGTATTTTGAACGTACGCCGTGTGTAGCTTAAGATTTAGTCTACGTACGTATGTATGTATGTACATTCGGAGCGTGCGATAAAGTTTCAAAATGAACAGCTAAAACTTCGAGCAATTTAATAATGCGCTAAAACTTTAGCCTCGCCTTTGTGCCGCGAAATGAACGGCCCTGGTCACGGCATACTACTTACTATATTGTCGAGCTGAAAGTTTTGAGAAGCACTGCCTCTCGTGTCCCGTATTTAATCCCGGAGAATTCGATAGGAGAACCTGTTGTATGTATGTTGAAATTATATTAAATTATATATTACGAGTGTGCGGAGAGAGTATGCGCGCGCATACATACATACATACATATGTATTTACAAAAGTATTATGTCACCGTTTCCCAAATATTATTCAGTCAATTATGTCGGAGCACGTTCAAATGTTTGGCTTAATTAACGTCAACCCTTATTGTCCTTTGTAAATATAATTTAAAACACCTAAGGGATTATAAACGATCAATATGCTATTCGCTCCGAGATACTTACTTGTGTCTGATACGTCGTTAAAAATAAAAAGGGTCGACACGTTTCAATATTTTGATACTAAAAATATCCACGGATACCAAGCGTTGCCTCTTCCCTATTTGACAAACATTTTACAATCTGTCATAATGAAGTAACTAGGGAAACAACTCTCCGGTGGTGATACCGTTGCCTTCTGAAGGAAAGGAAATGGGACAGGGAACGGAATATGATTTGTTAGGTAGGAGGGCATTTTTTAAGTGGTGTAAATTTTGTGAAGAAGACCGATCTGAACATAGTCATATCCAAATGTCGAAACCTGTCAAGAAAACCTTTCAAAATACAAAGATCAAACTCCAGACCATTCGCTTAAGAGGGCAACGCTCTAACGTCTAGTAACTAGGGAAAGATATGTACTCTCCAGTGTTGAAACCATTTCCTTCTGGAGGAAAGGAACGGACTATGATTTTTTTAAATAGGAGGGCATTTTTTAAGTGGTGTACATTTTGTGGAACCGTCTTACAACTAAGCTAGATAAATTGGAAAATTCTAGCAGAAGAAGGTCAATATGAACTTAGTCATATGCAAATGTCGAAACCCGTCAAGAAAACCTTTCAAAATACAAAGATCAAACTCCAGACCATTCGTTTGAGAGGCTAACGCTCTAACGTCTAGTATGTAACTAGGGAAAGATGTATACTCTCCAGTGTTGAAACCATTGCCTTCTGGAGGAAAGGAAGAGAGAAAAGGAACGGACTATTATTTTTTAGATTGGAAGGCATTTTTTAAGTGGTGTACATTTTGTGGAACCGTCTTACAACTAAGCTTGATAAATTGGAAAATTCTAGCAGAAGAAGGTCAATTTGAACTTAGTTCATATCCAAATGTCGAAAACCATCGAGGAAACCTTTCGAAATACAAAGATAAAACTCCAGACCATTCACTTAAGAGGCTAACGTCTAGTAACTAGGGAAAGATGTATACTCTCCAGTGTTGAAACCATTGCCTTCTGGAGGAAAGGAAGAGAAAAAGGAACGGACTGTGATTTTTTTTAGATAGGAAGGCATAGGAGAAAATCGTTCGTAATACACAAATCGAACTCCAGACCATTCGCTTAAGAGGCCAACGCTATAACGTCTGGTAACTAGAGAAAAATATATACTCTCTAGTAGTCTAGTGCTAAAACTATTGCCTTCTGGAGGAGACAAAGGGAGAAAAGGAACGGACTATGATTGGTTGGTAGGAAGGAATTTTTTGGGTGGTACAAATTTTTATAGTACTGTCTTACGACTATGTAAGTTAGATAAATTGGCAAATTCTAACAGGGGGTGACCAATCTTGATTTAGTAATACGCCGGAACAAACCCTGGAACCTCAAGAGACACTCTAACCACTGAGCTATCGCCTGAAAAAATATCTAATTACTTTAAATCGAGCATAAAATTTACATACCCATTAAACTTTCAACACATAGGAACCATATTTGGTATTAGGTTTGGTTTTAAAGACCCACGAAAAATCAAGTAAAAATAGCACGTTTGAGAAATCGTTCCAGTCGGTATCGCGAGGTATAATTTTGATTAAAAATTAAACGCTACAAGTATTTTATTTAATACGCGTGTATAATCGTATATACATATTTTACTTTGCATAATTTCATTGGAGGCGCACGCGAATATTTAATCTAAAAGTAAACACACCCATGGCGTGTATTAATGAGTTTGTTAAATTCGCGACGAAAGTGTGCAAATAATATAGGCGTGACCACGTTCTCAATCGGCGGGAATTTAAATTAATTGACAGTCGATGAGTGATTCGTTGCCTTTTTACTTTTTGTTTGACGGATGCAATGAAAACTAAAGTATCCATTGAACTTCAATATACATAAATCAAACGGTTAAGTTACTCTGTTTTAAGGAAATTCATTGCTATATTGTAGTATGTACATATGTATGTATACACAAAAAATGAAAATAGTTTGAAAGTAAAGTGTTATGTGTTGCCCGATTTAAATAATTGTACTAATTTAAAACAATCGCCACCATCGGTGAGTACCTGAAGTCGAATTTTCAACTATTCACATTAATATTCAATAATTGATTAACACAATTAAGCAACGAAAGTATGAAAGTTGGATTAAAAATTGATTTTAATAAAACTAAAATTATGTTTAATGAATTTTGCACGCAAAACGTAGTCACTGTAAATAAGCATATTCTAGTGATTGTTGATAGTTATTTATACCTAGGACAATTGGTAAATATTAGTGGATATAAATAAGAATAAATAAAACTAGGATGAAGTACTTTCGGAAGAATGAACATTGTTTTTAAATTCAATATTCCACTATGCATAAAAAATAAGGCATACGACCAATGCGTACTGCCATTTATGACGTATGGATGTGAAACGTGGAGAATGTTACGCAAGGTCTAGTGCACACAGATATATGCTCGGTATAACGAGAAGAGATCATAAGAAGAATACATGGGTAAGAAGCATGACCAAAGTGGCAGATATAGCGGAATTACTGGAATGGTATCCGAGAGGATGTGAAAGAAAGCAAGATAGACCGAGTGGACGATGGTCTGATGAATTGAGAATAATGTGTGGAGTTAAGTGGGTGCAGATTGCTCAAGACAGACAGAAATGGAAGAGGATTGGAGAGGCCTTCATCCAGCAGTGGATGGTGAACGGCTGAAAATGATGAAATAATAATTTATCAAGTAATTGAGCTGAAAAGTTAGTCGCAAGGATGAAATCGAATTGGCCGCGGGCACCAAACAAAACTTCTTTGTTTTTGGCCCACAAAAGAGGGCGCTAGTTGTCTTCGCGCGTTCGTAATCAGATTTGGTACCATGAGGTTGTTCTTTAACACTCTCACTACCCCCATCTCTTTAGAATCCCACGAGGTTGTCGACAGGAAACTGGTTAATGTATACGGAAGCACACCGCACTATTTCCCCACACCGAGTTGACTCTATCCAGGTGGAAATCCCTGGGTTTGAAAAGTGGCAAAACGGGGAAGTTATTATGACCTAACCCCCAAACAGGGTTACCAGGCGTTCGGATTTAGGCGGGAATGTCCCGATTTAGAAATTGTAATCCCGACTCCCGATACACAGTCTGTGAATTCCCGATTTGCACAGAAAGTTTTAGAATCGAACTAAAGAAAGACATAATATGTATGTATGTATATGTATATAATAGCCCTATTCCGTCTGTCTGTGTGTCTGTCTACTGATAACGCTGGCCTCGGTAAATAATTAAAAAGATACGAAGCGTCCCCAACGCCGATAATACGAGATCTTCCTATATTTGAACATATAATTCCTTAGTAGAATCGCGACTTTGCTAAATTGTTACGTATTAAATTTAATATTATTTTTCAGTACGGGTGATGAGAACGCTCCGTTGATATTCAGCGGGCTTACACTGGTTATTATTATGTATAATTGCAGTTTTTGAATGCTTAGTTAGTTTAGTAAGTGAGCAGCTGGGCGGAGATTCAGAGACCAAAAATGCACAAGATATGTACAATAGGCAAGATGCTCTGATCTGTCAAAGCGGGGAATTCCCGTACTCCCAACTCCCAGGCCTGCGTACGCCACGCCCGCAATGTTTCAATTGGCGCAGTGTCTTTTGCATTTCGTGCTTGTTCAGCTTATTGTTTTGAATAATTACTTATTTATTTAAAGACAAGTCCTTCATTAATGAATCAAAGTAAAAATAAATGGTTAAAGAGAATCGTAAAATTTAACCCGGAGTGGAACATTTTCCTTTTTTTTAACTATAAAATCCCGATATATTGTTTTGAAAATATGGCAACCCTGCCCCCGAGTTTGGAGAATTTTGAATCTAATCAGCTGGTGGGTGGGTGGTTTAAGCTCAAAGCACAGTTTCTCAAAGTTTTAATGGAATATTCATAAGTGATTTTGTGTATGTGCTAGTGTGCATTTTACTTTACAACCTGTCTCTAACCCTTTCATCGTGTATTAGAAACCCACAGTGGATGAATGGTTTCTGTAAACAAATTTTTATGTAGCCATCACTACTCCGATACGTAGATAAAGCTGGTGTGTCTTGAGCGGAAACACTGCAGGAAAGGAGGCCTCTGATCACCAACTTTGTTTGTGTGCGGTCAGTTGAATTATTCAATAATGACTATGTGTAGTACTAGCAGGCATTTACATATTATGTACATATGTATATAGCGCCGTGATTAAACATCAGTCTATGATTCTGTAGTCGCATACATACATGGCCATTTAATGTATCAGAATTTGCAGATTGAGATTTAAATTCTTGTATTTGAAAGCTTCAAAGTCTTGTTTTTCCTTAAAAAGTTTCCACTGTTATACATTTGATAAGGTCTAATTCTTATTTCAACACATTTACTAGAATTTTTTGTTCAAATCGATCCCAATTACGGAAAACAAGCGATACATTGAATAAACAAATGTATGCAACAATCTGTCGCTAAACAATGTTCGCTTACCAAATTCGAAAAAAAACAAGTGATAATTTGAAAAAAATATTTCCCATATATGTATTTGTATGTACAATGTTAAGATAAGTTTCACAGTACATACATGCGGATTTTCGGTTTTTATTTCTGCCGAGTTTTCTCCGCGATCCTGAAAAGGATAATAATAATTCCAGGGACGATAAATTACGACGTCGCGGAATCCCGTGATATATTAATTCCTGATATGTCGCATTTGTCGCACCTCTTTTTTCACACAAATGTATATATCAAGTATGCGGGGAAAATTCCTCGGATTCCAGTTTTTCTCAGAGTGTGAATCGATTTTTACCGTGCATTTTCCACGTGTCGTTAGTTTTTACGATCCGCCGGTTGGCAACGACTGCACTTACGTCCGCACATATTCACGTATCTTTTCGGTTGAATGGAAATGCAAGTGACGCCTATAATAATGGAATCGAATGTGCTCCAGATAGGAAAGATCTGGTGGTTCGTTCAGGTGTTGGAATGATAAGGCAGTAGGAATAATCGAATAAAATCGGGTAGAAACTTTCCAGTTTTTCCGGGGCCGGAAAATTCACAATTTATGTTTAGTATACCGCATAATAAAATACAATGTGTCGATAAGAATATTTTCTGTATCATTTTTTTCATAGATTTGGATCACAATGTTACAACTAAACTTTTGTGTGAAATCATTCATACATATGTATGTATGTACATACATATGTATGTCCGTTTGCAACAATTTGTTTCCAAGCGACTTATTTTCTATTATAAAAATTGGTTGGGTTATGTTAGGTTTAGTTAAATTGAGTTAAGTTAGAGAATATTATTTATTTATTTATATAATACAGTAGCTTAAGCTAATTATATAATCCTTAACTAAGCACCTGTACCATGTTTTTTTAAGACTGCCAGGAATTTTTCAATAGTTTTGGAACTTCTAATTCCATCCGGCAGTCTATTATACTCCAAAACACATCTGTACAAGATGCTTCTCCTATTTCTATTTATTTTAACATTTTTTATAATTATTTTTATTCCTTTAATTATGTTCACATACATCCATTTCTCTCACAATAAATTTGCTAAAATATGATGGTAACATATTATTATCTAACTTAAATATAAATACCAACATACAAATCCTCAAAGTATGATTCACATTCAATCATCATCTTTTTTATACTAGCATACCTATCCGCATTTAAAATACATCTCATACCTCTATTTTGTAATATTTGTAATCTATCTCTAGTTGACTTATCTAACATATTCAATACATAAAATGAGGTCTGACAATTAATTAAGATTATGTTAGATTAAGTTTGTTTGTTTGCGTCCACACGTACAAAAACTCCACTTGTTACCTACAAAGCTGTTTTAGTGAGACTGGTGTCGTGAACCGAGACACTGCAAGAGAAGAGGGTTAGAATAAGATTAGATTAGGTTGAGATTTGTTTTTTTATAGTCCGTACGTTTGTATGTATAACAACTCTGCTTGTCACGTACAAAGCACCAGTACCTTAAGCCAAGACACTACAGGAAAGGAGGTTAGTTTCGGGAAAGCTTGCGTCATGTTTCTCAAAACTTACTTTTTAAATCTCTATAGAGAAGATCTTTCTTTATTATTATGACCTGTTTGTGTGAGGCTGGCCCGTGATGCATTCTATTTTTTTTTTATCTTATTTTTAAATCCTATTCCAGATAGTAGCTTAAGTTAGATCAGGGCCAACTGCCACAGCCTAACTAATACTAGAAAGTAACACCAATTTGCTATTTAACTACCCACCATTACCTTACCTTACCAATTTTTTTTGTATTGTAGTTTACCATTATTCCACTAGTATCACTAGGGCCGTTTTTAAAATCTAGAGCGCTTCTCAAACTTTTTATTACCGCGACCTATTTTTTAAAACGACAAACTTTCGCGACCCACCTAGTTTTAATAGACATGATGGGGGGGGGGGGGGGTATTTAAATTATTTTTAATACTATTATACTTAAAAATATCCAGAGTTTTATTTACAAGGTTTATCCCAAGCAGCTGGGATAAACCTTGTACATTCGTGGACTCGTCCAGTTGCAATGAGAAAAATGTTACTAACTCACTAACACTATGGATCAGATCATCTTCTGCCCACTGGGCTATTTCATCGTATTACAAGTGAAATCGTATACTTCTTTCTTGCTCTTATCATCAAACATAATTCCAACCGTGCATTTTATTGGTGGTAGCACTAAAGTCTTACCAATTGTATGCGGCTTACTAGCTTGCGCGATTTGCAAATTAATCGGGTACGAGGCGCGGAGAGAGATTTTTCATTTAATACTGGTGTAGTGCGAAAATTTCGATTTCGATAACTTGAGCTGTTCCAGTTGTCTTTTTTTTCATATATATATTTTTTTTTTAATTAAAAAAAAAATCACATTTGAATTTTGAACTTCGAATTTATCGCGCGATCCACTAAAAATCGGGTCGCGACCCACATTTTGGTAAACGCTCATCTAGTCGACAAAAATATACAAATGGTGTTACATTTCCTACAAATCAATCAAATTGATATTGTGTAATATTACGTAGGGTCACTCTACATTTTCCGGCGGCACATACCCACAACTAAACGCTTCTCCGACAGAAGAATGGTCGGCATTAGTGCGAATTAATTGCCGTGGGCGCTTCCCAAATGGCTATCCGGCCCGGTGCTAATGAATAATGATGAAAATAGCCTAGCGGGACGACACCGAAGAAACGGCGCGAAAAAATAAATAATATTTAAAATAAAATAAAAATAAAGAAAGCCTCCGTGGCGTGGGTGGTTAATGGGTTCAACCTTTGTGTTTGTGCCGCGATCAATCATCGCAGGCTGTGTCACGCGTCACGTGAGCGCCAAATGGCACGCGATCGGCTCCATTTGCCATCCCTTCAACATTTATACTAAACGTACAGTCGAATCGGGAAAAGGTGACCCCCGAACGCGCTGCGCTGGCCCAAATTACAACGTCAAACACACTCGCTCGCAGTCTCTCAACTTTTTTTTTGGACTTTTTTTTTGAACTTTTTTTGAATTTTTTTTTTTTGGATTTTTTCAACTTTTTTCTATGAATATATTTTTGAAATTTTTTTTTTTTCGGTTTTTTGGATTTTTCCAACTTTTTTTTGGATTTTTTTTGCAACTTTTTTTGAATTTTTTTTTTTTGGATTTTTTCAACTTTTTTCTATGAATATTTTTGAAAATTTTTTTTTTTCGGTTTTTTTGGATTTTTCCAACTTTTTTTTTGGATTTTTTTTTGCAACTTTTTTGAACTTTTGAATTTTTTTTTGAATTTTTTTTTTTTTTTGGATTTTTTCAACTTTTGATACCCCCTAAAGCCATTCCGGCCCCTTACCACCCCACAGACCCCCCCCCCTAACCCTACGGCATCTTTTCAGCACTCCCGAAAAGCTATGCCGGCCCCTCACCACCCTCACCCACCCACTGAGGAATATAATAAGTATCAAAAAATAAAAATTAATACTGAAAAAGTAAAAAAAAACAAATATTTCTCAAGTTTCTCAAACTTACATACATATAACCCAACCAATGTGACATTACATGATATTAAACATTCAAAGTTACATTCAACCAATCACAATATTTACTTAGAAAACGTTTCTTAGAACAATAACAAATCTTCCAACGTTTCTCAAATTCCCAAATAATTTTTTTTATAATATTCGTGAAATCCTCTGGAACCCTCTGAAGATTCCACTTCTCAATAAAATAACTGTTGATATTATTTTTGGTGAGCGTATTATTGTGGTAGTGCTTCAAAGAGCTCGCGCCGAGTGATGAGGTACCCGGAACCCGAGGATGTATCAGGGGAAAAACTGTTTAAATTATTGGGCTGCGAGTGGCTGCAGACAAAAACAAACGTGTCTAAAATTTGAAGATTTACTTTATGAATTGAAAAAAAAATCATTGTACCGGGCCGTGCCTGGAAGGGTTAAAAATTTATTTGAAATTTAATCAAAAGAATTTTTTTACATTTTAATAGAGTGATTTTTAAGTTTTTACCAAATACATATAACGTTGAAATTTAAAATACTTTTCACGGTAAAATTAAAGTGATTACCTTCCATTAAAGCTTCCATTTTAAATTTGATTAATATTCAGTTCCCGGACAATACACGAGCTGTTTTACACGTGGCAATGGAGACTCGTACACACAGACAAATAACTTATTCCGCTCAATCACTAACGTCACCGCCTTCAGACGAAATAATGTTTCCACGATAAAAAAAAACTATGAATGTACAAAAATTGTTCAGTTATTAAAGAACAAAACTAAACCTTAAAATTTTAAAAACATGCGATCAAAAATTCCTTTTTTTCCGCTCAGATTGCCGATTCGTACTAAAGTGCAATGCACCGAATCACAATTTGCAACATAGGAAAGGAAGGATAGTTGAGTCGCCTAGTTCCAAATTCCGATAAGTCCATAAAACTCACTTGTTCGCAAACGCGGTTTTTCTGCTACAGACTTATTTGCGTGATGGCGTTTAAACTCATTTAAACTTAATTTTGTTAATATTAAACAAAATATTGAGATTAGAAACATGGACTTATCGTTGTTTGTTTCTAAATATGGCTTTTATCAGCTTTTATCATAGTGCAATTGTCAGTTTTTGGAACTAACACTGATTTTCAATATTTTTTTACGGCGCACTTGGCGGTATTTGGAATAATTCAAGTATAAGGCATCGTTTGAAAACATTCTTAGAACCAGAAAATATCCTTAGGACTTATCGGGATTTGGAACTAGGCGACTCAGTTCTTGAACAGTTTTCTTCAGACACCTGGCGACACGTTCGTGATTCATATATGTAGCTACTCTAGTACGTTCAAACTCTTTAGTATCGACCTATACCCATCACCGTCCACTTATGGATGAAGGCCTCTTCAGTCCTCTTCCATTCCTGTCTGTCTTGAGCAATCTGCATCCAGTTGTCTTCACACATTCTTCTCAATTCATCACCCCATCGTCCACTCGGTCTACCTTGCTTTCTTTCACATCCTCTCGGATACCATTCCAGTATTTCTTGCGTCCATCTGCCATCTGTCCACTTCAACTTTTTCGCACGTTCCACTATGTACATATATCTGCCACCTTGGTCATACTTCTTACCCATGTTTTCCTCTTACGATCACTTCTTGTTATAACATCTGTGTGCACTGGATCTTACATAGCATCCAAGTTTCACATCCATACGTCATAAGTGGCAGTACGCATTGGTCGTATCTTTTTTATGCCTTCTTTTTTAAGCATAGCGGAATGTTGGATTTAAAAACTATGTTCACTCTTGCTTTCTTTCACATCCTCTCGGATACCATTCCAATATTTCTCGCGTCCATCTCTGCTTCAACATTTTCACACGTTCCGCTACATCTGCCACCTTGGTCATGCTTTTTACCCATGTATTCCTCTTGCGATCTCTTCTCGTTATACCGAGCATACATCTTTCCACGCTTCTCCATGTGCACTGGATCTTGCGTAACATTCTTGAATTTAGCATCCACGTTTCACATCCATACGTCATAACTGGCAGTACGCATTGGTCGTATGCCATAACACACATCCTTTGTAAAGCTCTGTGTTGCTTTCAAATGAAAATACGTTATGAAACGATAAATTTATAAACGCAAAAGATGTATAACTGCAACAATCTGTCGAAAAATAATACGCGATCGGCGCCTGTTTATGAAAGCACATGTTATAAATTGAATGTATTCGATTAAAATATACCTACATATGTACATACATACAATCTGTCACAGTGTTACGTGTGCAAAAATCTGTCGCATTTGAACCGTCAATTGAATGAAATTGTTTGCAAGTTGCAACAACCTGTCATCAAACGACACTTTTATGTCGCCAATGATTAAAAAGCAATCTGATAATAGCTCAGTGGTTAGAGCGAAGCTACGTGGTTCCATTTTTCGACCAAAATTATCGTCATTGATAAGATTTAGACAATACTTAATCCAGAGACGAAGTCTTTTGTTAAAATTTGCCAATTTATGTGACTTGTGAAACAGTTCCACAAAAATTGGCACAACCCAAAAAAAAATTAGTTTCTACCTACCAAATCATTCCTTCTCCCCCTTCCTCCCCTCCGGAAGGTAGTGGGAAACCAATGGAGAGTATCGTTCCTTAAAGTTACTTATCTATGACGGGTGCTAAAATGTTTGTCAAATAGTGAAGACGCAACGCTTGATAACAAGTACGTTACCATCAAAAGAAGAAGAATGAATTAAAATGTGATAAATTGAATAACTTAAATAATGTATTAAAACGCTGAAGTTGTATGTCTACCACAATCTGTCGCCAAACTTTACTCGCTCGCCTCCATAGAACGGAAACAACAACACATGTACGTACATACATACATGTATGTTCATATGTACATATGTACATATATGTATAATGCAATATATGTACGTATGTACTATTTTCCATTCATTCGTGTACTATGTACTATGTGTAATATGAATTTAATTTTAATTTTTAAAAACTTTTATTTATCCATATATGTAATGTTCAAAATACTTCTTATTTACAAAAAAGGTATCCTAATGATTCCTGGTCAAGTGGCCATTATCCATTTTACAATAAATGTGTGTTAGTGATAATAAGGAAAATAATCTTACTCGTTAGTGTTTGTTTTTACAGTAAGAAAGTTTAAGCTAAAAAACCTATTTACAATTATATTTTTTAATACAATACATACATATCGAACACCTATGTACATACATAGATCAAAACAGTATCAACTCAAAAATTTAGATTTTTTAGTTAATCATTTATTCGGATTCTACAAACGGAGCTGCATGAACCAACAAAACAAAATGAAATTTTTTAATCTGAACTTTCTTTAGTATGCTTGTTTTAAAAAAATCACTTAGAAAATCACTTTTAAAATCACTTAAAATCACTTAAATGACAACAAGTTTTTCATCGTTCCTGAAAAAGTGTTTTTTTGAGTTGATACTGTTTAGATCTATGTAGGTGTGCGATATGTACCTACTTACATGTGTATACGATATGCATGCAGATACATCAAATTCTTATTTCTAGTGGCTTACTGTATTTCGTGTACCTATGAGATTTTACACATTCACAGTAACGCGTCCAACAAAGTTTCATAAAAACAATAATCCATTCTACATTTTTTTTAAATTCGATATAAACAGTATATCAAAATTTAAGAGGTTAAATATATAAAAAAAAAAAAAAAAACCCCTACCATTTGCATAAATCATCCGTCATTCAGAGTTTACGCATTTTTTCCCCTCGTCGAATGTTCAGCTTCTACACAAGCATCATCAATCCCAGGCGTCTCGTAAAAACTTAATGCGATCATCATCAGAGGCTGGGTCGTTTCGGGGTCTCGAATACCTTGACCCGACCCTGCATTAATTAGCGAAACATTAACCCCGACCGGCCCAACCGTCGAGGATTACAAACCCTCCCCTTCATTCGCTTAATACTTTATACACAATTTTCGTCTTAATCCACAATTGAAACCGGATTTAATTACAGTGGGGTGCGGGGGGGTGGGGGTGGGCATAATTGACTCTTGTACGAAATGAATCGCATAGTCGACTACGCACGCGGTGGCATCAAAATAATTATAAACGGAAATAGTTCATTAAACGTTACCCGTTACTCATTTCAGGTGAGTCGGAAAATCTATTGAACGGAATGATTGGATTGGATAGTGAATTTTCCCGGGAATGACGTGGTAGTTTTTCCGTCGAATTCCCCGCCGAATGATAAATGATTTAATGGTTACCGTTCACTATTATTGCCACTCACCGCTAACGACGTAAAACTAAAAATATTATTCATCACTTTCAATTCTGAATTCAATCCAATTTCAAGGATTTTTTTTTGATGATCAATAGCATTATTGTTACATACTATTTTCATATAAATATCCCACAATTGAGGACTTTGGCAAATTAGCTCAACCATAAAAACTAGTTAATTGAACAAAACTAAATAGGGAATTGGCATGACGTTATATTTTATATGTATGTATGTAAAGACCATCATCAATCCGATCAATTATAATATTGTCTGTGTGTCTGTCTGCTGATAACGCTCGCCTCGGTAAATAATTAAAATACACGAACCGTCCGTGCGCGAGTGGGATTTGAATCCGAGATCACCAGTTCGGAAGAGGGTGCGCTTGCGCATTCATCCAAACTAGGTAATGACGGGCCTGCTACAATTTGACAATATTAATCCTCAAAAGGTTCGCGACTTTGCTAAATTGTAACGTTGTTGTATTATAACGCGCCATCTATGCAAAAACTATACTCACCCACGCAAACACTGCGTTGATATTCTGATACACTGAGTTATATTATATATACATATATATAATAGCCCTATTCCGTCTGTCTGTCTGTCTGCTGATAACGCTCGCCGACGTAAATAATTAAAAAAAAAACCAGAATGTTTCGCGAGTGAGATTTGAACCCGGTATCACTGATTCGGAGCAGAGCGCTTACGCGGTGAGCCAAACCAGATGGTAATGGGCAGACTATTTATATATAATAAAAAAAATAGGCTCGCGACTTTGCTAAATTGTTACATTGTTATTATAACGCGCCATCTATGCAACAACTATACAAGCTATTAAATTTAATATTATTTTTCAGTACGGGTGATGAGAAACCGCTCCGTTGATATTCAACGGGCTTACACTAGTATATATATATAATAGCCTAAATCCGTCTGTTAAATGATAGAAAAAACACGAAAGTCGCGAGTGGGATTTGAACCCGTGATCACCAGTTTGGGTGAGTTAGCGCTAACGCGCTCACCCAACACCGGTGATGGGAGGCCTCCTATATTTGTGAAAATATTAATCCTTAGTAGGTTGGCGACTTTGTTAAATTGTTACGTAATCAATTACGTCAAACACGTCCGTTGATGTTCGACGGGCTTTCACTGGTATAAACTAAACGTGGATTCGTTTGATCTTGAAAGGAGACATTTTTGTGCATCGACTCATACATTCTCATGAAATCCATAATCTTTTTCAAATATTCCATACTATTACTATGACATTTTTCAATTATGTTATTTCTTTTTATTTTTCTCCTTTCCCTTTTTAAAAATCTAAATTTTAACGTGCTCATATCGTTTGGGAAATATTAACGTAAGCACACCTAAAGTACACATTCATTATTTTTTTACATAAAAATATATCCAAAGCACTTTTGATACATTTTTTTTTTTTTTTGCTGAAAGCTTTCATACCAATATGATCGATGTGTGTTGTACGTACCTTGTACGTATTTAAAGCGAGTCGGAATTTCAGCGTACGGATTATCGAGACACGAATTCAAATTAACCGGCATGCAAACACGGAAAGCTTCGATTTTGACCTGCGAGAGCTTTTACCGAGCTTTTGGCGCATTGATCCCTATCGCTTTATAAAACAGTGTTCATGAACAAAATCCATCACGTTTCACCATCGTATCGCCAACGATGCTTTTATCTCGTCCATTTTCATATACTGTTTCCATGTCGAAGTACTTTTTTTTTTATTTTATGACCCGAAGGGTCAAAGTGATGCATCAGCCTTATAATCATGTATGTACATAGATATGTATGTGCTTTGTGTATACGTACATACATACATACATACATACATAAACCCATTTGTTCACTGGAATTGAAATACGTATGTACATATATATATATGGCAAATATGACTTCTGGTCTATTGATTTATAAATCTATATATGTACATATATAAAAATGAATGTCTGTCTGTCTGTCTGTTTGTCTCTTATAGGCTCCTAAACCACTCAACCGATCGCGATGAAACTTTCAGAACTTATTGTGATCATGCCGGGGATGGTTCCTGTGAAAAAAAATCGGGATAAAACGGGAACGGGCCTACTCACGCGTCAGATAACGTACTAGGAACGGGAACGGGATCGGGAACGGGAACGGGATCGGGACCAGGACCGGGAACGGGAACGGGAACGGGCCTGCTCACGCGTCAGAAAACGTAATAGGAACGGGAACGGGAACGGGAACGGGATCGGGCATTGCAACGCATGCCCGGTCAGCTAGTCATTTATAAAAATCTTCTCAATGTCAAATAATAACAATAATAATATTAGGTAATATAAGTATTTCAATCAACTATGTAATTCGATAGCTTTCTATAATGTGCACTCACTATTATCAGACAAAATACCACTTCCGGTATGTGATAGTTTTCCAAAATACAATCAAACTACAGCCTATATTGTAAATAAGACATTTTTAGCCATTTTATATAAAAAAGAAATAAAATTTACAAGAGTCTACTACTTCCGGTCAGCGAACAATCATAAAAATGTATATGCAGCTCTTGAGAAAAATCAAAATCAATATAAAGGCTGCGCTACACGCACGGGCTAACTGCGCAAACCCGTCGGTGCTAAGTTTGCGCACATAAGATTACTATTGCCTACATAATATTGTATCACCTCACCATCATACTTTTCGCTCGACAAAAATCGTCGCAAGAGTAGGGATGAATGGACACAACCCGAGAATCGAATAACAAAGAAGTGACCTTTTTTTTCAACACTTCGACTCCCACAACTAGGATTTTTATACATGAGTGTCTTTAGAGTCGGAACATTTTTTAGAGCGTGAGGGCATATCTAGACTATTCTATGTACATACATGTATGTATGTATCACTTACACGCTTTGTTTTGCCTGGGCAAACCAAGTTTTCACATGCAAACCTCAAGTCAAGTACGTACATATGTATGTATGTATGTACGTGTAGGGCAGCTTTAAGTGTTATCCGAATAATTCACCGCAAATAATTAATTAATCGCGGATAATTTGATTTGGGGGGAATTTGACAGGGGTCAAATTCATCGCACGAAGGTTTCAAACGTTCCTTAATAAATACCAATCATAGACTAGGAACGTAAAGGACAGTTCTGTCCTTTGTTATTTAGTTATTTTCAAACCAGTCTAAGGAGGTGTCACTTTGCCTCTTGCTCAACCTTTCGGCCACATACGTTTCAATTTTATGTAATAATATACTAGGGCAGATTAACACAATTAAGCAACGAAAGTATGAAAGTAGGCTTAATAATTAATTTTAATAAAACTAAAATTATGTTTAATCAGTTTTGTACGCAAAACGTAGTCACTGTAGATAATATTATATTGTAGAGATATGTAGTTGATAGTTATTTATACCTAGGACAATTTGTGAATATGACTGGTTGTAAATAAGAAGAAATAAAACTAGGATGGAGTGCTTTCAGAAGAATGAACATTGTTTTTAAATCCAACATTTCGCTATGCTTAAAAAATAAGGCATACGACCAATGCGTACTGTCTGTTATGACGTATGGATGTGAAACGTGGATGCTAAATTCAATAATGTTACGCAAGATCCAGTGCACACAGAGAAGCATGGTATGCATGTATGCTCGGTATAACGAGAAGAGATCGTAAGAGGAATACATGGATAAGAAGTATAACCAAGGTGGCAGATATAGCGGTAAGTGTGAAAAAGTCGAAGTGGACACATGAAGTGGAAGCCGAGAGGACGTGAAAGAAAGCAAGGTAGACCGAGTGGGCTGATGAATTGAGAAGAATGTATGGATTCAAGTGGATGCAGATTGCTCAAGACAGATAGGAATGGAATAAGATTGGAGAGGCCTTCATCCAGCAGTGGATGGTGAACGAAAATGATGATGATGATACTGAAACTGAAACTAACGTGTACCCATTGACAGTATCATTCGGTGGTTATCGTGGCATGAGTTTGTGTACGTTAGTATTATTATATTGTATATAATAGCCGAAATCCGTCTGTCTGTCTGTCTGTCTGTCTGCTGATAATGCTCGCTGAGGAAAAATAATTTAAAAAACCAGAATGAGTGGGGGATCGAACCCAGGACCCCAGGCTCGAGAGGACTCACACTAATGCTATCCGCTATCGCCCTTGGTCAATTTAGTCCTTTTTTTTTAAATTACCTACAAAAGGAATCGTGACTCTGCTAATAATACATAGATGGCACTATAAAAACTATTTTTTTTTTTTTTTTTAATTTTTACAAAATCACTTACAAAATTATAATTATTATGTATATGTATAATAATTAATAATTATAATATAAATAGTAAAGTAAAAAAATAAATTCGATAGCGTGCGATCAATTAGTGGGATTGCTATAATACATAAATGGCGCTATAAAAACTATTTTTTTTTTGTCACTTACAACCGTGCCGATCAATTAGTGGGGATCTCTATTAAAAAAGCGCTTTACGATATTTAAAATTCAGCGGGCGTTGATATTCAACGAGCTTACACTAGTGGTTATATAGAGAAGGTTGGCGCATGCGCCATCCGTGTTAATTTGAGTTTGCGTGTTTCACCGTTCGTTGAAGTCTCCCCCCATACGAATCGGAGCGTGACCGACGCACATTACTGGACTAATGTATCAAAATTAATGCTTTTTTTTTTTTTCGTTTTGTTTCAGCGACGGTTCGATAAGCACGCGCGTGGACAGCATGGCCGCCCAGGGTCAAGGTCAACTCTGACACGAGGACACGGCGGAGACGCATCTGATGATGACAGCGTCTCCGTCGGCGGACCTCTGACCCCCCCCCCCCACCCACCACTAGACGTGGAACAGCCACGAGCACATCTTCTGAGGACTGCTGCACCACGCCGGACCCTCGACGAAGGTCTCTGACCCCGCCATCGCCACCTCACACCTGTGATGCACACACACCCATAAATATATTTAATTACCCATTCGCTTTATATCTACACGTTATTTTTATTGTAAAGCCCGCACATTGCACTCGGGTGTCCGATGACGCGCATTTGCGTCGTCGGACGTCAAGGGGTTGAAGCATTGTTGAAAACTGCATGCGGAAAACGTTTTGAAATCAAGCTTTCGGCGATTCGAATCAAATTTTTATTATCTAGTAAACGGTGGCATTAACTTATCGAAAACGAATTCATCGAATGTAAATTGTTCGAAAATAATCGATCGAATAATTTGTGCTTGGCGTTTTCGTTTTTTTTTTTTTTGTTTTGTTTGTATTTACAATTATTATAAAAACAATTATTGTATCTATTATGAATATTACAGACTGATCGATGGATTATAATGAGCCGATGATTTCAAAACGTCTTTTGTAAGGTAATTGTTTTCTATTATAATATAGAATTGTTTTTGTTTCAATGTGAATTATTATTATTATTAATTCACATTTATATTAAATGTGATGATATTGATTTTGGCGTTCGTTTCGCGGTTAACCGGAAGCACTTCCGGAATTCGAAATGAGGTTGAGAAGTTGGATTCGCTCAACCGAACAAACTTAACGGTGAAAATTGCGCGGAATTTCATTCCAACTTTTGGTTTTCACGCGAATTTTTCAACCCAATTGCATCCAAACGCCAAACGCAATCAAATTAAATTATTATTAACTAAAAACAATTCAATTGTATTAAATTCAACATATCCATTTCAAAAAAAAAAATGTATTTTGTAAGTTTTAAAATAACTTTAAATGTACGAAAGCGATTGTTTATATCGAAAACTTTTATTTAATTAAATTCATAAAAATTTTATCTAGCACATTTAAAAGTTTGTAATATATTTTGAACGTGGCAAATTTTCAACACAATCCAAAGCGCGAAATCGACGACGCAATTGTGCGTCGTCGGCCTTTTGCGTGCACGTGTGAATGAATGTTAACGAATCGAAATAAAATTTTAATCAATAAATTAATTTTTAAAAAAAAGTGCAACTGTGTAATGAAAAACTCGAGGGGGTCGACGTGGTGTGAAGTGAAAAATAATAAATAAATTATTTAATACAATTAATGAACACTAAAATTTATATACGTATTAAAAGTATTTATGTAAACGTAAAAAATATCTTCAGTCCTCGTTGAGCTTAATTTTTAGTGTTCGTGGCTGCAAATATTCCCGTCTTGTGTCCAAAAAATTATATTTAAAAAAAAAAGACCTTATTCTTTATTAGTATTGTGGACTTGAAACTAATGTGTTTTAAATATATACATATATATATATATATAAATAATTATATATATTTTATGTTGAAATTGCTTTGAATTTGCTTAGTGCACAAATATACACCAAAAAAAACGTACACATGAAAAAAAATAAAATAATAAAATTAATAATACACAGAAAAACACATCAACACGTAATTATAATAAAAATAATATCAAGTTGAAGAAAAAAACTAATTTATTAATTATATATATGTAGATAATTATATATTTATAATGTATCCACTACGTGGAATGAAAAAGTGTGTCGATATCAATTTTGTATTGATTAATATTATTTTCGTAACCAGAGTGTAAAGAATATATTATTAAAAATAAAATATATTAAAAAGTAGTTTTGTGATCCGATTTTAAAAAACGAAGTTCCTTAAAGGAACGCGATTATTATAAAAAATAATTGATATTAAAAAAAATAACAATATAATCATATTAATCGTTTTTGTGTTAAAAAATACATAATAATAATGTGTGTGTGTGTGTGTTTTGTACGATAGAAGCGTTAAGATTAACCTTTAGCAGGCCGGCAATGATTATAAGGGCACGTTTTTTGATATATATATAATATATAATTATAGTAATGTCGTCATTGAAATATTGTCGCATCGACAATATTTTTATTCATTTTTAATTTTATTTTTTTTGTAAAACACTGGATTTTTGACAGAAAAAATTAAAAAAAAAACACCAATTTAAAACAAATTTTTGAGTGTTTACGTTTGTCGTTTTTGTATAGTCGCACGCTAAGGGTTAAACGTTGAAGACTAAGCGAGGCCGCACACTCATAAAACGAGCGCTTTGTTGGTTGTAGTGTGTGCGGCCCGCCTAAGGTTTAAAAAAGTGTGCGCGCCGCACACGAGCTTGTTTAGTCGTTGATGTGTCAATAGCTAGTTGATTGTTACTGTGATTATTTATTTATTAAAAACAAATATTTATTGTGTTTTACTATATTTATATACATACATAGTCGTGATTTTTTTTTAAATAAATGATGTCACTGCAATGTTTGCAATTGATTCAAATGAATAAAAAAGAAATGGTGTTGTGAGATTTGAAAACATAAAAATTTTGCTTTAATGAACAATTTATGATATTCAATAAATTACTCACAGTGCCTAGTTCATAAACAAGTACAATAAGTCCAAGTAAAATGATATGAATTCAAATCCCACAACTTTTTACTTAGGCCAAATATACAACGCAATAAAAAAATTACAAAGTGACATCATTGTTTTGAAAAAAAATTATGGTATGTTTTAGAACGAAATTTTACGAATTCTTGTCATTAATCTTTATGTCGACTTATTTTTTGTTTTTTTTTTGAAAATCAGCGGATAATTGTGAAGCAGCAATTAAAAATAGTATCTTCTTTACTTTTTTTCTAAAAAAAAAAATTTATCTATTGTAGTTTCATATTTGATGAATGTGTTATATAATGCGACATATCGATAAATAGGCAAGAATTAAATTAAAATTTTTATGTCTATTATTATTTAATCATAAAAAAATTCAATGTGACTTAGATTAAAAGTAAGCGAGAGGATTTGATAAATTATACGCTATTACTAATACGATGTATAAAAACATAATAATAATGAATATAAAAAACTGTGTTTGATAAATTTGTAAACTTAAATGAAAATGGATACCTATATATATTCGTAAACCTACATACACAAATGTTTGTTAGATTTTATTCAATGTATACCCCTGGTCTCCCTCCCTAACCCCCCCCCCCCCCCCCCCCCCCCAACATGCAGTTATAAATGTTTATATTTGTATTGAATAGAAATCATTTCGTTGATTTAACGGTCAAACGCACAATTAATAAGTCAAATGATTTATAATATCTTTTTTTAGTTACGTAGTTTTAAATCTCCAAAAAATTTAATAGAAAAAATATACCACCATATCGGACCATTATAAAAGAATTGTTATGTTTTACTATCCCTAATAAATAAAATTTAAAAAAGAGATAAAAATCGTTTAGACAGCTTCACGTAGTAAAAATATCATACGAATAAACCAAAATTTTAGAGTATTTTTAAAAATACAAAAATAAACTTATTTACATATTATATTTTCTAAAAAAAAAGAACTTAAACTTTTCATACGTAGTATTTAGTAAACTTGTACTGACTTTTTTGAATTCAAAAATATATTTTGGTAGATGCAACGTTCAAAAAAAAAAATCCCAAAAATTCACATTTTATACAGCTTGCTTATAAAAACTATAAAACTGATCCGTTAAAACTGATTAACGATAAAAAAAAATAATATTACAGGAATTAATATTATATATATATTTATTATACGTGGGTAGACATGTTTAAACGTTTGCTTCTAGGCATAAGAATTTATAATTGTTGTTAAATCGTAATCAACGTCGATGTAAAATATTGTACTTTGGCTGAGTATAGGTATAGTATAAGTATATAAATAGCTAGTTTAAGGCAATTTTTACTTGAAAAAAAAAATTATACCTATATATTGTAGTGCACATGACAATATTACAATATAAAAATCACCCTATACGTGTAAAATGTATTTATTTCTTACGTAGTATGTTTTACACTTTTATTTTTTGCACGCAAAACATTTTTAACATACGAACATTGTTCTAAAATGTTTTTATTTCATTTTTTTAACAAGATTTTAATATTTATAAAATATGGCATATATTTGGCGTGTGTGAAAGATTCGATAAAAAAAAATTTACGATAAAGTGTAAGAATGTTAGAATGTCATGATATACATAGTTTCAAAGAGCGGAAAACGCAACACAAGAGTACCTGATGATAGTTATTAAAAACAACAAGCAATTTAATGCTTGCTGGGGAAAAAAGCAAGTGAATTTTCGATTTAATAAAAATTAAAAATTAAATAACGAAATACTATTCTATTCCTAACAACTTCCTCCTAATAACTCGTTCGGTACTGCTTTGCGATTTGTTTTTATAACGAAAGTTATTCGAAAAAACCCGTTTGCGTGTTAAAATTTACATAGGATTCATATCACTAATAAAAATACGCTAAAATTAACGTTTGGGAATAAATGATGTCAAATTGTAATGGAGAAGAGTACAGAGTACCAGCCAGTATCCACAAATTCCTGGAGGCGGGGCTTAAAAAAGGGTAGACTTTACTATTAATAATTTTTATCACCTCTTTTTGCACATAGATATTACAACCATCGATGCTTAAATAGAAAAGTGCGTAAAAAATTTAGCTCTGTCCTTTTCTAAGCCCCGCCTCAAGGAATGTATGGTTACTGACCGGTGTACTCTGTAATATAGACTCTATGGATCCGGCTCAAAGGACCAAAATGTTCGATACGGTACGAACACACACACAAATAAAGTAAAAATATTAAAGATTGAACGCTCAGGAGTGAATAAACACGATTTGTCAACAATCAAGCAATCAATTCTTCGCTAATTTTCTAAAATCTATTTTAAGAAGATTCACGACTATTTCCAACACCGACACGAGCTTAATATTTCTATGAATCTAAAACATAATTTACTATAATATTAAAATTTCACAAATTAACCAAAAAAATTAGCAACCAAATTCCCTAATTCCCGATAAAATTTTATTTTAAAAAATTTACTTAAATTACGTGATAATTTTATCGATTGTATAAGTATAAGTATTTCTTAATTTTTATTGTTCATGTGTAATTTTTTTAAACTTATCTACATATTATATAAATTTGCACCTGAGCGCTTTCACATATTTTTATTGTTATTAGAATATACTTATTACTTGATTGAATTTTTATTTTATTTTAAGTGTCCAAAAGTGAAATTTTATTGAATATATATATATATATATATATATATATATATATATATATATATATATATATATAAATAAATAAATATAGAGACTCGTAAAGCGATATATTACATATGGTTTTTATGTTAGATGTGTGGTGATAGATGTGTAATTAATTATTAACTGTATATTTGTGATAATGTGTCGATTTATTATTATTATTATTATCATACATATATGTATATTATAAACGAAAAAATCGTGCGGAAAAAACATGATTTTTGTTTTTATTTCAGCGAAGTCGCGTTTTTTCATTGCGAAACGCGATTGTTAATTTTTCCCCATAGTGAGATTAGTGATTATATTAATATTTATATGTACATTATATATGTACTTATACCTATATATTTATATGTATATTTGCTTTATATTTTGCAATAAAAAAATATTATATCGTTACGTTAACGTTAAAAATATTTAACTGCGTTGTTGATTAGCAAATAAAAATATCATATATAAATTTATTATAAAAAAAAAAATGTTTTCCATAATAGTTTTTACTGTATGATAGTTCGTCATATTGTTTCGACGAAAAATTCTTTACTTCAAACTATTGATTGTTTTTAATCTATTTAAATATTTAATTACTTATTATGCGATTCATCATTAATTTCCACTGTAGCTTGTAACTTCGCTTTGATCAAGTAATAAATTAATGATATTTATTATATACTTACTTATATTTCCTTTTCACAATACGATTTCTTAGATGTAACCGAATTAAGTTATTATTGTGGTGTTACTCTGTAATGTTACTATTTAGGAATAAACTATTGTAAATAAAATAAAAAATATGTAAAAAAAACCTAATTTGTTTCATTTTAAATGACAATTATTAATAACAATATCTTTTTGCATACTTACATACATATTTGGTTATTAATATGTATATATATATAAAAGCGAAATATTCGTGCTCAACGCTACGTCAGTCACGCAAAGCAAGCGAGCGGCGCCAGCTATTGGTGTACGCGAGACCCTTTATAGCCACAAACTGTCAGATTAGCAAGTAACAACTAACCGCCGCGTATTATGACCACATACGCTTCATGGCCTATCAAATTACTGCACATCCGTTCCGTTGCTCAACAACGGACACTTCGCTAGTTTTATTTAATACTAAAGTTTTTAATACCTCACTCACTGGTGTACGGAACGACAAACTGCATTAGCCGAAGTACTTCGCCACACGACCATACATTCGCGACCTCGCTACATATATGAGCGCAACGAGAACGATGCCATGTACACACACACACATTATATATATAATAGCCCAATTTCGCCTGTTTGTCTGTCTGGTAAGCTTACCGAATGTTAACTTACCTCCCCCAAGTTCAAATATGTACATATGCTAGGTTGGGTTAGGTGAGCTTCAATTTAATTTTTCTTTGTCCATATACGTAGTATACATAGATAAAGTATCGTTTTAGATATATATATATAGGCTATATTTTATTTGTTGAGTATTTTTACAAAGTTTTGGTCAGTAATATAGTTGTTTTGGTCAGTAAATAAATTGGCAGTATGTACTGTCAAAAAATGGCTAGAATTATATATATAATAGCCCAAATCCGTCTGTCTGTCTGTCGGTCGGTCTGCTGATAACGCTCGCCTCGGTAAAGGCTGTAATTTTAAACACGAACGTCGCAAGTGGGATTTGAACCCGCGATCACCAGCTTGGGTGAGTTGGCACTAACGCGTTCACCCAACACCGGTGACGGGAGACCTATAATTTGAAAATATTAATACTCAGTAGGTTCGCGACTTTGCTAAATTGCTACGTAATCAATTACGTCAAACACGTCCGTTGATATTCAAAGGGCTTACACTAGTCATATAGCCGTATATATATAATAGCCGAAATCCGTCTGTGTGTCTGTCTGTCTGCTGATAACGCTCGCTGAGGAAAATTATTAAAAAACCACCAGAACGAGTGGGGGATCGAACCCACGACCGCAAGCTCGAGAGTCATCACCGGGATAGGAGGGGGGTCTGGGGGGTGGTAAGGGGCCGATATTGCTTTTCGGGAGTCCAAAAAGGGGCCGCCGGGGTAGGAGGGTGGTCTGGTGGGGGGTGATAAGGGGCCGACATTGCTTTTCGGGAGTCCAAAAAAAAGGCCGCCGGGGTAAGAAGGAGGGTTTGGGGGTGGTAAGGGGCCAGCATAGCTTTTAGGGATCCCATAAAAGGGGCCGCCGGGGCTTGAGGGACGTCTGGGGGGTGGTTTTTTATGGGCTCCCTAAAAGTTATGCCGGCCCCTTACCACCCCCAAACCCTCCTTCTTACCCCGGCGGCCCTTTTTTTGGGCTCCCGAAATAATTTACCAAACAAACACTATATTATATTATATTAATTACACCCCGGGCAAAGCCGGGTAATAAAGCTAGTATGTATATAAATTAATGTGTCATCGGCAAATAAATGTATCTTACATTTATTTACAACCTTAACTGTATCATTTATGTACACTAAAAATAATAATGGTCACAATTCCGTTGAATTCTAAACACACGCATACACAATCATCAATGGCTCATATAATTAACGTTAAACTTCGAACAACAAGGGTATGAGAAGGGGATGGGGAAGGTGTTGAGGTACGCGTGTCACTCGACACCTATATAGAATACCATCGAGCGTGCCTGCGTGCCATACATTCTTGACCGTCACTCGTTTGCAAGTTTGTCAAATTGGGTTTCGTAGCTTCGAACCGGGGTATGCGATATACGAATATACCCCCCACGCGATCGTTTAACCCTTCAACTGCAGAGAGACGGCGAGATTCTTCCGCGAAACCTTATAAGCGGCGGTCGCAACCTAAGAAATCAATAAAAGTGTCCGTGTTGTGGGAGACGAACCTCCCCTTTTCCCTCATTCGCCCCTTCATTACGTACCTGTTTGGTAGACAGGGCCGGATGCGTCGCCGAATAATATTGTATTATTTTTAAGCGCATCCCTCGTCTGGACCGTGCTATGGATACCCTTCGGGGTTAAATTAGGGTTGCGTCACTTTGACGTCAACTTTGAATTGCTCATTGAAATTCAATTTAATTATGATTATTATCTTTGATATTGAAAAAAAATATCATAGTACGTTTCTAAATAAAATAAATTTTGTTCGGTAATAAAATTTTTTTCATTTCAGTTTCTATGTGCCCGTTATCATTAATCTTCATTATTGCGTTGAAAAAATAATATTTTTCATTATTTATATAAAAACAGATTTGTTCGTGATACGTCCGTTGTAATAAATTACCTGTTTGTTTGTTGTTTTTTTTTTTTGTTAATTTCAAATATAGGTATTCCCAAAAGACTGCGATAATTCATCCAAAAGGCGTTTATTAGAAATTAAAATTTCATACGCAAACTACTCCAGAAGCTTTCAGTCGTTATTAACGAGCATTAATAATTTAACGAAAATTAACATAGCCTTGAATATTTTCAGGCAAACCGTGCGTAAGCGATTATGATCGATCAATTAAGTGTGGGGAAAAAAATTGTATTTTCGAATATTGTCGAAAATATTTTTCGCCGCCTGTCATAGTAATTATGAAAAAAATACTCTCCAGTGATTTTCCGTTGCCTTCTGAAGCGAATGAAGGGAGAGAAGGTGGTAGCAATTTTGTAGAACCGTCTCACAACTAAATTAGATAAATTGATTAATTCTAACAGGAGACCGCCGATTTGGATTAAATAATGTCAATGGTGATAAGTCTTAAGACGCTTACGCTTTAACCGTAACCATTGAGCTATTGTCTGACTTGACGACACAACACAATGTCACTTAAATACATACATAGGACAAAAATGACCTTTGCTCACCCGTGGCGGCACCAAAATTATTCCCGCACTCAAGAACATAATCACTCATACATTCAATCATTCGATCGAACGTACTATAATAGAACGCTAATCACCGCGTACTTTTAGAGTAGGGTTACCAGATCATAAATTCAAAAGCTAGAAAAATACAAAAGAAAACTAGGATATTTTTGGTTTTCAAAACGAAGACACTTTTAATTACCTTTTTTTCACAGCGTTTGTCATCCCGTGGACCTCAAAAAATTCAAACGAAGAAAAAATTCCTTTTCTGAGAATATTCCAATGGCTTATTTCAGTCCATTCATCATCATAATTTTCAGCCGTTCATCGTCTACTGCTGGATAAAGGCCTCTGTAATACTCTTCCATTCCTGTTTGTCTTGAGCAATCTGCATCCAGTTGACTCCATACATTTTTCTCGATTCATCAGCCCATCGTCCACTCTGCTACCTAGCTTTTCATTCATTCATCCTTCATATGTATGTACATATGTGTCCAGCTCATTCCACACATTCCGCTGTATTTTGGTCATACTTCTTACCCATGTATTCCTCTTACGATCTCTTCTTGTTATACCAAGCATATGTACGCGTTATCATGCTTCTCTGTGTGCACTGGATCTTACGTAACATTTTTTAATTTAACATCCACGTTTCACATCCATACGTCATAACTACATGGCAGTACGCATTGATCGTACCAAAAGCGCTCCATCCTAGTTTCAATCTTCGTTTTATCTCTTCTTCTTTACATCCAGTCATATTCACCAATTGTCCTAGGTATAATAAATACCCTTTTTATAACAGTCAAGTGACCCGTGACCCCGATATATTTGAAAAAGGCAAAAAATATTATTCAAACACCGATCAAAAATTAAAATTGCATTCATCATCATTTTCAGCCGTTCACCATCCACTGCTGGATGAAGGTCTCTCCAATCCTCTTCCATTCCTGTCTGTCTTGAGCAATCTGCATCCACTTGACTCGTACACATTCTTCTCAATTCATCAGCCCATCGTCCACTCGGTCTACCTTGCTTTCTTTCACATCCTCTTGGATACCATTCCAGTCATAGATGTAGAATAACATAGATTGGCCTTAGCGCCCGAAAAATGACATACAAAAAGGGCATGCAAAATGCACTCCTTGCATGCATTTTACTTGACTTTTTTTATTGTGGGACTTCTTTTTTGTGAGAATTCCCCGCACTTTAGACCCGCCGCACACCCCC
Source organism: Parapsyche elsis (assembly GCA_022651745.1). Classification (NCBI taxonomy): domain Eukaryota; kingdom Metazoa; phylum Arthropoda; class Insecta; order Trichoptera; family Hydropsychidae; genus Parapsyche; species Parapsyche elsis. The sequence goes on from JAGVSN010000049.1 coordinate 2,535,713, forward strand.
GTTGCTTCTGACGCTTTCTCCAGGCAAATTTGTTTGGAATGGCATATCTATGATTCCAGTATTTTGCATGGTATCCGAGTGTCCAATCCGACTTTTTCTCACATTCAACTATATCTGCCAATTTGATCACACTTCTCACCCATGTATTCCTCTAACGATCTCTTCTCGTTATACCAAGCATACATACATCTTTCCATGTGTCTCTGTGTGCACTGGATCTTACGTAGCCTTTTTTGAATTTAGCATCTACATTTCACATCCATACGTCATAACTAGCAGTATGCATTAGTCATATGCCTTATTTTTTAAGCATAGCCGAATGTTGGATTTAATTGGTATTTTATATCTATGATAACTATACAATATGATTATCTACTGTGACTACGTTTTGCGTGCAAAATTCATTAAACATTTTAAACCTACTTTCATACGTTCGTTGCTTAATTGTGTTTTCACTCCATTGGTCGCTACAAATTATATGAAAATGCGCCGCATGTGAAATCTTTTTTAAGAACGTGTACTTTTTCACAAGAAATTCAATTGTTGATTGCATATTGTACATATGTATGTAGGTGTAAAATCCCCGAGGACACCCCACAAACTAGAACTTGTCTTGGGAACTGACGACGTCTGATGACCGTAGCCTGGCGTCATCTCGCTCGCACTCGCACCCACGCCACCACCTCTCGCTCGCACACATCAAAGCACACACTACAAAGCTTTCGGCAATGAGAAGACGTCGAACATCCCCTTTGCCACTTCCGTTTTTGCCGAAAGCTCGTGACCAGATCACGACCACTGGTGTCCCAGGCGGGCAAGCAGCCTTGAATAAATTGATCGGTTGCCACCCTACCCCACACCCTCGCACCCCCCCCCCCCCTCTCCTTCCCTCTGCCAACCTTCTCCTTTCCCTCTTCCTCTCGGCTTTGAGCGGCACGCGTGTCGCATGTGACACTTTTATCAGCTGACCCAGTGAGGGAGACAAGTCAGCGAACTCACTCGCCTCATTTTCGGATTTTAATAATGTCGTATGTAGTAGTCACACGACAGATTGACCCGCGAGTCACACTTGAGCGATTGCACGCAATCGTGCAGGATTGTGCGTCGTGAATGACACGTGCAGTGTCGAGGTACTGTGCAAGTGTCCGAACTACATACATATTGTTATGATTTTCTTCCTCGTGACTTTGATCGTTTGAAGAAGCTGCTGGGCGACGTTCGACGATCTTCACCCCCCGTGTGTGATTGTTAGTATGATGATTGATAGTACATAGATCGGATCGGTCCTATCGAGATGGACGATGACGATGTGGAGGACGGTCGAAGATGAAACATAACTTGAAAATAACGACGTTTGCGACATATGAGTCGCCTAGTTCCAAATCCCGATAAGTCCATAAAACTCACTTGTTCGCAAACGCGGTTTTTCTGCTACAGACTTATTTGCGTGATGGCGTTTAAACTCATTTAAACTTAATTTTGTTGATATTAAACAAAATAGTGAGATTAGAAACATGGACTTAGAGTTGTTTGTTTCTAAATATGGCTTTTATCAGCTTTTATCATAGTGCAATTGTCAGTTTTTGGAACTAACACTGATTTTCAATATTTTTTTACGGCGCACTTGCCGGTATTTGGAATAATTCAAGTATAAGGCATCGTTTGAAAACATTCTTAGAACCAGAAAATATTTTATCCTCGTTTTTTTTTATATATTGTGGACTTATCGGGATTTGGAACTAGGCGACTCATATGCATCTTCTTGATTGTAGTGCTTGTTTATGAATTGTTATGTTTTGTGGTTCAAAATGATAGTCGATCCATTTAATAGTTAAAACTTATTTTAAATTGAGAGTACAAGTGACGTAGTGTGCGTCTATTAGAATAGTGAGTTCAGACATGGCGTATGTCTGTTAGCAGAATGAGCCCAGACATGGCTTATGTCTATTGGCTAGTGAGCAGTGCTGTGTTGTCCACTGAACAACTGCCCTGAACTGAATAGAGATGAGTTTTTCTATACCTTAAATACTATTTTACAATATTTGGGAGAGGGGAGATTCTATTCTTGATTGTATCAATTGGTTGCATCACAGCTGCATCTCCCAAATTAAAACATAATTGGTCTATAAATTAACATTGAGAGAGACGCTTTCTAATCTCGTTGCTTGCATTACTTTTATCTCGTATTTATAAAAGATTGTTTTCATATTTTTTGATGGTTAGTTACGTGATCAAGGGCTATAAATTAACGGTTATATAGACGTTTTAATCTTATTGTTTAAATTTCTCTTATCTCGTATATAATAGTGATCACATTCATTTTTTTGTTGGTTAGTTATGTGATCACGGGTTATCGTCTATAAATTAACAGTGGTATAGACGCTTTCTAATCTTATAGTGAATTGAAATTGATCAGAACATAACAATGTGTAGTTTTTGCATGTTTTGCCCCAACAGTTTGTTTTTCACATGTGGAATATGTTTGTTTCGCGTTTGTGGAACTGTAGCTCGTGGAAAAGGAATGGCAAATTAAGAAGGGATAAAAAGTTTGACGGAAGTGCTTGGCCGAGGCTGTCGAGAGTTTTTTATTGTATAGAATACAATGTGTAAAATAGATAATGGTCACTAGACCAGTAGCTATTAAAATAGATTTAAGATGTATTGTGAACATAGTATAAGAACAATAAAAAGCTTTTTTAAATAAAAATAAAAACGAGCGCCAAACCAAGTCTTAAACAGGATTTGGATTTTGTAATATACAAATCTTGCCAACAATCAAACTACGAACCTTCACTCATATCGTCGTAACCAGCGATCGGAAACCGGCGGCTCCGGAGCCGCATGCGGCTCTTTGTATGAACACCTGCGGCTCTCGCTGTCATCCAACGTTTTGCGTGAAACACAATTATTTGACACGATTTACACAAAATAAAAATAAATCCGATTTCCTTCACCTTCGTGGCTGTAAAAAGCTTTCAGATTGTTTTTCAAATAAAATACTTTTCAGTAATAAACTGTCTAACATTAAGAAGTATCACGAAGATAACTTATTTCTTACAGCAATCCATTTCATAAAGGAGTAACGTTTAATTTAATTTTGAATCATCATCATCATCATCATTTTCAGCCCATTCACCATCCACTGCTGGGTGAAGGCCTGACCAATCCTCTTCCATTCTCGTCTGTCTTGAGCAATCTGCATCCACTAGACTCGCACACATTCTTCTCAATTCATCAGCCCATCGTCCACTTGGTCTACCTTGCTTTCTTTCACATCCTCTCGGATACCATTCCAGTATATCTTGCGTCCATCTGCCTTATCATATATTCCATCTGCCTGTCTGTGTGTGTGTGTCTGTCTGCTGATGACGCTCGCTGAGGTAAATAATTAAAAAACCAAAACGTCGCGGAAGTGGGATTTGAACCCGAGATCACCAGTTCGGGACAGTGAGCGCTTACATTATTATCCAAACGGAAGCAATGACGAGCCTGCTACAATTTGACAATATAAATAGGCTCGCAACTTTGCTAATTTGTTACGTTGTTGTATTATAACGCGCCATCTATGCAACAACCATAAAAACTATTAAATATACATCATCCACACAAACATGCGTTGATATTTAACGGGCTTACACCAGTTTTGAATATGTAATTCGAAAATAGTATGTTGCGGCTCCATAACTTGCAAATTTTGAAGGGTTTTCCCCGATTTGACTCTCAGCTCGAAATAGGTTCCCGACCACTGGTCATAACAGTCGTGACTAGAGACTGGAGAAGTGGTAGCATAAACCATTGTGCAGTAGGTATGTATATTACAGTGTTGACTATTTGCCTTTGACATGTTTTATACATACACACATATGTACCTACGTATACATACACATTTAACTCATATCTTCTACTATACAAAATTTAGAACCACCAAATTTGGTATACTATCTCATGGTACTCTAACTTAGACCGTATACGGTTTTTGGAAGGGGTCAGAGCCTGGGGTCAAAGGGCTCCCATACACAAATTTCGATCAATTTTTTTTGTACTGGAGAATCGGCGTTTATTTCGACATTCATTTGTTTTATAATTGAATTCACCGCCCGAGCAACGCCGGGCAATTCAGCTAATGTATTATATATTTCATTTAAAATACATATGTAGTTGTTCTGCGAGGAATGGACAGAGTATCTTAAAACCCGTTTAGTGTCTTCTAGTCATCATTCATGACACTCATCAGTCCAATACTCTACCGTTGAGCTATCACCGTGATTTAATTGTAATTATATATATATATAAATGTGTTAACCAACAACATAAGAGTAAACTACCACTTCCAATTACATCCTTGTGTAGCGGTGGGGAATTTGATTGCACTTTATGTGCAACGATGCGTATTTTTGCATCGGACACAAACGTGCAGCCGTGATAGAGAATCGCTTTTAATAGGAAATGGTTTGTCGTTTGAGTGAAACAACAAAAGCTGCACTCGACAATGGATATTATGTACATACATTTATTTAACTAACCTTCAGTTAAACTGAGTATAGCGAACAAGTGGATAGAGCCGTTTGAAAGCACGTCATTAGAATTGAAACTGATCGGATATGATTGCAAATGTATTGAAAAAATTCGGGTGTGGCCAACCCATGACTTTATCCATATATTTGAGGAATACAAAGAGTAACGAAATAAATTTTTTAAGTACGTAAGTTAATAAAACGCATGCATACCACCACACTAACCAACATACATACATACATATGTACATATCATAGAATCACTGTGTTGAGTGCGCGCGCGTATGTAAAATACGATCTTCGGCATATATTCAAATAGGAAAAACTGCCACTTTCGGTCATCAGAAGTTGACTAAAATTACAGTATCTCTTACAAATAACGTGAAAACTATAGATATGAAATTTCGACGAAATCGCCGATGCAGTTTCGGAAATATTCTGCGGTAAACTTTTCGACAAAAATTAAAAAAAAACCTACTTCCGGTTGACTAATTTTATTAATTTTTTTTTTTTTAAATATCAAATTCTCTCAAAATTACAACATTACAATATTATGACGATACTACATATTTAAAAGGTCGAAAAAAAAAAAAAACAAAAAATCGTTCAAGAGTAAACTGCCATTTCCGGTAGTCAGAAGTTGACTAAAATCACAGTATCTCTTAAGGCTAACGTGAAAACTATAGATATGAAATTTCGAGAAAATTCCCGGTGCGGTTTCGGAAATATTTTGCGGTAAACTTTTCAACAAAAAAAAAACCTACTTCCGGTTGACTAGTTTTATTAATTTATTTTTTTTAAATATCAATTTCTCTCAAAATTACAAAATTACAATATTGTGACGATACCACATATTTAAAAGGTCGAAAAAATAAAAAACAAAAAATCGTTCAAGAGTAAACTGCCATTTCCGGTCAGATGTTGACCAAAATCACAGTATGTCTTACGGCTAACGTGAAAACTATAGATATGAAATTTGGACAAAATTCCCGGAGCCGTTTCGGAAATATTCTGTGGTAAAAGAATTTTAGTATTTTCTACAAGAAAAAAACCCTACTTCCGGTTTACTGATGTTGACCAAATTCGTTATGGCTCTTACACCTTACGTGGAAATAATAGATATGAAATTTCAGCTTGATAGACTTGACAGTTTTGGAGAAAACACGCATACAGACACACACACATAAGTACACAGACATACAGACATACAGACATTTTTTAGAAATCATGAAAACGTGATCAGGGGATGATACCTGATACAAATCAGTCAAAATCTCGAGGGCGAATTTTCGCACGATCACAATATTTTATCCGATTAGGATAAAGTAAAAACACTTGATGACATTATGTAGGTATGTACATACTTGAACGCGAGATATTAAAAGGATGTGGAAAATGACACGATTTACAATATGATTTCTTTTGAATGAGAATGCCCATTGCCTATTTGAATGAGGTATTCGATCAAAACTTTGCAAATACAATTATTCAAACGTATGTAAGTCAGTTGAGAACATACGGTGACACGGAATAATAAACGTTGTTATTGTAAGAAAATATATAGATTTCATATATGTGCATACATATATTATATACGTGTGTGGATTGCCTTATCCAGACATTCAATCTACGCTGTTGTTTTCCGAATGGAAAGAAAACATTTGTACGAAAATATTTTTCGTAATATTGATAAAAGTATCAAACGATAGACATTGCCGTACAATATTCATGATATCGATCGCTTTTTTTTTATTATATATATATTATATTATATCTATTTATTTCGAACGTTATCTACATATGTATAGTTGCGTCAATCGAAAAGAATTGAAATGAAACAATATTACAAACACGACTACACACTTTAGCTGTGTCAATTACTTATAACGTGTGCTATTACTTTGATAGCTTTTACAATTATTACAATTGTAACAATTATTGCTTTGGTGAAGATTTGACCTTGATCAATTAATTATTGTTGTGTTGTTGACCACTCTACTACAATTATATTTAACAACCGAGTATGCAGGATGAATTTGAGTATCGATAAAAATTCGTCTCTCTCATGGAGAAAGAAAGACACGCTTATTGGCTCGAATTTTTGTCCCTTTTGAACTCACGCGATTAGAACGTATACAACAAACTCAAACTGTGTACTCGTGTTAAAAATTCAGACTATAAAGTGTATTATTTCTCATGTAATGCTACGTTGCATGGGGATAGTTTGTTTTGATCAGACACCTGGCGACATGTTCAGAATATTCATACAGCCACTCTAGTACATCAACCTCTATGGCACAGGTTCCCAAACTTTATCGAGTGGCGACCCCTTTATATAAAAGCCAAGTGACCCGTGACCCCGATATATTTGAAAAAGGCAAAAAATATTATTCAAAAACCGATTAAAAATTAAAATTGTATTCATCATCATTTTCAGCCGTTCACCATCCATCACTGCTGGATGAAGGTCTCTCCAATCCTCTTCCATTCCTGTCTGTCTTGAGCAATCTGCATCCACTTGACTCGCACACATTCTTCTCAATTCATCAACCCATCGTCCACTCGGTCTACCTTACTTTCTTTCACATCCTCTTGGATACCATTCCAGTCATAGATGTAGAATAACATAGATTGGCCTTAGCGCCCGAAAAATGACATACAAAAAGGGCATGCAAAATGCACTCCTTGCATGCATTTTACTTGACTTTTTTTATTGTGGGACTTCTTTTTTGTGAGAATTCCCGGCACTTTAGACCCCCCGCATGCCCCCGTTGCTTCTGACGCTTTCTCCAGGCAAATTTGTTTGGAATGGCATATCTATGGTATTTTATATCTATGATTCCAGTATTTTGCATGGTATCCGAGTGTCCAATCCGACTTTTTCTCACATTCAACTATATCTGCCAATTTGATCATACTTCTCACCCATGTAGCAGAATGTGTGGAAAAGTTGGATTGGACACAGCGAGAAGAATGGATGGCAGATGGATGCGAGAAATACTGGAATGGTATCCGAGAGGATGTGAAAGAAAGCAAGGTAGATCGAGTCGAATATGGGCTGATGAATTTAGATGCTAAATTCAAAAAGGCTATGTAAGATCCAGTGCACACAGAGAAGCACGGAAAGATGTATGTATGCTTGGTATAACAAGAAGAGATCGTAAGAGGAATACATGGGTGAGAAGTATGATCAAATTGGTAGATGTAGCAGAATGTGTGAAAAAGATGGATTGGACACAGCGAGAAGAATGGATGGCAGATGGATGCGAGAAATACTAGAATGGTATCCGAGAGGATGTGAAAGAAAGCAAGGTAGACCAAGTGGAAGATGGGCCGATGAATTTAGATGATAATTTTTTATTTAGTTTACCGTAAGTTGGGAGCCATAAGTTGGGAGCCCGTGCACTTTTCTTTTGTGGAAAATGTTCACAGTTGAGTTTCGGACCTTGCAGTTTTAGATGAGTACCCTCATACCCATTTACCTTTCAACGATATTGTGATATGTGTGTGCGTTTAGTTCACGACCTGCCACACCGCAAAGTTCACAATCGGCAGCTGTCCATCGTCGTGGCATTGCATAGTCGACGCCAATCGTTCGGGACAACCTATTCAGGTCACAAATCGGGCACATCGATTGGCGAAAGCTACGGTCGGGGGGAGGGGAAAGAAGGGGGTAGGAAAGTGTAGGGGATGGGGTCTGGTACACCCCATTCCCCACTTCTCCCTCTGACAATCGATATCCGTGTGAATGGGGCTCCGGTGTGCGGCACCCTGGGGGCGGAGGCCCACTGTGGTCGCTGCGCCCCCCTTAACCCCCTCCCCCTTTCCCCTCTTGTTCCCCCCCCCATCTGTGCCACCGGCATGCAGACTTCTTTATTGCAAACTTTCCTCGGTGAACTGTCGGAGAAATCCGACAGAGACTACGACGACGGGGAAATTCTGTCGGAAAATCTTTTCAGTGAAAAGACTTTTCTGTGAAAAATTCAACGATCACAATCCGGAGTAGTTGTGGGGTTAGATTTTCCTTTAGAAAATTTTACCGCGTTTGCATTGCTCGACCCGTCAGATGGGGAGATAGGTAGGTGGTTGCTGAACTTTATCCGTGCACTGAAAAATGGCTTGTTTGTATCTACGTATGTACATATGCATGTATGTACATAAAAGGGCCAATATCAAATTTTGAGTAAATATTCTTTTTATACGATTCTTTAATATTCAAATTTTTTTTCAATAGATTATTATATAAACTTGATTCATATTAATTTTATTTTTTGATTTTTAATTGCATTGTGCATATGTACTTATTATGATTTTATTGTGTTTTTACTAAATGTGTACTAGTGTAAGCCCGTTGAATATCAACGGAGCGGTTACTCATCACCCGTACTGAAAAATAATATTAAATTTAATAGTTTTATGGCACCATCTATGGCGCGTTATAATATAACAACGTAACAATTTAGCAAAGTCGCGAGCCTATTTTTCATATTAAATAGTCACGTTGAAGACTGCCCATTATCATTTGGTTTGGCTCACCGCGTAAGCGCTCTGTTCCGAATCAGGGGTACCGGGTTCAAGTCCCACTCGTGCGACGTTCTGGTTTTTTTAATTATTTACTGAGGCGAGCGTTATCAGCAGACAGACACACAGACGGAATAGGGCTTATTATACATATATACGACTAGTGTAAGTTCGCTGAATTTTCAATATCGTAAAGCGCTTTTTTAATAGAGATTCCCGCTACTTCCTAATTTTTCCAAATAGGGGGCCGCCGGGGCTTGAGGGGGTCTGGGGGGTGTTTTGGGGGTCCGGTATGGCTTGAGGGAGTCCAAAAAAGGGGCCGCCGGAGCTTGTGGGGGTTTGGTTAATCTGTTATGCTATGGTGGGTTTTTCTGTTAAATATTAATAAATAAATAAATAAATATGAAAGTTTACTTTCACGTATCGAAATCTTGAAATGCTAAGATGGCAGTATGTATTTTCATCAGAGACGCACATCAAATACTATATGTTTGTTTTTTGGTCTATACCTGTATTTCGATTCTGGTTTTGGTTTTGATTTTTAAATTGTACTTTTGGTTTTTTCTGCAAAAAAACAATTTCATCATCAAAAACAAAAAAAAATAATATGAAAATTCAAGGAAAATTATGTAGCTCTCAAATTTTCCGCGAAAAGAACCAGAACTGTCTTTTTTATATTTTTGATTCCGATTTGACCAAATTTCAATGGTTTTTTTAGTTTTTTCCGATTCACTTCATGTCAAGCAGGGCTCTAATGTCACTAAATAAATAAATAAATGAATTTCAAAGCTGGTTAGCACACCTCTATTGAAAATTTTCTTCACACATCAAACCATTTCATTATTATAGTACTAGCCGGTTTGCCCGTCATATGACGGTGGATTTTAAATCCAACCTTCACCTATGCGCGCTAATTTGTGGCAACAACAGTACGGCTCATAGCCCAATTGACAGTACTTGGAACAATTGTATAGTAACCAGCTTTGACAGAGAACTTCTTGTTGCCAACACACCGCTAAAACAAAATTGTTTGTTGGCAATGCTAACGTGACCACAACGATCCAGACAGGCAGACGCTTACACTAATATTTATTTATTTGCAAAAATATTGCCACAGTAACTTTACAGTTTCCCAAATCGTTACTATGGCCAAACAAGTACATCATAAATAATGTTTAACAAAATCGTTAAACAAACATTTAAAAATATAGATGATCATCCATAAAATAATACACTAAAATAATTGATTCATTTAATGGCTCTTACAACGGGAGATAAAATAGTAATGCAGTTTTTCCTTTTGTTCATATATGTATGTATTTCAAAAATTTTTTTTTGGCTTAGATTCGCTCAAATTGGGATGTCTCGGTAGTCTTTCCGTCTACAATCCAATAAGATTCATACCATATATTTCTTTATACTGTAAGAGTGTATTGCGTGGATGAACGATTGCATTTCCAAAGCATATAAATTGAAACCCGTCTACCACGGCGATGATTAATTGTCGCGCACCACCGTTGTGGAAGCTCCGTGGTGGAGATCCCAACCCCTAATTTTCAAAATTATACAGCAACAAGTAAACGAATTAAAAAAAAAATAATAATAGTACAAAAAAAAAATGTAAAGGCAGGTTCGGTTATATCCCCGGACGTCACAACGGCTTGATGGATGATTTTTCCGAGACTTATTACCTTCACGGGACTAAGTTTAATCCACTTTTTCAGCTCCTTCCTAATATAATTAATCCACGGGAATGTTCGTCGCGCAATTTTTTTTATATCCGACCGGGATAAAGTGATTCGTGCCGAATTTATGTACGCGTGCAAAAAATCCGGCACAAATTTTTTCCCCAACTTAGAAGGGATAAAGTCGTATAAATAAATCGACTTACAAACTCGTACTTAAAAGAAATATGTTTTTATTATTATTATTTATGTATTTAAGAACGGGATCGAACTGTTATATACTGGCTCTTTCGCATTTAAATCAACTTCTAAAATCATGCTTTTAGTATAAATTATACATTTATTGTATTTGATAGAGTAATAGAAGTCAGATACAATACTTATTTAGCATTTATATTATAACTTTCCGACAGAGATGTCTTTGAGAAATGTAGAATTCATAGCTATCGCAAATATCGCATCAGCCTTTACAATATATACATACTTGTTTATGCTTATAGAGCAATTCCTATGGAGAAATTATAAAATTAAAACATTGTTTCGCAACGTGAATAGTTATGTGAATAATTATTGTAGCAACGCTAATCAAAAATCATTATATAAAAAGTCAACATTGAGTCGCTATTTATGTACATATGTATATGTACATAATTTTGAACTTTTTTTTATATATTGTATCTACTTCAATTTGACTATCTTTTACCTTAACTATCTTATTTTGTCCCAAATGATGAAAATCTTCAAGTTAATAAATTTAACAAATAATTAATATAAAGACCAATTATTAATTCACAGCAATCAATAGCGGAAAAACATCTACAATCTTAAAAAATCAAAAGCCTCACATTTTAAACTGGTGGTAGCGACCAAGACCATGTCTGCACCACACAGAGTCCGTTACATTAAATAAACTGGTGGCAGCGGTGGGATAGACAGACTCCTTGGCACTACGACTTCATAACAATGCAGTACAAAGAAAATTCAATCAACGAATAACTGTTTTATATTAATTTCTTATTCATTATATACCAATATAGTGATGTTGATGAAATGGCTAATATTTTAAATATAGAATTAAATTATATAAGTGATTGGTTGTGTGAAAATAAATTAAAAATAAATGTGAATAAAACAAAAATGATGTGGTTGAATAGTAAAAATGTGTTGAATGAAGTTAGGATTAATGATACAATTATTGAAATAGTTGATAATTTAAAATATTTGGGAATTCATATAGACTCTAAACTGAACTTTAAGGTACATGCTGAATATATAATTAAATAAATGGCTAGAAAAGTTGGTGTTTTATGTAGGTTGAGAAATATTTTAAGTAGGAAAAGTAAAGTTTTAGTCTATAATACAATTTTCTTGCCACACCTGGTTTATTGTGCCACTGTACTTAATATGTTCAATGGCCAAGATTTAGATAAAATGCAAAGGTTACAAAATAGAGCTATGAGAGGTATTTTGAATGTTGGTAGGCTAAAAAGTATTAGAAGTATGTTCGACGAATTGGGATGGGTGAGTATTAGAAATTGTTTAAAGTTAAGCACATTGTCTTTTGTTTATAAGCTAGATCATAAGTTATTGCCAAATTATTTTAAGAATTATATCATTAGAAATAGTGATATCCATAGTTATTCTAATAGAAATAAGAACCAATTAGTTGTAGGTAGAGTAAGGAAAACAAAGACAGCTGGTGGTGTTTTTCACAGGGGTGTATTAATGTATAATGCCCTCCCGGAGTGCGTCAAGTCTTCTAAGACAATAGATGCATTCTTGAAAAGTGTGAGGAGACACCTCTGTGAGAAATAGTACCTATAGTTATGTATAAGTATAGTGTATAATGTGTAATTGATTTATGTATGTAGTTGTTATACATATGTAATAGATGTAAGTTAAATTAGCTAATTAGCTATTATTATATAAAATAAATAAATAAATAAGTAAAACGTGCTAAGTACACATCAATGCAAATTTTATTTGACGGTCAAAACTAAATCAATATGATTGCCGGCTTGTAACAACATCCTTTTGGGGTTCATTTCATTCGGATTGATTTTTCGCACACGGCATATTATTTATTATGTACGAGTCGACTTGGTTCACTGTTGCACTGTTGCATTGCGAGTGCAGCGGCTTAGTGCATTGGAATTGCATGTTGTTGTGTGCACGGTCGATCAATTCGCTGAAGAACATCTTGCAAGACATGGCGAGGCATGTTCGCGTCGTTTCGAGATTACCGAACATTCCCATTAGAGCAGTGCTTCGCAAACTTTGCCACTTGCTTTATACCATAAATGTATAATAGTACATACTCAGCCCAAGATAGGCAAATGTTAGTTTAATATTTGAGAAGTGCGCGTAGTATCCGTGCATTATTTCCGGTTATTATATGTACATGGATATATTTTGTTATAACTACAGGTATATGTAATATCCTATGGAGATATTAAATATATGGTAGAACTACCTAAATAATTATATAATGAATTTGTTTTGGAATAGAGTGTACTCAATATTAATTATTACGCTATTTTTACATAACTGTCCCCTAAAGCGACCACTTTTTATTTCTTTTATTAATTCAACATAATTTATTTATTTGGTTTTTTTCTTTCTCTTTGTGTTTTAATCATAATTTTCAGCCGTTCACCATCCACTGCTGGATGAAGGCCAGACTAATCCTCTTCCATTCCTGTCTGTCTTGAGCAATCTGCATCGAGTTGACTCCACACATTCTTCTCAATTCATCAGCCCATCGTCCACTCGGTCTACCTTCCTTTCTTTCACATCCTCTCGGATGCCATTTCAGTATTTCTCGCGTCCATCTGCCATCCATTCTTCTCAGTATGTGTCCACTTCGACTTTGTCACACGTTCTGCTATATCTGCCACTTGGGTCATGCTTCTTACCCATGTATTCCTCTTACGATCTCTTCTCGTTACACCGAGCACACATCTTCCCATGCACTGGATCTTGCGTAAAATTCTTGAATTTTAATAAATAAATAAAATAAAATAGAATAATTGGGAAAAATTAAAATTATTTTCAGTCATTTCAAAAATAAAAGTCGAAAATCTATTTATAGAAATTTTGGTGACGATAATTTTTTAAATTGAAATTTCATAACTATTATTATTGAGGAGAACAAGAACGTCAAACTGAGAACTATGTATGTATTCTAAAGCTGCCTCTAAACGATCAACATTTTCACGGCAATGTATTGCCGGCAAGCCGGTAATATTACTGCAATATGGTGATGTGGGCCGGAAATATAGTCGTGTTACCCGACACTATTGTTCCACTATTGCTGGTATGGCCGTGTGTTGGCGAGTATTCTTGCCATATTGCCGATGATATCGCTCGGTATACGAAAATACAAAACCTGGGCAATAATAAAACAGCAACTACTTGCCGGCAATCATTGAGCGACACATATTGCGCATTTGATGCTGGATGGTTGACGAGCAATATTGCTGAAAAAATGTTGCTCGTTTACAGGTACCTTTAAGAGGCGTACGTCTAGTCACCTCGATTTCATAGATTTAATATTCACATGGTCAATTTACCTATTTCATATATTAAATATAGTCATTTTTGATACATTCGAATGATACCTTGAGATTTAAACCAATATCTCTAATTTCTGAAATATTGGACGATAGAAAACTTAAGCGTAATAGTATAGGTCACGCAGCCAGAGTTGAGGCGAACCACACAAACACACATATGCATTTTTAGTATACAGACTGATGCATTTTTTTTTTTTAATATTTAATTTTAACTTTACCCTTAATAATTAATACCCCACAGTAACTTCAAAGGGTGTTAGGGTGGTAGGCGCAGTATACTATGTCCGTAATTTGGCTTATTCTTTAGTATTATGTCATATTACATATATAATAGCCAAAATCCGTATGTCTGTCTGTCTGCTGATAACGCTCGCTGAGGAAAAATAATTAAAAAACCAGAATGAGTGGGGGATCGAACCCAGGACCCCAGGCTCGAGAGGACTCGCACTAATGCTATCCGCTATCGCCCTTGGTTAATTTAGTCCTTTTTTTTTAAACATTACCTATACAAGGGATCGTGACTCTGCTAATAATACATAGATGGCACTATAAAAACCATTTTTTTTTTTGTTTTTTGATTTTTAAAAAATTATAATTATTATATACATATATAATAATTAATAATTATAATATAAATAGTAAGTAAAGTAAAATAAAAATTCAGCGGGCGTTGATGTTCAACGGGCTTACACTAGTGTCATATAAAATGGATTTTGTGCTTTTCTCTGGATACGGTATATTCTAACTACACCAACCACTCTAACTAAACCAACCAACGATATAAAAATCGAAGACTGAATGATTGAACTGAAGGAACATGCTGTATTTCACAAAACAAAAATATACAAAACAACAGTGTCTCTGTTACACTCGTAACGTGTTCGCGCGCGAAAGAGACAGGGCGCTTTTATTGGTGCATTTAGTGAAAATTCGTATTATTCACTTATTCATAGACACCATAGATATGCCATTCCAAAAAAAATTGCCTGGACAAAGCGTCAGAAGCAACGGGGGTGTGCGGGGGGTCTAAAGTGCGGGGAATTCTCACAAAAAAAAAAAGTCAAGCAAAATGCATGCAAGGCATGCATTTTTGCATGCCCTTTTTGTATGTCATTTTTTGGGCGCTAAGGCCAATCTATGTTATTCTACATCTATGATAGACACTCAATTTGTGTGTGTGTGTGTGGTTCGCCTTAACTCTGGCTGCGCGACCTATACCTACTTGATTGAAATTTTCTTTCAATTTCTTATCGTCGATGGAGATGCCAGGCCCTGAAAGGCTTACCAGCCGTATGGCTGAAAGACGCTGAAAGAGGCTGAAAGATCATATCGGACTATTGGAATCGACATCAGAGGTTTCTTGAAGATGCGCTGGGGGCGCGCCCGTCAAGGGCGGATTCCCGCGACACTCGCGCTATTGATTTGTTTTCGTTTGTCGAGGCGGGGGGGGGGGAGTAGAGGGGGAGGCTCTCTCCCCCACCCCCCTGGAGCCTCCATCTCCCCCTCCTCTTCCTCCTCTGCCCCCTCTACTCCTTTCAATTCGAGTAGTATTCGAGAGAGGACACTATCATCTTTGATAGGAAAACCTCGTCGCGGAGTTAGCTAATCATGTCGATTAAATCGCTTGGAAATAAATATCTACAATGTATTGTTTAATGTTTCAGTGCCTACACCTAATTACATATATTCGCCGTATGAATTTTTTCAGTTTTATTGATTTTAAGTGACTTTCTCCGCACATGTGCGCATCATTACGTTATGACAATATGATAGAAATGTCAAGTGTGTGATGAATGTACATACATACATATGTCGATAGAGTTGGTGGTTCTCAATATTTGGGTTAAAAGTAAACTGAATGTTTTTTCGATGACTTACATTTAACTCTTATATAAATTATCGATTTCTTTACAACATACGATACAATAAGAATACATACAACATTTTCTCGTTTGAAATATATTTTTATTTATCATAAATGTGTGTGAATTGGTATCAAACGAATTTATCGCGTGAAGCGAATGTACATACATACATACGTATGTATGTATGTATGTACACGTTTCCAGGAATTTAATTATGAATGTGAAGATGGGTTTGAAGCAGCTCAGGAAATTAAGCGGTTAAAAGTAAATGAAGCACCATCGGGTCAGTACCGCCACTTATTTATATAATATAAACGGATAGAGAGAAATGCGAAAATTCGCGGAGAGAAAGAGAGCCACGTAAAAGGGAAAATCCCCGTAAATAAATGAAAAATATCTAATCGATTTAAGTCACGCGTGCAGTGTTACGTCAAATTAACGTTGCAGTGTTAAGTCATAACGTGCATCAGTTTGGAAATCTTCACCAATTCCATGTTCAATAAAACTTATAGGAGCTTAGGATTCATTCTAAACCCTCTAAGTCCTTTGATACGGTGTCTCTGCTATACAATGCATTTGTGAGAAGTCACCTGGAGTTTGCTAGTACTATATGGAACCTGTTTTACCAAGATTCCATTACTAAACTGGAAAAAATTAATAAGAAGTTCCATGCGCCTTTCCTCTTCTTCTTCAAATTCCCATAAGTATGTCCATATGCGGTCTAGGAGGACAGTCTCGGATCTCTGCTTTGTATTTAAGGTATTAAATAATTTATCAGATAGCCCTTACTTGCTAAGTAGGATCCTTCTCCATTGTTCCCCTAGATCTCTAGATCTTCATTGCTTCATTTGAATCTTTCTTCTACTAATTATTCGCAAAACTCCTTCATAGATCCTGCTCGTCGTTCAACGAAATTCCTGCACATATTGATCCTTTTCGATATTCCTTGCCCTCCTTCAGATTTTCTTTACTCAAGCTCCTTTCCAGACCTAACTCCTAAAGTTTTTTTTTTGCTATGATTTTTTCTTTGTTTGTAACTATTTTTGCTGTATTGAATTATGTGGATTTAATTTAATTTTATATTGTACTTTATGCGCTGTATGTTACTTGGTAAATAAACAAATAACAATTGATTATTCAAATCGACGAAATTGATTCCAAAGTATGACGTAGTGATACGTCGTGTTATTTAAATGACAAAACGGTCGACTGCAGTGCCTTCGGCGTCTAAATTGCTCGCAGGGCGACCACACGATTGTGAAGTGGTACTCCAATTAAAATAGCACGTCCAAAAACGATTGACATTTAATTTGTCGCCAGTCGATTGCTGACAATAGTTACGAAGTGGGGGGTTTAAACCTTAACGAAGGGTTCTGCGGTAACGTATTTAGAGCGGTGGGGCGGACGTTAAGGGGTTATTCGAATGTAGAGACAATATAAATACATTAACGATAAACGCGCTAAATCTAGGTATATGTATGTATGTATGTATGTGTGGAAATGGGATGTAAACGCAAAGCGAGGCCGGTTGAAAAGGGTTTTACCGCACGGCACAGAATGAAAAATGGAGATTTCAGAAATTAGGCTGAAAACGGACGAAGGTAAAAGGTTTTCTTTTCTATACCTCTCTCTATCTCTCTCTCTCGATATTTACCCAGATAAAGTATACGTTTGTGTGTGTGTGTAGAGTTGAGGACCATTGTCGAGCAAAGGTCCTTTTCATTGGTGCCTAAAAATCGTATTACACTTTGCAGTGTTTTAATTTTAATTCCCATGCTATTGTAGTACACGTTTGAATGTAGAGCGACATTTTAACGGATTAACCCTTTCAATTCGAGATGTGGTTTTTTTTTTTTTGTTATTTGAAATGAAAAGTTCTCAGAAATGTTAGTCGTGTGTGGAATACGAAATCTTTTTTCTCTATCTTCTTATTCGGTAGCTGCCTACTCTCTAACTCTCTGCTCCTATCGGATGATTATCCTTTAATCCTTTCCTACCAGATTATTTCTTTAATTTCCTTCCTATCGCGTATTTGTCTCTTCGTCCCGTTCTAACGGATAATTAAATTTCTCTCGTTCTTTCATAAGGGAGTATTGTTTTTTTTTAATTCATATCAAATGATAAATTGTCACTTCCTACTTTTCCGGAGGATAATAAATTCTCTCTTTTTATTCGTCTCACAAAAAAGCTCCTCTAAATTGATTAAAATACCGTCAAATTCTTTAAATTTCAAGAATTTATGTTATACTAATTTATCAATGAAATCTAATCCTAGTTTACAACAAATTTATTACTTAACGAAAACAAAAAATATTATGATAAGAATAAAATACCATTGAACGTGTATCAATCGGAAACAAGTCAAGCATCATACATATATATAATAGCCCTATTCCGTCTGTCTGCTGATAACGCCAGCCGAGGTAAATAATTAAAAAACCAGAACGTCGCGCGAGTGGGATTTGACCCCTAGATCACCGGTTAGGGACAGTGAACGCTTATGCTATGATCCAAACGGAGGTGATGCGGGCCTGCTGCAATTTGACAATACAAATTCTTAATAGGCTCGCGACTTTGCTAAACGTGTTGTATTATAACGCGCCATCTATGCAACAACTATAAATACTATTAAATACACGTAAACTCACCCACGCAAACATTCGTTGATATTCAACGGGCTTACACTAGTAGAATAATAACACTGAGCAACAAAAAAAATACCCAGAGCGGAGATTGGTCAATCTTTACTAAGTTTGAAAAAATCATTTTCCGCTCGAATTAATTAGTACGTTTAGATAAAATAAAAAATATTGAAATATAAAACCAATCTTTATAAACGTGGTGAAATAAAAAAAACTCGCCAAATAAATGCCAATAGCACGGAAAAAAAATATATTTTTGACTTTAAAAAATCGGTAGATAATTAGTTATAAGTATTTCAAAGCAATAAAAAATCACAATCAATAGAAAAAATATCTTACTATAAGCAAGATAAAAAAGAGACCAAAAAAATAGATATTTTTTACAATTTTTAAATCGCGAATATTTCATAAATGAGAGCATTTCAACAAAAAATCATTATTGGATTCGAATACAGTGAGTCAAACTTAGTAAAGATTGACTAATCTCCACTCTGGGTTTTAAAAAACGTGATTTTTTTGTTGCTCAGTGTAATAAAAGTGGAAATTGAAAATTCATTTTTTTGACATTAGATCTATGTACATATGTATGTATGTAAGCTACACAATTACTTGTAAATATTTGAAAGCATTCAATTACTTCATTTGAAAGACATAGTACCTGACCGTAGAATGTAGATTCCAATATTGATTTTCAACTTAAAATTAGAAGATTTTGAGATAACATAACATAACGCAAAAAAATAAATAAATAAAACCCTACCACATACATATATATGTACATATATCATCATCATCATCATCATTTTCAGCCGTTCACCATCCACTGCTGGATGAAGGCCTCTCCAATCCTCTTCCATTCCTGTCTGTCTTGAGCAATCTGCATCCACTTGACTCCACACATTCTTCTCAATTCATCAACCCATCCTCCACTCGGTCTACCTTGCTTTCTTTCACATCCTCTCGGATACCATTCCAGTATTTCTCGCGTCCATCTGCCATCCATTCTTCTCGCTATGTGTCCACTTCAACTTTTTCACACGTTCTGCTATATCTGCCACTTTGGTCATACTTTTTACCCATGTATTCCTATAACGATCTCTTCTTGTTATACCAAGCATACATCTTTCCATGCTTCTCTGTGTGCACTGGATCTCGCGTAACATTATTGAATTTAGCATCCACGTTTCACATCCATACGTCATAACTAGCAGTACGCATTGGTCGTATGCCTTCTTTTTTAAGCATAGTGAAATGTTGGATTTAAAAACAATGTTCATTCGTCTGAAAGCACTCCATCCTAGTTTTATTTCTTCTTCTTTACATCCAGTCATATTCACCAACTGTCCTAGGTATAAATAACTATCAACTATCTCAACAATATGATTATCTACTGTGACTACGTTTTGCGTGCAGAATTCATTAAACATAATTTTAGTTTTATTAAAATTAATTTACATATGCATGTATATGTGTGAAACGTGAGCCAATTATCATATCGTATTCGGTGGGCATAAATCTATAAAAAAAAAAAAAAACATTTCATCAGAGAATCACTATTGACACGAATTAGTTAAATTGATTTTCGAGACCGAATCCCCTCTGAGGATTTAAACATAGTTTCTTTTTGGACCTTTAGAGGGACAATGTTGATCATGTATGATGGTCATCGAGTGTGAGAGGTCTCGAAGGTTCATACGACCCTTATACCCCCTCCCCCTCATTTCCCCTCACACCGTTTGCATACAAATTTGGCGAAAAGGCTATCCGTATGCAAACGGCGAAATCAACGTAGCGGATTGTTGTTTTATTTACGTCTGCCATGTTTAAAAATACACGCTTATTTAATTTTCCCCTGCGGCTCGTTGGATTTCATTTTTTTTTTTTTTTTATTTTTTTGTTTAATTTTAGACGTTTTCGTTCGACGGCTGAAAATGTCGTTTCATCGCGATAAAATTCTATGACAGTTTTCATTCCATTTCCTGTTTTGTGTCGAAATGCCGGCAATGAAAAACCAGAGGAGGGGGATACAGGCTCCTGATTGATTCTGTCACAAGTTCAGATATCATTAACTGATACACGTTAAACTTTCGAGAGCGTTACCATCTATGTATGTATGTATCTCCGGAAAGTACATACATAATATCCAATCGTTTAAAATGTTATATTTTTACCTTGACCGGTGAACGTGCGTATTTAAAGTAAATACTAACCGTTAAAAAAAAAAATCATGACAGATCTCGGGGGAAGAAATTAAATATTAAAGGTTTTTTTTTGTGTGTAAATTCGAGTAAACAGAAAGATTATGTGAAACGATGCATTGCAAATGGCGCACTTGAATTTTTTTCCAGCGGAATGAACGTCGTTTATTCTTGTCCCAGCTCGTTGTGCTCATGAAGCATCATCAGCTTAAGTTCTTTTCACTCGTTAAGGACACTCTAAAGCCCGCAGTACACAGTGCTAGCTAATGTTTACTATTTTCATTGCAATGGGTGTATTTTATGCAAAGGTACAGAAATTTTGCAGAAAAATTAAAAATTGTGTTCAATTTTAAGCTTCCACGTAATATGCCAACTATTAATTTGTATTATAGCTCTAGATTTATCCTACAGTCAAAATAACCTTTAGGTAGGTTCAGTTAGGTCATGTTGCTGTGTGTATCTCAATTTTCATACTATTTGTCATCAAATATCAAGATAGTTTACGGCAGGTTAAGTTCGGTGATAAATTAGGTTAGGTTAGGCTGCGTGACACGTTTGATTAGTTTAAGTTGCGAGCAAATTTCATAATATTTGGCATCAAATATCAAGTTTGTACCAATTTCAAATAATTTATCTGATTCCAATGTAGGGTTGCCAACATTGTCCCGATGCCAACTTGAAGAAAACTAATTTTGGAGGATTGGAAAGGTAAAGGGGGATGAAATGAATAACAAAGACATTAATATTTAATATCTATTTTTTAAGAATTATGCCTTACAAGATAAGTAGACTACTTACTATACTAGCAAAGAAACTAAATTTTAGTAAAAATATTATTTAGTACATACATATGTAGACCTACATATTATTTAAGTTTTCTAAAATCATATTTTTTGTCACTTTGAGCAAATTCTACCAAAGACTTCTGTTCTGGAGCTTTTAAATAGAAATAAAATTATCCGCAATCCATGTCGAAATTAACTCTAATGGCAAGTTCAGCTTTAACCAGATTTAAACGCATTCTGTTCCTATCATCTCTCCAAACAGATTCCACGAAAAAAAAAAATGCGTTCCACAAAAGAGTTACTAACTGGAATAGCCATTGGTTTAGAAACAATTTTTATTCCACACACTGAAAATTTAAACCAAGATCTTTTCGCTAGTTACATAAGTAGTTGTTATCGTTTGGTAGTTCGGTAACATACATATTATGTAATTAGATTTATTTCGTATATTACATATCATCATTTTCAGCCGTTCACCATCCTCACCTGGATGAAGGCTTCTCCAATCCTCTTCCATTCCTGTGTGTCTTGAGCAATCTGCATCCACTTGACTCCACACATTCTTCTCAATTCATTAGCCCATCGTCCAATCGATCTACCTTGTTTTCTTTCACATAGATACTATTCCAGTACATTCTTCTCGCTTTGTCCAATTCAACTTTTTCACACGTTCCGCTGTGTTTGCCACTTTGGTCATGCTTCTTACCCATGTATTCCTCATACGATCTCTTCTCGTTATACCGAGCATACATATTTCCATGCTTCTCTGTGTGCACTGGATCTTACGTAACATTATTGAATTTAGCATCCACGTATCACAATTCTTTTCAATTCATCAGCCCATCTTCCACTCAGTCTACCTTGCTTTCTTTCACATCCTCTCGGATACCATTCTCGCTATTTATCCAGCCCATTGCCACTACAACTTTTTCACATATTCAGCTATATCTGCCACTGGTCATACTCCTTACCCAATAATACATAATATAAAATTATTAATTAATTATTAACATTACAAATCTTAATTGACCCGAAGAAATTTATTGAAAAGCCGATGCCCGAAGAATGATCGCCAAACTTGAAGTCTTCGGGTGACATGAAATGACAGTTTTGGCAACCCTACTCCCGAGCATTTTACTTACAATAAAATTGTACAATTCAATTTAATTTGTTTGATTCATAATCGTAATTAATAAATATGATGTGCTTTTGATATATTAAGGTTAAGTTGCATTCGTATACTGACAGTATCCTGTTACAAAACTACGACAAACTTTTCAAAGTGGTTATCCGAGCAGTGTACATAAAAGTTTTGTCTCGTGAAACCCACATAACCCCTTTCTAAGCCGTATCCATTTTGTACATTTCTTTCGAGGAGTTGGCTGAGAAGTGAACATGTGCAATTGAGTTCCATAAAAATACACTTATCTGAATAGTGCACGAACTTCACTATAAAGAATATCATTCAATAAAACAAAATCAGTTTCAATTACATTTTTTTTTTTATTGTCCAGTCGGATACAATCATAGTAGTAAAATACAAAAGTGCATTGATAACAATACAATAAAATTTCATAATGATAATTTATTTGATTCGTCGGCGATGTAAAAGCATACTTATATAAAAAGTAAATTGAAGAGCTTAATTAAATGCCAGAATAATTCAAATACATAAGGGAAGCTTGGAAAGGTTCATTTAAAATTAAATAATGACTAGTGAATGAAAATTGATTTAAGCTCCCACTCGATTTGGTCCCTCGCTTCAAACGAGCGATATAAATAATTACATCAATCCAAATCTACGATTGAAACCAACAGTTCATACGATCTTTCGGTTAACCTTTCTAATTAGCAAAACCGCAATTTTACATACAAATTAGTTTTTAAAACCAATTTTCACTCAACATATAACATCAATAATTAGAAACGAGACCTTTAAAACATTTAAATCTGAACATAACATCAAAAACGTTAACCGAAAATTCGCTGTACTATTTTATTACATTTACTTAGCTTATTGAAAATGTATCTTATCCAGTTTATGTATTATATTTATTTCGAGGCATGTAAAGATAAACCGAACCAACATTAAAACAGTTTTACTGTCGTATATCAGTGCAGTTTATTTTAATCAGCATTCGTGCGACACAAAATACAAAAATAAAGAACGCTAATTCAACCGTCTTTAGGTAACATTTCATTTTATTTAATCACTATTAAATATTTATTTACACATAAATTAATAAATAAGCGTAACATTTCAGACCGCTCCGTCTGTCTTCTGTTGATGTTCAATACAAAATTGCAAGTGTAAATATAGATTTTTCATTTATAAGACTATCAGTCGAGCGTCTATCATCATAAACACGAATTCGAATCTAAACGTTTTATTCATTTTTTCTGGCACTTGTTTCCTTATAGGGATAATTTTATTTTGATCACAAATTTCGTATTTATCATTCGATATCATTATTTCATATAATCACAATTTAAAAAAAAATAAAGATGTATAACATTTATCAACAAGTCTAATCAGTAATAATGATATAATAAATACCCGAAAGCTATCGACAATCATATTTTGCATTTCATTACAGCAATAAAAATTAGCTAAAGTATAATATCAACGATGTAGCTAAATAAAAATTTTAATGTCTGTTGAAGATTTTCATATTACAATATATATATAACAATGATTTGATAATCTCAAATATACATAGATTGCGTTCAATTTAAGTACTCCGTTAGAAAGACAAGGTTTTTAAATCTTACCAAGATTTAAAATC
This sequence comes from Parapsyche elsis, assembly GCA_022651745.1. Taxonomy (NCBI): domain Eukaryota; kingdom Metazoa; phylum Arthropoda; class Insecta; order Trichoptera; family Hydropsychidae; genus Parapsyche; species Parapsyche elsis. The sequence continues at coordinate 2,560,284 of JAGVSN010000049.1, forward strand.
GATTAAATAATATGAAAATCTCCAACCAGCACAACAACGCCAACTGAAGAGACTAAAGCCGTAACCATAGATCCATTTCTTTACGTATCAAACTTAACAATGATATTCAAAAAAAAAAAAGAAAAGGAATGACTTCTGAAACATCAACTTGTTCTAGCGCAGTAGAAGAATACATATTTACAAATAATAATGGTATATATAAAAGTAGAATTGAGCAAATAAAGTTATGACCAATTAGATAAAAACAAAATTAATAAATATGTACATGCGTACGAGGAATTCAGTTCAATGGCGAATATTACATAAGATCGTACAACGTAGGAGTGAAAACATATTCAGGAAGACTCAAAAAAGGAATTTCCGATCTAATTCCAGTACAGCTCGCTGCTGAACTGAACCCCTTATATAATCGTTACAAATAAAAAAATCACATAAAATAGGTAGTGGCTTAAAATTTTCATACAAAAAAAATTTAAGTTAAAAATTTCAATACATATTTGATACAATGTATAATTTTTGTTGTTAAACCGTACAAACTAACCGAATTAGAAAATTTTGCAAAGCGTTAAAATAATTGCAAGCGTTCAATACTACTCCCCAAATCAACATTTTGAATACGAATAAAATCAAGAGCAGCATCGTTGCTTTACAAGTTAAACAAATTTATACACAAAAGATACATATTGCTTTGGTAGTACGTAGTGACTATTAAGGCGTGATGTGTGTACGTAAAAAATACACGTATATCCCAACCGTTTCGATGGTGACACTCTCGCTCATGACTGTTAAACATCACAATCGAAACGATAGGTTGTAGTAAATAATATCAGTAAACAGTTTTTTTTTTTTTTTCTTTTGGAATCAATAAAGTTAAAGTTACTGGTTATAGTCCGCTACGACGTATCGACACTGTCTCGTTTGCGTCGTTTTCCCACGCTACCTTCGTTTGAACTCTTTCCGGTGATGTAACCTTGATCTTCATCATCGTACACCGACATTTTGGAATGCCGTCGTTTGCTGTTTTGAGCATTTTGTCTCTCTAACATTCTGAAAATCAAAAAAAAAAAACACGATTAAAACAATTCGACATTATATTACCACAAGAGAGAGTATTGCCCACTGAAGATCGACTATAGATTACGGGAAAAAATATTATATACAATAATAAATATCAGTTCCTCGTCAGCAGGCTTACCTACATATGTATAGGTATAGTAAAAACTATCAAACTTTCGATGGAAACAAATATGCTTTTACGCAATAGTACTAGAGTATTGAACATTGACAATCAACGGGTGTTTATTGTTGACATGTAAGTGGGCTAAATAACAGGGATTATTATAGATAATTAAAATTTTTAATGAAATCAAAAGTGTATAGTGTTCCCAATGGACAAACAGACAACCTTTTATACACATGTACATATGTAGGTATGATAGGATTTGCTTATAATGCTACTAGTACTTATTTATTAATAAGATCTTGTTAAGTCTCATAATTTTATGGTAATGATTCAAAGTTCAAAATTCCAAAGTCCAAAAATAGCTTCTATAATATAAACAGTATCTATAATACAAATGATAAAACTTTCCCTATCATATTAACACATAAACAAACGAGCTGGAACTATCCGTACCAACAATAACCATCCCAAAAATTTTGCTTCGACAATATTATAGTGTTATCAGAGACACTATCAAGTGAAAGGGGTAAACGAACTTAAGAATACATATCCATTTATTATCTAAAATAATATTACATCATATGTATATATGTATGTACATACATATGTATAAATTTTAAATATCACAAACGGTAGGAACTGTTCTCAGTCAAAATATATTTAAAAATCAAACAACGAGATTGTCACAGTATCATACTAACTTTTTCAGTCGTGTGGCTATAGATTCGATTTGAGAAATGGAATACGTAGTTAGATACTGGGCATGAGACGGCCAAGAATCAAGACCTAAAGCCCGACGAGATGATAATAAACACGCAGCTGCAACTAAAGATGGTGTAAGTTGAGTCAGTTTAACATCTGGAATACAAAAACAAAAAACATTAACCTTTATATGTTCATATAATAATCATAAACATTCATTCGGTGTAAATTGTGTAATTTCCAACCTAATAACGTAATAGAGAGATACGAATTTAACTTTTTCTTCAACTGAAGACGTAGACATCTTTCAGGCGTCCAGTTTGGAGTCCACCAATGTAAAATTTGCTTGTTCCAACACTCTTGATCGTCGGTCGAAATAGCAAACTGCGAGAAAAAGTTAAGAAACGTGGAAATATTCGGCGTGCACAAATCCCATTTGTTATTCCGCAAGATAGACAACTCTAAGGTCAACAGTAAAATATTCGAAACTGGTTCAATTTTTGCAGTCTGGCATATTTGCTTGAATTGAGGTAGATTGCGACCTTCGAGTTCAAATTTACCTGTAAAAAAAACAAACAAATCAAAATAACCCATACAAATTGATACGTGCGGAAGTAAAAAATCTTTCAGATTCACTTACAAGATATAAACAAACATGTGAACGTAACGGAGAGAAGACGGTCTAGGTTTATGTCGTGAGTGTCCATGAAATGATCCAATAGTTGTATTGCACCGTGTAATATGTTTGAGCCGAGTTCTAGTTCATCAGACACCTTTGTCATTTGCAGTATTAGAAATCCTCGATATTGCAGCTGAAACGATCAATGTCAACATTACAGATTGTCATATCAAACCGTCACGGTAACACAGTGAATGCATATACATTATCAACATTGCGTGATAAGACACATTATGTGTATTTAAATAATACGACGCAAAATTATGGCGATATGACGAGCCTGTCGATCGTGAGTTTCAATACTTTACGTCCGGTTCGAATAACCGTCTCCAAAAAGATGATCGTAATGCAAGTTATTTGAAGTTATTGCAACATCGTGATTCAATATGATACAATGCAATACAATACATTACGATGACCAGATATATAATAACAAACTTTGAGTAGAAGATCGTTATACTTCAGTATACGTACATACATATGTACCGAGGAAGATGAAACAATTTCATTCTTATTTGACCGATCATGACAAAACTTTATAATTTCATCATACAATCGAAAAAATAAATATGACGCAATAGAAAAACTACAAATATGGAAACTTGATACATTCCATCGGTACAATGTGTCACTTTTCAAATACAGATGATCAGACATTGCACTGGAAACACAATTTAATATGAACATCGACACGGAAGCATTGGACAAACACCGACTGCATAGGTGACCTTTGTTCCCTCATGATACCTGAATCTGATCACACAAACATTTACTTTTTATAGTAACATTAGATAGCAACATGTTACAACAACTTTACCCAGCACCCAGTGGGTCTGTTAATCGTTTTTTAACTACAGAACACTATACGTTTAATGAAAATCACCATTTAGTTATAAACCAGTGCAGTTGTTGGAAGCCTGTGTCTCGTCGACTGAATAAAAAAAAAGGTATTTGAAACGCTAATTTACAAAAAAAAAATTGAACTTTTCAGCACTTTTTGTGCACGTAAAAAGCTTTTCATTTTACGATAACATTAAGAATACTAAGATCTGTAATTTCATACGACTCTCCCGTCTGTAAATGTATGAAAATTGGTTTTATTAAAGTTTTTTTCTGCAATATTTTAACATCATTATTTTCAGCCGTTCACCATCCACTGCTGGATGAAGGCCCCTCTAATCCTCTTCCATTCCTGTCTGTCTTGAACATTCTGCATCCACAATCATCTCAATTCATCAGCCCATCGTCCACTCGGTCTACCGTCCTTTCTTTCACATCCTCTCGGATACCATTCCAGTATTCTCGCTATTTGTGCAATTCAACTTTTTTACACGTTTTGCTATATCTGCCACTTTGGTCACACTTCTTACCTATGTATTCCTCTTACAATCTCTTTTCGGCATAATGAGCATACATCTTTCCACGCTTCTCTATATGCACTGGATCTTACGTAACATTCTTGAATTAAGCATCAACATTACACATCCATACGTCATAACTGGCTGTACGCATCGGTCGTATGCCTTCTTTTTTAAGCAAAGCGGAATGATAGTTCCGTAGATAGTTTCATTCATCGTTTTTATTTTAATATACATTGTACATATAACCCGAAAATAGCACCTTTCAACAGTCGTATTTGCAAATTTTTCTATGATTCTGCTCTCAGCTTAGCCGCAAAACCTTCAACAATGCACCACGGGCGAAATTTTCACTAAAGAAGACGAAAACTTAAAGGCAGCAATACAAATAGCCAGTAAGTTCAATTCTTTAAATAAAAAACACCACTACTAAAATACATCAACTATCTGACAAGACTACTATGTTACGAAACTTTTAATCTAAAACTATAAATAAGTCCAAAATACCTGAGGGGAGGTTAACTTGATGCGCGGCTTCTCCGATTCCTTCTTTCGCAACACTTCCAAAAAACACTCGTCGTACTCCTTGAGCCAATCATTACTACCACACGAGGGCTAAAATAAAAATACACAGTTAAACTCGCACGTACGTTAACATCAAAACTAAAGGAAACTCGGTGGAAAAACTTACGACGCGATGTAAAGGATCTGCATTGAATCCATATGCCCACGTGCGATCCACCATCCACGGATTCCACAACTTTTCAGCGCTCATGATGGAGTGGAATGCGAACGAGGAGTCACGTGATCCACTTCTGATCCTCAGACCTGACGATGAGCTACCCAGGAGTGGGAGAGCGAGTGTGACGTTGAAGTTGGCGTGTATTTTGGCGCGAGTTTTTGAATGTGCGCTTCGAGGGTAGGAGGTGAAGTGGGTGTAGACGCATCTCCGATGAAGGGGCGGAGGCCTAAAGGGGCGCAAAGGCTCCTACTCCCTCACTCCTCCACCCCTTGCCTCAACACACGTGGACACTGACGTGTTACACGCGACACTGACACGTGCTACCACAACGGCCGCGATTCGCACACTGCGGCACGTAACACGTGGCTGCTATTTATAGCGTAACCTTCGATGTTTTTTAACGTGGCTTTTGGCCGTAGCAGTGTGTTTTTTGTAACGTGCGCGCAGTTGAAATTCGATATTCGTTTTAGTTTTTGGCGTGTGATTTAGCCGCCCAGTGTTTAGCTCAGTTTTTTCAGTAGTATTATAGAAACGTTTCATTACCAATTATAGGAACGCTGGGTCAGGTGTGTGAAACGTTCTATTTTCATACAAGGTAGAGTTTTGTATTTTATTTATTTGTATGTACAGCAGTTGTACAGCGATTTACAGGTGCATGGAAGTTAAGTGTCTACGTAGTTGCGAGCGATGAATTATTCGTGTGTCGTCTGGAGTACTGTGTCCGTGAGTGCGTCTTGATGAGGTGGACGACGTGACGTGTACTTCGAGTCTGGATCCGGCGTAGGGATGTGCTACGATGAGTACGGTTGTATTGAGCAGTGTGAGGACGGTCATCGTAGGCAGCGTGAGTTCGACTGACGAGCGTTTATTTCGTCTGGTGCGGATTCGTGCGCAAGGGGGACGTTCATCTCCGAGGTAGCCCGTTGAGAGCTGGAGTCCCGTAGTGGTTGTGACTGACTGAACAGTGACTGACTGGGAACGAACGTAGCGTATTTAAACCACTCAAGTGCGCGTTTGCGATTAGACGCGCCACAGGAGAGGGAAGAACTTGTGGGAAATTTTAATGAGATCACTTTTGAGTTTACTTTGTCTTGTGTCCATGGTGGTTCCATTCTTTGTTTAAAGCGTAGCGACGTCTTTGTTCCCAAAGCGATAATGAATTTATCGGTTCGCGACATGTGTTGTTTTATGACTTTGCTCCAGATTTGTTTCGTGAAATTTTTATGGGGTCACGACGCGTGGATGCTGTCATGCTATAAAATACACATGTTTGTCATTGAACGTGCGTTGACGTTGGTCGGGAATCCTATAGTAGTATGTTTGAAATTTTTAATAAATAAATCATTTTAGCGAGTGCTGGGCGTTTACCATTAAAGGCTAAGTTTCGCCTGCGGTTGTAGCACAGCCGCTTTTCACCCATCTGTCAAATTCTATGCAAAAAAACCAAACATCTTGACCGTTGTAGCTCATGAAGGCTTGGTTTCGTGAGTGCGTCGGCCTGGCTGACGCCTGGTCGCGTCCACAAAGCTTCCATCTGTCAAATTCTATATTTAAAAAATCACGGGGTTGGCGTCAGTATTCGCCTTAGTCCTCTTTCGCACAACGATTAAAAAGTGCACGATTAATATTTTGCATTGGAGTACGCGCACTTTCTGCAAATATATCGCGTTTAAAATATTACAAAACCATACATCACATTTTTGCGATTAAATAATCGTGCGGTTTTTAATCGCTGTACGCGGCCAGGCCTTCAATAAGAATTTTCTACGATTTAATCATTTAATGACGTACATAGTCCTTTGAATATCTATATACTAAAGAAAAAAATGTTGGTTTATACGTAACTGAGTTATATTTGTAACGATGAATTTTTATAATAGTCGGCAATTTAACAGGAGAGGAGATGAATATATTTAAGCTGAGCTTTGTTGGATTTGGGCCAAATATAATTTATTTGCACATGGTCGCAGTTTTGTCGATTACGATCTCATTTCTCTTTTAGCGGGAATCGGCGCCATTCTTGTGGAAGTCGTGAAAGGGTCGATTTCGTAAGTTATCTACCGCATATTTTATCATATTTTCAATGTAAATTACAAGTCGTTATACTCATGATCCGCGTTGCACCATTTTGTAAACTGGTTTCAGTAAAACGTTGACTGAGATGAAACAATTTTGAGAAGTGACTTTTGTTATCAATACTGTAATAAAAAAAGTCATATATATATAGTTGATGTATAGTTTTTAAAATGGAGCACCTGAGCCGGTATGCATATTGTTATTTTGTCATTATCTGAGTTGGCTCGCATCGACCCTGTGGTATAACTTCATCAAACTTTCTCAGTGACGATATAACCTAACCTAAAACGTAAACAACAAACCCAACTTAAAACGTAAACAATGCGTCGAGTGATCAGATCTTGAAAACCAAGTGTTATTGTGACCTCATAATACACAAGGAAAAAGTTCACTATTCATTCTCTTTATCCTCTGTAATACTTCATGTCCGGTGGTTCTCAATTCGCTTAACAATAAGTCCATGGGTTATCAAGAAGTAGGATGTACATAAAAAGTTATTAAGTTTTTATTTAAGTGAGTTATACATATGTACATAGAAAAGTTTCAAAGTGTTCTCGTCTTAAAAATGAAAAATAACTTCAACGTTGACAGCAATAGATATTCTTATGTATAAAATTATCTGATAATTTACTAGTTCTGTATCCACAGATTGTAGCCTGTTCCTGACCGACATGTACCGTTTGAACTTCACGTAAAATAGAAAAGGATTTCCAATGCAGTTACTCTAATTTCAATCGACATTCTTCTTATTTTTACAAAAATGGTATATTGAATAAGTCTAGATAAATTATACTAATATGTGAATTGTCCAAAACTTTTTAATCCATGGCAATATAACGAAAATAAATTAATTTCAGGGCAACTCATCTTCCAACAGCTCGCAGGATGAAGAGGCAGTAAACCAAAAAATGAAATTGTTCCGAGAAAATCGAAAAAACTTTCAGGAGATGTATTCAGACATAGATAGCTTCCAAGATTTCACTAAGCATTTTGCCGCATGCGGCTTGATTAAATTAGTTTATTTAAATAAAATCTCAAAAATAAACGAAAATGGATCTCATCAACAATTAATCGACGACTTTTCTAGAATACTCAAGGGATCTACAGAATTTACCGACCAACTGTACAAAAAATCAAATCCAATACTTTCGGTACTGATGAATATATTCATGCCAAAAAAACAGTTGGATAGACTATTTCCAAAGGAAACACTTTTTATCGAGTTGTTGAAAGATTTCAATGACGATGATTCCAAGGATTTTGAAAGACAATTGATTGACATTGGAGAAATAATATTTGAAAGCTATGAAATTCCAATTCTTAGAGTGACTACCGACAAAGGACCTAAAAATACGATGGTAATGTTGGCTACAGAAGCGGCTTCTAGAATTATCAATGATGCTTTATATAATAATAGAGGTACGCTAACTGTTGAAAGTGTTGCTGTTAAGCGAAAATCACAACCGAAATCAGAAGTTGTCACTTATATGCACGAAGATTATGAATGTCAGTGGAAAATTTCAGACCTATACGAAAAAAGCGGTGTTTTCTTTCGTGACGATGGAAGTTATGAATTTTATGCCAGTTCCTATAGATCGTCGGGCAAACAATATGGTTATAGACGCGCTTTTAATGAAGAATCTGTAGAACAAGTAAAAAAAGAATACAGCTGTGAAAAAAGAAAACCAAATGAAAATTTTCACCCCCAATACTTTCTGCACAGAAATGACCATACTTATGCAGAGCAAGCTCCGAAGATCTGTAAATTCAACTTGGAGATGTTAGATGATATGACCACAAAAAATTTGATTGAAGATACACAGAAAAGCCTGTTGAATGACATTGAAGAATTAATCGCACAGCAAACAAATACACAAGAGATCATTTCACTGTTACAAGAAATCAAAAAATATATTGAAAATCAAAAAATTGAAGACATTATCATTGAGGTGAAGGAACGCTTTTCGAATGAAACGAAAAAAAAACCACAATCCTTAGTAAAAGATTTTCCAATTAATTTTCAAGTGAACGATCCGGTTACTAACTTTACAGGAAGACAAAGCGAACTAGCCGAATTACACTCGGCATTACAAAACGAGAACACAATTGTAGTAATTTCGCAGATGGCCTCTGTAAATGAACTCGGTGGTATCGGAAAGACAGAGCTTGCTCTTGAATACGCTCACAAATATAGTAGTGAATATACCAATAAAATTTTCATCAATTCTCAACAGAAAGAAATAGCAATTGAGACTTACAAAGAATTGGCGTATAAACTGGGAATCGACATAAACGAGAACAGGGATGATACCAAACGACAAAAATATGTTAAAGACCTCGTCGCAGAAATATATAATTGCATCAGCAAAAACGGCACTAAAACACTGGTTATACTGGACAATGCAGAAGAATTTAATGACATTGTAGATTTCATTCCTAGGTCTCGTCCACTACATTTAGAAATTTACACCGAATATGTAAATATATCAAAGTATATCACCACACTTATAACCTCACGAAACAGAGGATGGAAAGCTGAAGAAGGATCCAAAGTAATTGAATTACATTTGGACATTTTCACTCGCAATGAAGCTGTCGAGTATGTAAAAAACTCTTTGATCGAAGGTATTGAAAGTGTTGAAAGCTTAGTGGATACTTTGAACCGTTTTCCGTTGGCATTAAAGCAAGCCGTTGCATACATAAACAAACAAAACGATAAACCGAAAGGAAAAGTATACACGGTAACTGAATATGTACATTCGTTTAGATTACACAAAAAGAAAAATGAATTGTTTAGCGAGGAACATGTACGAAATGTTGAAAGTTCCAACAAATTACCGACGATGACTTGTACTATGACTCGTGCAAAAATTGCAGAAAATGAACATTGCGGAACGCTTGCTATTAACATTCTTAACATCATGTCGTACATCAATCCGGATCATATTGACGTTGAAGACGTTTTTAAGAATCTAGAAACACATGGAAAGTTGTCGGATGCCGTCACTTTGCTACAAAGTTACGGGATGATTCATTTTGTAAACGGTATAGCGACCGTGCATAGGTTAGTGCAAGAGGCGACGAGATCAGAGTTAATGCACAACAATGCAGATAAGATATACATACGAAAAACTTTAGACTTGTTGCAAAAATCTGACTTTGATTCGCACGCTGCAATCGCTTGGATCCATGCAAGTCGTCACACCAACTTAATTTGTGAATACTATCCCGATGCAACTTACGGATTTAAGCGAGACAAACCGATGCACTTACTAGCCAGGTATTGTGATAACGTCGAAGCCATGGAAGCATTAGTCGAAAACGTAAAAAATTTCAACGTTGACGAAACTAATCATTGCTCGGAAAGTATCACATACGTTGCTACTAAAAGCGGTCACATAGGAATTGTTAAACTTCTGCTCAACAATGGTGCATCAATCGAAGATTCAAACGTCTCTTGCAGTGGAATACTTCATTGTGCCATAGAAAATAGAAACTTTAACTTATTCGAATTGCTAACTGAAGTAGTCTCTATGCGTGACATCAATTATGAAGTATTAGAATTGTTGCTATTTTGCGCTGTTGAATTCAACCAATTCCGCATAATTGAGCACATGATAAAAGAATGCGATATTCTTTCCCAAATTCTTCTAAACACCGATGATACCGTACCCATTGACAACGCTATAAATGATGATTATGCGGAATCAGTTGAAGTTATGTTAAATAGCATAACAGACTTCGAGGAAAAGGATAAATTGATAAATTCGTCAATGTTCCTCGCGGCGGAGTTGGGATGTAAGAATGTAATTAAAATGCTGGTGAAGAATGGAGTCGACGTTAAGATGAAAAATGAATCAAACAATACTTTACTGCACACGGCTTTAGTACATTACGGAGCAAAGTTAATCCCGCTACTCATAGAATATGGAATAAAAATCGATGCGGTGAATGACGATGGCTGCACGGCGTTGCACTACGTTACAACATTCGCCGATAGAGGAGTGATCAAAACTCTGATCGAAAGTGGAGCTAATCTTGAGATTAAGAATAGCCAAGGCAACACGGTGTTACATATTGCTTCGATAGACGGAGATTTTAACGTAATCAAACTCTTTGTTGAAAATGGGGTTAACGTCAAGACTAAGGATAACGAAGGCAACACCGCGCTGCATTTGGCTTCCGCCGAAGGACATCTTTATGTAATTGAACTATTGATTGAATACGGTGCCGATATAAATGCAAAAAAAAAAAATGGCAGCACGCCGCTCCACAGCGCCATAAATTGCAATAGGATTTTGGCCCTCCATTATTTGATTAAAAACGGAGCCGATGTGAATGCAACTGATACATCGGGCAATACTGCACTTCATATCACTGCAATGCGTTTTAATGATAAACCGCTGATCGATATCTTCAACGAACCAAACATAAATTTATCCTCCTTCGTTGCCGCTTATGTGAATTTTACAGAGCGCGATCACGGACCGTACGCTGAGTATTTTGATTCGATAGGAAATAAGAACGATAATATATTTGACATTTTGATTGATAATGGAGCGGATATGAATACCTGTAATGAAGATAATAATACGGCGTTAGATCTCGCCGCCAGGTTCAACCTGGAAGGTGCCGCGTTCAAGTACTTGATAAAAAAAGGAGCCGATGTAAATGCAATGAATGATCAAGCCCCGCCTAAAAGATATTTCTTCGTTGCTGGCTCAAATACCGGCGATGTCGTTAATGTAACTGATCCAAATGAATGTATGGAATCGGATGATTAAATCAGATAATGTACATAACAATTCCAAACTTATTTTCTACTGCCAAATGTGATGTGATGACAGTGAAGACGATAGACCATCTCTTCAATGCTTATTTGTAATGATTTTTTCATCTCTTTAATTTTTAATTGTTAATACATACTTTTATTTGTTTTTCAATATGATTATATTGTTTAAGTTTTAAGAGTTTTATACTATTTCCTAAAAGCTTATGTGATGAATAGTAATAAGAATTTTGTTTAATGTCTATTTTAAATAAAGAAAAGTCTCAATTTATAGTTACTTTTTTTCATTTAAGTTTTGACACTAATGCGTTTTCCTTATCAAGTTGAGAGATAAGAAATTAAATGTAAAAAGTAATTAGTTCATAAAAAAAATTTTATGTCAGAAAAACAGTGCTCAGTTTGTTTTATCATGAGTTTTGTAAGATTATCCAAACCTTTGGACGGGGATTAGCTGGCCAAAACTAAATTCAGATAGAGCCTTAAAAAAAGATAAAGATATACAAATAAGATTCAATATACATACATACATATGTATCTGCAGATATCTAAATGTATTAATCGAATTATCCAACTGAGATGTAAATCTAAAGATCAACATTCGGTATCGTTTACCAGAAATATATTCACGAATTGGCAATTCAGCTTTATTCACTACATCTAAGATATATTGTATTCAAAATTTTCAGTAAAAAGAACATTTTTGTCAGTAACATAACACCTTTGAGCAATATTTATAATTTAATACTCGACATTTACGCAAAAATATTTGAATGAATAAAACACTGAGTGAAGTATGTATTGCCTCTTACGGGGCCTCACAAACCGGAGCGAATAAATACGCTCAGTAGTATGTATGTGTAGTTTCTCTTTGAGAAATATGTTCTTGGTATAACACAAGACACTTCCTCAAGTGCAAAAATGCTGTTAAACTCTCTCAGAGTTCGAGTTTTTAATTTTTCTTTCTATACATTACCATTGTGCAGGCTGTTGCAGAAAGTTGACAGTGATCTTCGTTTTGCATTTAATCATGTTGTTGATGTAATTGAACAGATAAAGGGGATGTGAACTAATTTAGAAGAATCATATCAGTCTATTTATAAAAAAAGCTTCCACAAGAGCAATATCTGTTGGAATCGAAGTTATGAAGCCAACATTGATAAATGAAACCACGGAGAAGTATTTTCAAAGAGTAGTGTTTTTAAATTTTGCAGATCATATGCTACGTCAAATGAATAAAAGATATTCAATTTAATCTTAATATTGTCTACTTAAAAATATCAATTTTAATTTTTAATAGTTAATGCTGTGGAGTGCGAAGGTAAAGGCTGTATGAGAAACACGCAGTGGCCGTTTTGGTAGTGTTTATTTCGTGAGCGACGGATACCGAGTAGGAATGACCTGTGTAACACTCGGTCGCCGGTACTAGGGCTGCCAACCGTCAAGGAGACAGTGATGTCAACCCCAGCCCATTGGTTCACCGAGTACCCACAGTGCTTTTCCATGTTCCTTTGATTTTCAGAAATCCAATTGAAAACGAAAATGTCAATCCTATCAGAAATGTAAAATATTTTTTAGATTAGCCCCCCCTAAGAAAAAATCTTGGTTGCACGCCTGGTGAGTACACTTATTACATTAAAATACAAAATAAAATATTTTTCAGCCTGACAGCACTGTGTCGAGCTTCAGTTGGCAACACTGAACCGGTGTCAGTCGAGCGGAGCGGGGCGTGTTAGTTGCGACTCTACTACTCGTGCAATATCTTGACCAGTATTGTGTGTGACAGGAATACTTTCAGACGAAATCTACACAATGGCTTACAGCAATAGTGAGCATAAACAAAACTGAACCAAGTCCTCAAACATTCTGATATTAGAGTACATACATATATCGGGTCATTTGAGAACTCTCACTAACCATATATGGACATCCTTTTGCACATTACTCACCGTAACCCCCCCCCCCATACTTTTTTTTTCCCCACCCCTCTCGAAATTATCAATTTTCCTCGTTGTATGTGTGATCGTTTCGGTTATAACGAGCGTCCGGTTTACACCGGTCTAATAACCTTTCGAATCAATCCGTTCCGTCACACTTTCGTTATCATTGCCACATATGGAGTTCGAATAATTATTTCGTATGTGACAGATCGACTGTCAAAATTTCGCGCAATTTTTTTTTCTTATTGGAATTTTTCGTTATTTTCATTTTTTTTTTAAATGCTTTTTGTATTGTTTTTGTTATATGAACAATGTTCTTATTTGGTTTTTGGATAACCATAACCTCACATATCATCATCATCATTTTCTGCCGTTCACCATCCACTGCTGGATGAAGGCCTCACCAATCCGCATCCATTCCTGTCCGCCTTGAGCAATTGCATACACTCGACTCCACACATTCTGCTCAATTCATCAGCCCATCGTCCGCTCGGTCTACATCCTCCCGGATACCATTCCAGTATTCCGTCTGCTATGTGTCCAATTCAACTTTTTCACACCACTTTGGTTATGCTCCTTACCCATGTATTCCTCTTACGATCTCTTCTTGTTATACCGAGCATACATCTTTCCATGCTTCTCCGTGTGCATTGGATCTTACGTAACATTCTCGAATTCAACATCCACGTTTCACATCCACACGTCATGGTAGTACGTGTCGATGTGAATCACCATTCAGTACACCATTCACTGGTGGATGATAACCTCTCCAATCCTCTCCCATTCCTGTCTGTCTTGAGCAATCTGCATCCACTTCACACATTCTTCTCAATTCATCAACCCATCGTCCTCTCGGTCTACCTTGCTATCTTTCACATCCTCTCGGGTACCGTTCCAGTATTTCATCTGCCATCCATTTTTAAGCAAAGCGGAACGATAGATTTAAAAACAATGTTCATTCTTCCAAAAGCGCTCCATCCATGTAGTTTCATTCATCGTTTTTATTTTAATACACATATAACCCGAAAATAGCATCTTTCAACGGCCGTATTTGCAAATTTTTCTATAATTCTGCTCTCAACCAATTATCCCAGGTCAACCTCACATACATATGTATACTTTTTTCAAAATGTTTTTTCTTTCTGTGAAAAATTGTACAGAAATGCTTTTTCGAATGCATAATAGATTATGGCTCAATACTTTTTTTCATTTGTCGAGTACTTTTGCTGTGCCGACTTGTTCAGTATGTGTATTTTTTTTTAAATACTCAGTTAAATAGTAAATGTTTAGTATTTTTTTATTAAACGTCAAAACGTTTTTTCAAAAACGTCAAAACTTAAAAAATAATTAACACTTTATAAAAAGTATTCCATACTTTGACTGAAAATTTCACACATCGTACTAAACCAAACCAATCACCGACTTAACTGCGATTTCATTAAAATAATTTTGGCAAACGATATCGAATGTGTATCTTTAGACTCGCATCTCAATTGGATAATTCGATGTTTGCAATTTGGTTCATACATTTGTGTCTGCGAACACGTCGATGTCCCATTCGAAACATATCATATTCGTAAAAGTTGAATGCAACAATATGTTGTAATTATGCACCGTATACCAAAACACACTGTTAAAACGATTTCGCTTATATTTTTCAGAGTACATTTTCGCAGCGTTGCCTCGCACCCAACGGGGTACTCCTCTAGTACTCGGCGGCGATCCCAAAGGAAAGAACTTCCTGTACACCAATGGAAATTCGGTGATAATTCGCAACATCGACGAGCCGGCGATAGCCGATGTTTACACGGAGCATTCGTGCGCTGTGAACGTCGCCAAATATTCGCCAAGCGGATTCTACATCTCGTCGGGAGGTAATATAATAATCTTAAAATATTTATTCAATCATTTGCATCGACGACGCAAGTCGTTTGATAGGCGAAAGTTCTAGTTTTAAAATAAGTGTGAAGCTAGAGTATAATCTCATGAACGTTTCCTTAATATAATCTTGTCCATTGGCCGAATGCCAAATAGTCCAGTTCAGTGGCATTTTCCATGTTTACCCTATGCCAAACGTGTTATGACATAATAAATGCGGCATCGTAAAAATGTTTACGTCGATTTTTCATTATACCTATTATATAGTTTGCAAACTTTCGACACGTATTGTTTTGTTGAGACTTTTTCGGTACGCTGCTCGTCATGTCGTATTCGAATATTTTGTTTGGAAAGCAGTTTGAGAACAGCTGTGTCTTTTTAATACATGCATCAGACACTTTCAATCTCTACAGCTGACCACCGCCAATTTTTTTTTTTTGCCAACTTTTTTTTTACAGTTATCTCTCATATCAGACATTTTCTTTCCACATGATCGTTATGCGTTATGGAAAAAAGGAAGATGTTCTATTAGGGGGGGGGATCTGCTATTTTGTAAATTTAAGTTAGATCATGTAGGCATTTCTAAAAAAAGATTTAATTTTTATTAATGTATCTTAAATTCTGTCATATTAGAAGGTGAATAATTGAAATTACAGTTTTGACTCCACAAATCAATATTTTTTAGTAAATTACTCAAATAATTTTAAATCCACAAATAAAAATAATCAACATATTCAATGGAATTCAATATCATTCTGGTTGGTAATAGTTATGATAAAATTATTTGGAATCTATAATTTTCAAAATTGTATGAAAAATGTTGACCATCGATGTCCGCTTATTATTGGTTATAGGAAAAAAATAACAATTTAAATTGTCAACAAAATCAAAAGATGGTTTTTTTATTGTCATAAGTATGTTCGGTCAAACATATGTACGCACATACTGATTTTATCCTTTTATGTATATTATTTCATAGCTTTATACCACTAACATATAGCTCGTTTACGATCAACGGATATTTATCATTGACATATGAGTAAGCTAACATTTGCGTTAACTATTACGATTACGGTGAACAAAAAATTGAATATAAAAAGTCCCAAGTCTGTTTTGTCCATCGGGAACGCTTTCATTGAAAATTTGAATTATTATTTTCCCCCCGTAACTCATAGTTACCGCTATTGTTAGCCCACTCACATATTACGTCAATAATTAATTAACACCCGTTAACCTTTAACGGGCAATACTCTGGTTATTAAAAAATAAACTGACCATTTTGGAACAATATTTGTATCCCTCAACCAATTGAACTAAAATTTCACGTATCTACACATACAAGCTTTGTGATAAGATTTTCGTTTTATAAACAGTGTAAAATTTATCTTACGTAGATTAAATTTGATATTTTCAACATAGATGTTTCCGGAAAGGTGCGCATTTGGGATACGGTGAACAAAGAGCACATTTTGAAAAACGAATTTCAACCCCTCGGAGGATCGATCAAGGATATAGCATGGAGTGCCGATAGTCAACGTATGTGCGTTGTTGGCGACGGACGTGAAAGGTTTCTATGTAACTAATACTATAAAACGGAATAAATGGACGATAGCCATACATATAGCTTAATTTTTGTATGTATGTCATGTTCAGATTTGGCCATGTGTTCATGTCGGAGACTGGAACGTCCGTGGGCGAAATCAGCGGCCAAGCCAAACCTATGAATTCCGTAGACTTCCGTCCAACACGTCCTTTCCGTATTATAACAGCATCAGAAGACAACACAGTGGCCGTTTTCGAAGGGCCACCGTTCAAGTTCAAGTGTACGAAACAGGTGTGATTATCATGTTGTATCACTTGTATTGATGGATCTTCGGCTCAATGAAGATAATACGTACGATAAAATACGATCACAATCTTATCAAATTTTAATAATCGAATTTTGCTTCTATTTTAGGAACACACTAGATTTGCTCAAGCTGTGCGATATTCGCCAAATGGAGGCTTGTTTGCTTCGGCCGGTTTCGATGGTAAAATATACCTCTACGATGGCACTAGTTCCGAGCTTAAAGGAGAAGTGAGTAAATATTAAGATAGGGTTACCGGATCTACAATAGCTAGGTCAATGTAAGATAAAAACCCTAGGATATTTTCGGTTTTCAAAATGACGATGAAGCAAGGTATATTCGGGTTATCATCTTGCAAATCTCAAAAAAGTATTCATCATCATTTTCAGCCATTCACCATCCACTGCTGGATGATCCATTCCTGTCTGTCTTGAGCAATCTGCATCCACTTGACTCCATACATTCTTCTCAATTCATCAGCCCACTCGGTCTACCTTGCTTTCTTTTACTTCCTCTCGGATACCATTCCGTCTGCTATCTATTCTTCTCGCTATGTGTCCACTTCAACTTTTTCATACGTTCTGCTATATCTGGCACTTTGGTCATGCTTCTTAACCATGTATTCCTCTTACGATTCCTTCTTCTCCAGTCTGTAAATGAATGAAAATTGGTTTTATTAAAAGTTTTTTCTGCATTACTTTAATATCATCATCATTTTCAGCCGTTCACCATCCACTGTTGGATGAAGGCATTTCCAATCCTCTTCCATTCCTGTCTGTCTTGAGCAATCTGCATCCACTTGACTCCACACATTCTTCTCAATTCATCAATCCATGGTCTGACATGACGGACAACAGTCTTTGACCCATTGGAGTTTTGCGTCTCCACTTCTTTCCCACCTTCGTATATAGCGACGCCTAAGGGACTACACTCTGCCGAAGGCAACCCATGGTCTACCTTGCTTTCTTTCACATCCTCTCGGATACCATTTCAGTATTTCTCGCGTCTATCTGCCATCCATTCTTCTCGCTATGTGTCCAGCCCTTGCCACTTCAACTTTTTCACACGTTTCGCTATATCTGCCACCTTGGTCATGCTTCTTACCCATGTACAGGGGCGGCTGGTCCTAAGGAGCGCTGGAGCAGTAAACTCCTTAAACTTAAAATACTAAATTTATACCCAATCTAGATATGCATAATTAGTATAATTATATAAATTCAATTCCAGACTTTAATAAAAAAGTAATAGAAGTGTTTTCACAGCAAATAAAACTAACTAATAAATAAAACTTTTTAAAATTAAACTATATTTTTAACTATTAAACTTTCAAAATTAAAATAAATTAACCAACTCGTGAGAAAATAGGAATTTTGTAAAAATATTTTTTTCTTTAATATAAATAAATGTGCTAGGAGAATCATCTTCGTCAGGAATTCTAAAATTCGGTATGTTTTTTTTATATTCAACCTATGTACATATGTACATGCATATGCCACTGCCCATGTATTCCTCTTACGATCTCTTCTCCTTCTACCGAGCATACATATTTCCATGCTTCTCTGTGTGCACTGGATTTTACGTAAAATTCTTGAATTTATCATCCACATTTCAGTACGCATTGGTCGTATGCCTTTATGTTATAAAATGTAGAAAAAAATACCTTAAATGCACCACTAGAGTGTCCCGTGCTTCGTTGCATATTCTTTTGTTAAAAAAAACCGACTATAGTTGTTGATAGTTCAATAAAAATGCGCAGCAGGCTAAATTTTTATTGAAGTATTTGCGTTTTCATAGAAATTCAATTATCGATTGCGATATTGTTAACATTACAAAAAACGATAATGCAAGCGTAAAGTCTCCGAGGACACACCTAAAAATAGAACATATCCTCGGAAACGAGGACAACTGGTAACCTTATATTTAAGTATATAATTTTAAAAATAGAAAGTAAGCAAATAAATCTAACTATAATAATATGAAATTTCAGATTGGAGGTCCTGCGCATAAAGGTGGTGTTTACGGAGTTGCCTGGTCTCCGGACGGCAAACAACTCCTCAGTTGTTCCGGCGATAAGACGTGTCGCTTGTGGGACATTGAAACGTCTCAAATGGTTTCGGAATTCCCAATGGGTACGACCGTTGACGATCAACAGGTACCGTTTTACAACGTGAATTTTCTACATATACATATGATTGATTTGTTTTAACCGCAACGACCATTTTACAGGTGTCGTGTTTGTGGCAAGGTCCTCATTTGCTCACCGTTTCCTTGAGTGGTTTCATAAACTACTTGGACGTTAACAATCCGTTGAAGCCGCTTCGGATTCTCAAGGGTCATAATAAACCAATTACGAAGTTGGCTCTAAGCGAAGATAAAAGCAACGTATATACGGCTAGCCACGACGGTTTTGTTACTAAGTGGGATGCTAAAACTGGTACATTGTTATATCATTATGAATACTTTAGTTATATTGAATTTGTTTGATACGTTGGATGTTTCTCAGGTGTCAATGATAGAATTGGCGGCAGCGGTCACGGAAATCAAATCAACGGATTGGTTTGCGATGCCAATAACGTTTATTCGTCTGGAATTGACGATACTTACAGAAAGGCCAGTCACGGTTCCGAACAAGAGGCAGGGTCTTATGAGAATGTGACTGCAGCGTTAGGATCTCAGCCGCGTGCTATGGATATTTATAAAGAAAAATCTTTGATTATCGTCCCTACTGTTAAGGAAGTGAGTTATATTTAACATTTTCGCATACTGCAGCTTCTATAGAATGTATAGACTAACTTTTGCATTCAATTTACAGTTATTAGTTTTATCGGAAGATAAGAAAGTTTCATCGTTAGCTGTAAGCTACGAACCGAGCTCCGTATCCGTCAATCAACATACTGGTGATATTGCCATCGGTGGAACTGGTGACAATAAGGTATATTCAATTGAATCTTGTATCGCTTTTCTACCCTTCTCTATATCTAAAGTCTGCTTTTTTGAACGATAGAGTACTTAGTCGTCGGCTGCCTCGACCCTTGCGCTACTATATATAGTAATAGGTGAAATGTCTCTCACAAAACAAAGTCTGAAAGCTGCGGTGGGCAAGGTTGGCATAGGGGACTTTAACTTCACGCGTTTGCCATTTTTCAAGTTATACTGGTGGTTTATTTTAAATAAATATATTGGTGATTGGAAAAGCTTTCAACGAAAGCTAAGAAAGTTTTATTGCTAGGTAATCATTCTTCTTCTGAAGATGGCTACTTGAATATCAAGCATTGCCTCTTCACTATTTGACAAACATTTTACTGTCTGCCATAGTGAAGTAACTAAGGATACATACTCTCCAGTGGTTTCCCATTGCCTTCTGGAGAGGAGGGAGGGATAGAAGGAATGGACAATGATTTGGTACGTAGTAAGGAATTGTTTCGGTGGTGCCAATTTAATGGAACCATTAATTTAGATCAATTCTAAAGGTGCCTGTAAATATGATCAACATATTCACGGCAATGTATTGCCGGTAATATTACTGCAATATGGTGATGTGGGCTGGAAATATAGTCGTGTTTCCCGACACTATTGTTCCACTTTTGCTGGTATGGCAGTGTGTTGGCGAGTATTGTTGACATATTGCCGATGATATCGCTCGGTATACGAAAATACGCGGCAATTCCTGCTCTCTCACATACGTGGGTCTCTGTCGCTGAGGTGCAGATACGAAACGACACAAGTGTTGACCTTCGGCGAATCTGAGCAATAATAAAACAGCAACTACTTGCCGGCAATCATTGAGCCACACATTGCAGCGACACATATTGCTGTCAATATTGCTGAAAAATGTTGATCGTTTACAGGCACCTTAACAGGAGATAGTAATAGTAATCGACATGCGGGGATTGAACGCCAAACCTTTCGCTGAAGAGACCAACGCTATAACCACTGAGCTATCGTCTGACTGTGAAATCATTACACTAATTTTTATGCAATCTATTGTGTATTTCTAGGTTCATATTTACACGTTGAACGGTACAACTCTAACTCCCGGCCGCGAAATCGAACACTTGGGCGCAATCACCGATTGTAAATATAGTCCCGATGGAAAGTATCTAGTAGCGTGCGATTCCAACCGTAAAGTCATACTATACTCCACCGAAGAATATCAGGTAAAGTATATTTATTTTGTATTTGATACTACACTACATCAATACATTTCATACGATGATAATAATACATAAACATATTTTCATGCATACGTTCAATTTGGAATAACAGATGGTAATCGTTTTCATTGTATACTCTTGTGTTTGACGACGAGCCGATTGTAATTCGATGTTTTACTTTACAGTTAGCGCATAAAAAAGAATGGGGATTCCACACTGCTCGTGTGAACTGCGTCGGATGGTCTCCAGACTGCCAACGAGTCGCTAGCGGTTCCCTCGATACATGCATCATAATCTGGAGCCTCGCTCAACCGGCCAAGCACCTCGTTATCAAAAGTATTACTGCACTATGTTACAGTTTTGCGTTTAAAATTACATAAAATGTATGTTAAGTTGTCGTATTAATATTTTCAGATGCTCATCCGCAGAGTCAGATCACGTCTTTGGATTGGTTAGATAACGAAACGATCGTTTCCACAGGTCAAGATTGTAACACTAAACTGTGGAATGTTCCAGCCGTCGCCATCGCATAAAAACTGCATTTAATCGAAGTGTATATTTATACTTTTTATATCGTAATGATTAAGTCGGAGTGGTGCGCGCATTTTAAAATGGCAAAAAATTGTATTCTCTCAGTATTAAAAAAATGATCATTATCGTATTTTGTATAGCGGACCTTACAAGGTCGATAATACTGTCATTATTCCATTAGTGACAGTATTCCTTTGACTCGCCAATACTCCGATGTCAAAATATCCGGATTCGCGTCATTCCATCAATATCGAGTTTATACGATCAATAATACTGTCACTACTTTCAAGTAATGACAGTATTATTGACCGTATAAGGTCCGCGTATGAGAAGAGCGCGCATCGTATGCTTTTTTAATTTTCATAACGAAAAACATTTTATTAAATTATTTACATAATAAATAGCTTTATATGCACTTTCAACGTGTACGTGTATAAATTTAATTTATGCCGCATTTTTTTTTTGTATCCATTTAACTATATTATATTTTGTAAATGTATTTTCATACAATTTGATATATGAATCGTAGCGAACCATGTCCGATTAAATGTATTCTTCTAATTTTTTTATAACAATCTTGCCAACATTTTCTATTAATGTTTACCCATAAGTTGTAGTATGCGTAAACGTAAAAGGGGCAACGTGTCCTGTATAATGTATTCGCAATCTTGTTAAATGAATCTTATATTCTAATCGACAAGTTCATAATCAAAACTTATTTTGGTAATATGCAACTTTATGTCGTTGTAATCGCAAATAGATACATCGATTTGAAAATTGATATTGTGCAATAATACTTAATTATTGCTTGAAAACGTGCATTATAAAGTCGGTGCTCATTGGCGAGTTTTTCAAATTTGAGCGAGATAATAGTTTGATTAGATCTTACCTTGATTATGTTATTTTTACCTTGGTTTTATATTTCCACCTTCGTTGAGATTGAATTTTTGTTGATATCGTAGTTGAATTGCTTATCACTGATAACGCTATTTACTCTGAATAACCTTGTTGTAATGCAACGATGATCTTCATTTTAATTGAGAAAATGTCAATTAAACTTTCCTACTACATAAGTACTTAAATTTGCTTGTTTTCTTTGACCTTTAAATATTAACGTTTTGTGTTAATTCTTTTAATTTGCTAAAAAAAATTATCTTTTTTCTAATTTATTATGAAAAATATTTATTTATTAAAAAAAACATACATAACACTACAACTGCCAAATATAACTTTAACGGTAAATATTCTATGTATGTCTATAAATTATTTTGAAATTATATTTTTATATGTAATCTACATAGAGTAAAAGTACGATTTTTTAACTAATCCGTCTTTGGTTTTGATTGTAATATATTTATATGAAAATTCTAAATTCCATTGTAATGCAATAAATTTTAAATGTACGGGATTTTTACGACAACAAACGAAATTATAATCCTTTATTATTTATATTACTAGATTTTTTTTAATTTATGAATGTTACAGATTCATATATACGAACATACATACTTTTGTAAAAAATTTGTAACGTATGAATGAGAAAAATGTGTTTTTTATAAATATATAATATATACGTATATAAAATAAATAAAAAAAAAACAATGGAAATCATACATGATATGTATATTTTTATTACGTATTATATATTTTTTCAATGAGTAAACAGGTGATATAATAAAATTGAGAAAAGTTTCAAATGTATCACAGAGAAACTGATAAAAACAAACCTAAAACTAGTTAACAAATTAATATATTTATATAACAGTATATTTATTTAGTGAGCCCGTTTGAGCCAACTTTTGACTAGATATCTCACCCTGTTTTGGTATTATGTATTTGTATATTTTAAAAAATAACGATTACGCATATAACTTACAACTATGAGTAAAGTAACAGTCCCATTTGTTTTTATACTCGAAAGCTTATTATGATAATAGTAAAATACTAAACAACGTAATGAAATGAATTGTACTTAGAAATGTCTTTTATATGTGAAACGATATGTAATTTTGATTTTTGGAAGAAACACTACCGTGTTTTTCTTTCGCGTGTATGACCAAACGTTAATTATTTATTTTCATGCGTTCCGATTACGGATGAGGCATCTACTGCTGCCACTAATGAAAACAAAAGATGTTGGCTGGTCCGCACTGTTACGTGGCCAAGTAATCAATTCTTGGATAATAAATCACGTTTAAATTGCGTCTGTTGTTTGCGTTTTAACCTCACGCCTGAAAGCTTTTCTAAAAGTCACACATTTTCCGTTAAAAGATTAAGTAAAGTCAACCTAGTGTGTTTGTTACAGATAATGTTTAATTTGTGACGTTTTCTTAATTTAAATTTGAAAGCTATCTATGGTTTGGTCATTGATTTTAAATTATAGTTTAGTTTTGGTATATTAGTAGAAGGGACACAACGGAAGAAAGAAGTATGATGTGGATTGATAGGAAATAGGACAAGGAAACAATAAAACATAATGTAAAAATTGTAGCAAATAAAAATTTCGCCTAATTTAAATACAATCAATTGAATGAGTGACTTGATCTCTCAATATGCCCGAAAGCTAAAATCAGTTTTCAAATACTGTTCTCTAATAATAATTGATCGTTTAGTTTTAGTGTTGACCATATGGGCACCTTACACGGTCAATATTATTGACAATACCTTATCATATTGACTGTGTAAGGTGGAAATATTGATGGTTTGATGTATTTATGGATTGAATTGACGCAGATGACGCAATTTCCAAACATCCGGGTCAATATTATTGACCGTGTAAGGTGCCCTATAGAGATAGTAATCGGAAAACATACATTACTTTAAATATTCACCTTTGAGTCTGAAAAAAAGAGTTTTAGTACTACAGGAAAATATCTTGCACGACAGAAAAACATTATATGACTGAAAAATACAAGATACGGCATAAGGCATTGTTTGAAAATAATGCTTTTTATGTCATATCTTGTATCTTGTAAGTTGAGGTATTGAAGAAGTGTGATCTTTTTTTGTCGTTAAACCTTTCATTACCTATTATGTTGTGCTAAAAATATCAACCTCTATGTATTGAATGCAACTACTGTATCATACGTAAAAACATAAATTTTAAGCTTTCTTCCGTAAAAATAATTTTAGATAAAAAGGAACAAATTTTACACGTAAAAACAGTCAAATGATAATCTAAAATTTGCTCTAAAACCCCTACGTAAAGCAAACATCAAAAATTTTGATCCGCCGAACTTTTCTTCGCTTCATCGTTTCTATTCGACGATCCCGGACTGTTCATTTGATCCAAACTAGCGACGTACGTATTACTTGTACTTTTACTGTTCTTCGACGACGATGACGTATCACCGACGTTGCCCAAATTCGAAAAGTTAAACACGCTAGAGGACGAAGTCAACAAATTTTGTACACTCAACGGATTGATTACGCTAGGACTGGTGGTGGTTTGATTGTTCTGATTCGACTTGCACGGTCGTCCGACTCCGTGCGACGTGTTCAATTGAGGATGTCGATACGAAACGTGCTTTCTCAAAGCGTCCCGGCTTCTCGAGACGTGATTGCAGGCTACGCAAGCGTGCCGAGCGTTCTGGTGTGTCTCGAGATGTACCCTCAAGTTGTATTGGTTGCTGAGTCGTTTGTGGCAGACGTAGCATGTCGCGTATAGTTTTGTTGTGTTTGTCGTTGATGTGTGTATTCCCGGTGATAGCGGGACGTATTTTAGATCGGATAGTATTTCAGGACTCGAGTCGGGTTCGCTTTTGATGGTCGTCGCGGCTAGGGTGTCCGGAGACTGTTCGCGTTCTGGTTCGGTCTCCATGAATATGTTGTTGCTGGCGAAGATGTCGGCCACTTTGCTGCTGCACGACGGTGTGGCCGCTTCAGGAGTTTGAATCTTTTGAGCCTGCATCAACTTCTCTGCCGAAATGTGCAGTTTTGGATTTATGTTAAAGTAGTCGCTTTGATTGTCTGCAATGTTAAAATATGCATTTGAATTAGGATATACATATATGTACCTAAGTAGAATTTCATTCAATCATAAAAATGTAAGTGTTTTGCTTAGTACGAAAAGGGCCAATTCACCATCAATTGGCCCTAGTCGTACTAAACACCATAATTTAAATGTTGGTTGTATTTATTTGGTTAATAACTTTATGTTTATAGCCTTTTTTTGGAGCGAGAGAATACGGAGATATCTGTTTATTCTAACCGCGTGTGCCAAAAATGCGAGTGCGTCTTTTCTGTTGGAAACGCCAAAGTATTATTTCATTTACCACAGCAAACTTGGTACTCTCGTCTCAAAAAACAAACTATGTATAACACTGTGGCGGTTATCATTTATGTATACCTATTGTGTATTTAGTAGTCCAAAATGTATGTATGTGTACATGCCGTGTGTATACAAGCGTTCCGCGGCTACGCTGTCGGCCAGGCAGACCCTTGCGCTACTATGTATAGTAATGCTTTGGTTTCTCTGTAGTTAAATATTGTTTTAGTTTGAATCAACTGTGTATACTAACCGATCGTTTGTGAAGCGTCTAGACTTTGAGAAAAATTGATATCTTGCGTCCTCAGTTGGTTGCATTTTAAATTTTCCACAATTTTATCTATTTTTCTATTTTTGGGTTCAATTTCGTTGAGCACTGGACTCATGTACTTATTGGACTTGTTGATTTTTGTACTTTTCTTCGCCCGCGTCAACATCCCCGCAGAAGCGGCGAACGCGACGTTGCCGTCGCTCTCGCCCAATAGTTCCTCTTTGAAATTAACACTCTTCTCGTTGTCGGAATAAGTCTTCGACAATTGTTTGAGCAATTGCAACTCTTGGTAGACGTTGTAATCGTTCAGGGTGTTCGGGGCGTCGCATTTCTTCGCCGACGTGCGATCGTCGAACGCTTTCTGAAATGGGGAAACACTCTCGGCGCAACTGGCACTCTCGCTGTTCTGTCGTGATAGTTTCATTTCTTCGAAAGTCGTCGAAAAAGTCGATTCGAATTTCGTATTGAACGTGTCGTCGAATTCCGGCTGCAGGGGTACGTCCGGTATGTTCTGAAAATGCATCATACTAATTACAAAAATGTTTTATACCGGCCTTATTCCATTTATATTCATATAAGTAGAGAGACCCCGTTGAGATCGGTCAATCCGGTGATCCTCAAAGCTCTCGCAAGTCTCAAAAGTCCGGGCAATAGATTGCGCGGTAGTGTGACTTCACCGGCGTACATGAAAGCGACCAAACAGCACAGTTCTGCCCATCCTCCGCCTAATATAACAACAACGGGCTGTTGTGTTGCCGGCAAATCCTATAAAAAAAACCATAATTGAATTGGTTCTATCCTAATTTTATATTATATTGTATGTATTCTTGTGTAAAACCTTGAATATATCCATGAAATACGGACTACACGTGGATAAAACTATGCGATGGGCTCTCATCGAACGTCCTCCGGCACATAAAGTCACATCGGTCAGTCTTCCCGAGTCCAAAAGTGCCGGCAATCCACCGAGAACACTGCTCTGTATACGTACGACATTAATAATAATTATTTATTTACTTTTCACTCATCGGTAATGATTAAAATGTAATATTTATCAACGACCTGGTGATTGTGCCATCTTAGGCAAAACTGTTGAGATGATTCAGATTCCATCTGTAAACAAATTAGATGTAAAATTAGTCGAGTGAAATTCTATTTGAAGATTCCGGGGATTGTAAACATGTTTTTGTGTATAATTAACAAGTACTAGAGTCAAAATTTTATCGCATTATGTTTGTCTGATCAAATATAAATACGTGCAAATAGGAAAAGACAACATCGTAATGAATCTTAAAATATTGTAGCATATACTCCTATTATTGTCATCACATAAACTACAAAAAATTAGTATCTATGTATGTATGTATGTATGTGAATTTGCATTTACGTACTAATAATTATGTTAATTTTATGAGTCATCCAATGATAAAAAAAAAGTGTGTTTTAATTAAAAAATCAGTCATTAGATAAAGAAAACCGTTATAAGTTTAACTCGATGTTTTCAATTAAATTTGGATTTATTCTTCGACCAATCAGCGACGTTCACCGTGAAACGCGATAAAAGAACAATCCTTGTAATATTCTTTAGGTTTATTTTTAACTTATTGCAACACTTTCCATAGACAATTAATGAAATACGTTTAATAGGGGGGGGAAATTAAAATTTTAAATGAGGGAAAATAGCAGTTTAGTGCGAGTGTACAGTTTATATACAAACTTTGTGTACGAGATGAGACGGGGTGGGTGCAGGGTAGTGGTATCAGGTCGCGAGCATGTCTACAATCTAGACTTGTAGAGGTCTAGAGTGACATAACGATAACGAAGGGGGGCGCAATCCGTATTACGCAGTGGCGCTCGCCGGGGGAATATAAATCCAGGCTGATTTATTTTTACCAGAGCCTGGAGAACACGACGCGCATTTATTTCTAGCCTGGAGACCCACCTCCCACTTATTAATAAATAGCGAGGGCAAGTGCTGGCTGCCACTCCACTCCACTACTACTCTGTCCCTCACTATTTACAAGAGGCCCTTTCCCCTTTCGCCTTTTCCCCCGCCCCTATCCAGACTATTTATGAAAATACCGCCATCCACCTCACCCCGCCATGTGCCATTCGCGCTTATTTATAGACATGCTCGTCTTTCGTCCCTCTCTTGAGCGCTGATTCGCATGCGAAAGAAAAAGAACGAAGATTCTTTGACGCCCTTTTCGCACGCTGGCAGCACTGGCTTCGCGCAATCATTTGAAATTTTTCAGCAAATGGCGCTGAAAACTACACTTAATTTATTTACAACCATGGCAGTTGTGAAACCCTGAATTTAATGATGAAATATTAAGATGAGCCAAAAATTAAATACCAGCTAACAATATTAGTTACTGCACTGTAGCTTGCTACGGTACTTTTTGTCCCTTTCCCTTTTGAGGAAATTAAGATTGAGTATCCAAAGTTGTGGAGTGCGAGGGGAAAGGCTGAATGTGAAACACGCAGTGGACGCTTTGGTAGTGTTTATTTCGTGAGCGACGTATACCGAGTGGGGGTGACCTGTGTAACACTCGGTCGCCGGTACCAAGGTTGCCAACCGTCAGGGAGACAAAGACGCCAACCTCAGCCCATTGGTTCACCGAGCGCCCACATCATAGAGGGAAAAGAGAAAGGAAATACTTACATAAGCCAGATAATAGACCGCTCTCAGGTTATGTCGAGAAAGGCCATATGTAGTTAGAAAAATGCTCATAAACAAGAACCTAATACTTAAATGTCGAAGGGGTAAGATTGCAAGTTGGAAGAGTATGAAAAAATTTACAGAGCCAGTAATTCAGATTTATATGCTAAAAATTTTACATAAAAAAAGCTCCCGAGTTACATTGCCTATAAAAAGAATTATTGCGTGGTAAAATTCGCTGGGCCAAGAAAAACACTAAATGATAATTTAGAGTTCAAGAACTTGTCGGTAAAATTAATATTAGAAAGATTTGAATTTCATTATACAATTAAAAGCTGTAGCTATAATTTCTTACAATTTTATAACGGCGCATAAACACCTACAGAATATTATTTTTTGATAAAGGATCATTCCTGTACCTTTCCAAGAAATCAACCGAACCTAACATGTTTAATTCCCGCTATCAACAACGGAACGTTGATTCAACTATCATTCAGTATTGAATTTCGACCATGGCTCAACATAGCATATTTAGTACTCAAAATGCTCCTTTTTCTCAGCTCAAAACAGAGCTTACATTACTGACTTTGTGCAAAACATTCAGGCAACAGAAATAAAAATAGAATAAATTCATTAATCAATTTATTTCTACATAAAAATTTAATTTAATACTAAATAGTTTAATTTATTCTTTGTTGACAGTCGGGGGAGTCAGCATGTACTCGGGAATTCTCTGCATTTCAATTTTGGTAACTTTCATAGCGACACCTTCGGGCAAATTCCTCTCTATGTATTCCAACAATGTGTCGCACGTCGAACCGGTAAGTCGGTGCAAATGCATAAAGTGAAAATGTGTTCTAATTTCATATTGCACTCGGTGCTTCTTGTGAACGTGCACGGATTTAAGCAGAGTGAATCGTTCTTTGTGCGGAATTCGTAAGGTTCGACTGAAATTCAAATATAAAAATACATTTTTATACTATTCAATAAAATTCAACAACTACGTCAAATTAAATTCTTACTTTTCGCCAACGTGGACTCCCAAATGTTGGGCTGTAGTTTTGGCGAACCAGCAATAACTTTTAAGAACGGCAGGCTCGTTCGCTCTTATTTCTAATTCTACTCTTTTGTATAGTTTGTCGGGTTCGGATACAAGAGTTGCAACGGGTTCGGACACAAGAGTTGCAACGGAATCGACTTTAGGTAACAATACATTTTCAGCAGCCGTACAATACGATAACGATTCGTTGTTTAGCAGTCTCGGTACGAACAATTGTAATCGACCAAATCGAGAAATCGAATTCTGAAATGAATGACATTATATTCTGAAGAGGTTAAGTTAATATATTTTCAGATAAGTTTATTTTTACAAAGCACATGCATAAATATGACTCGTAGTGTACGATCGAATAATACCTTAATAATGTTCATGGTGTTTATTTTAAAAATAAACAATAAATAATCGTATTAGATTTGTACAGATTTAGCAACTGTCAAACGCAAAACACATGCCGCTTTGGTCGTAGTATACTAAAATTCAGCCATATCCAAAATGGCGAAAAAATTTATTAATTAGTCAATCTTTGATTTTAAATAGATGGTGGAAGCCACAAATAACCATGCGTTGCGCAAAGCAAATTTAATTTGTAAATAAAAATAATTTTAGCGTACGATAAAATCATTTGTGTTCTTCAAGCCGCTTGAGCAAAACTAAATCACAATTCCTCCTTTTGATAAACTATTTGATCTTCGGTAAATGCCAAATACGATCAAACCGATTTGAACATGAAAACACGCGTGACAAACACAGCTAAAGCATAGTTTCGCGAGTGCGTTAGTTTAGCCGACGCCAACCCCGCGGTTTTTTTTCATATAAAATTTGACAGATGGATGCAAAGCTGACAGCGGCCACAAAGTTCCCCGCACCCCTTCTTCACTTGTGGCCGCGGCCAGCCTTCCATCACTGTCAAATTCTAGGTATAAAAAAAAAAAAACCACGTAGTTGGCGTCACATTCGTAATACCAAGCCTTTACCTTGCACAACAGATTCAAACCAAATTGTGCAACTCGTTTTAAAATCACACTGTTCAGCGTCAAATGACCATGCGTTACCGCAAACAGGCTTAATTCACTAACTCAAACGCAACACAGTGAATTGCACAAACGAACTCAAATTCATTTGTTCTTCTTTTTGACAAACTTAAATAAGATTAAACCGTACAAAATACGCGCGTCAAACAAAACCAGCTTTCACGATGATTATAGTCAAATTGGTAAAAAATCAGACCTGTCGAGTCGCAGTTGGAGGTTTTTAAATATTTCAAAGTCACAAAACTTTTTTACAGACTCCACAATCCCGATTTTAGGTCAAATTAAATTTTAACGACCGGCAAAAAGGGGCGAGTATAGCCGTAAAAGTGGACGTTAAGCACAAAAGCCGCACCCCACAACGAGTATTGCCAGTACATTTCACCCAAAATGACAAAAAATCAAGCAACAAACGACAACGACAAACGGACGACAACAAAACGACAATAAAAAAAAACACAATCAAAATTTTAATCCACCACCGCGCAACGCAATCAATACAAAGATGCGACAGACGCAGATTCAATTACTCGCACGGTGGCAACACTCGTATAAAACGGGACTCATTTCGCCAGAACGCATCTGCGAACTAGACTGTTCCAACTGTCGATTCAAACCACATCGGTTACTCCGACTGTACGCACGTTCGTCATTGTAGCACCGAGCACCACTCAAATAACGGTAAATTGCATTGAATCTTAATTGCGAGAATTGCGGCTTTGTGTGGCTTCGCGAAGGGCGCAGGCGCGAAGCCACCGCCCTTTTTTTCCGTACTATAAGCGTTTCCTTTATCCTTTGGCTGCACCCATATCTATATGTATATGTGCAATTGTTCTTTTCCATGCGTCATCGCCCATTAATAGCGCGACACACGCCAATTAATCGATTGCGGTAGGTACTGTGATCGGTCATGTCGGTAAGTTTTATTAACCCTTTGCGGTCGGGGTGATTGAACCGAACGACGCAATTAAACCTAGACATATCTCGCGTGTCTGGTCGTGTGCGCCGAATCGTTATTGTGCAAAGTCACTAGAGCGTTTTTTTTTTTTTTCTTTTTGTACAGTTGGAATATTTTAAATTGTTCTCGATTGAGAAGCGTTGCAGGTGAAGTTAGCAGTACACGTGGTCGATGAACCTTGGGGATTTTTTTTTTTTAATTTTGATTTGTTAAAACTGTTCACTTGGTATAGAGCAGCGGTCGTGAACTTGCGGCCCAAGAGCCGCATGCGGCTCTTTGCACGAAAAGCTGCAGCTCACATTGTCATTAACGTTTTGCGAGAAATAAAATAAATTTTCCGAAAAGGATGTTTAAAAGTCAAATTTAAAAAAAATCAAAGCTAATTTTTTCTTTTTCATACTTCATGGCCCTAAAAAGAGTTACGGTTAGTCGGAGTTTTTCAACCATTTAGAGATGCCATTAAATTATTCAGTAAAGAATTTTATGTACCTGGATATTCTAATTTTTTTTATTTACATGGCTTCGCCTATTTTTAGTTTATTCATTTCTTTATTAGTTTGGATGGCGTAAAAGCTTCATACTTCATGGCCTTAAAAAGCTTTAAAATCGTTTTCTGGACTACACTTTATGATATTTTCACCAATAAATTGTCCAACACTAAGAAATATGTATATAAAATTCTAGTTAATCATCCACTGCTGAATGCAGACCTTTCCAATCCTCTTCCATTACTGTCTGTCTTGAGCAATCCGCATCCTGTTGATTTCTACACGTGCTTCTCAATTCATCAGTCCATCCTCCAGTTGGTCTACCTTGCTTTCTTTCACATCCTCTCGAACACCATTACAGTGTTTCTCGCGTCCATCTGCCATCCATTCTTCTCACTGTGTAACCCATTTTCACTTCAACTTTTTTATACGATTTTTAAATATATAATCCGAAAATAATATGTTGCGGCTTCCAAACATGCTAATTTTGCATTTTTTTCCTTGATTTAGCTAAAAAAAAGGTTTCCGACCACTGTGGTATAGAGCCACCAGTATATCTTGGCAATAAATGGCGCTGCGTTCGCAACGTGCCGTAACATTAAACTTCGCCTTCGATCTTTTTTAGCATTTTTACCACTATATATATAATAGCCCAATTCCGTCTGTCTGTCCGTCTGTTGATAACGCTAATTCAAATTTAATTGAAAAAACACGAACGTCGCTAGTGGGATTTGAATCCATTATTCACCAGGTTCTGTGAGTTAGCGCTAATGCGTTCACCCAACACCGTTTTGAAAATATTAATCCTCAGTAGATACGCGACTTTGCTAAATTGTTACGCAATCAATTACGTCAAACATGTCCGTTGATATACACCGGGCTTACACTAGTATATATATATAAAAATGAGCGGAATTTCGCTCACAAAACAATAGTCTTGAAAGCTGCTGTGAGGGTTTTGTGTGAAAGTGAACTTTTACTTGACGCGTTTGCTCTTTTTCAAGTTATACTGTTGGCACTATAAAGGTGCGTGGTTCGATCGATTGATTTTCTCGATGGTTTTCGACCTTAAATATCACTATTGGCAAGATTTGGTTATTACAGTAGTGTGACTAATATGCAAGGGAATGCAATGCATACGCGGACAAAGGGATTTTGCTTGGACAAAAATATACACATTTGTTTTGTAATCGAAGCGTAGTGATATTTCGATGCTTTCTATACAAATGTTCAATTTTAAAATACTATCTTTTTATAAAAAAATAAATAAATTCTTAATAACAAAATTAAATTTTAAATACTCAATTTTTCAATAACTAATTTATTAAAAAAACTTCTACAATAATAAAAAATATATTTTTACTTAATTATAAAATTAATATAAAATTTAATAAAATTACGAGTTATTAAAAAAAAAAAAAATTGTCTGCCATGCTTTTTCCTTGGATTTTGATGTTGATTATTGCATTGGGGTACAAAATTACTCATTCGCATTTTCCCCTCTGTTAGATTTACTTAATTTATCCAATTTAGTTATAGTGCATAGTTCCCACAAAAAGTGGCAACACCCTAAAACCATTACGCGGTATTGATTATTCTAGTGTTCAAAATTAACCCGTGTACGTTTAAAAGGTTGGGTATTTGAGTATAATATATCGTATTGTACAGTATCTGAGATGATAACTTTCACCAAATGTTGTTTGTAGCCTCGATTTCTCTGAACTAGATATTTTGACGTTGTACCTTTTCTTCGTGCTGAGCTGCAGGTAAACAATAACCAGAAATCGTAAAATGGTCTTGAAAATTAACAAGAAAAATGCATTTTTAGATTTTACCATGACTCACTTTCGCTTGGGGTTGATTGACTCACTTTCGCTTGGGGTTGATTGACTCACTTTCGCTTGGGGTTGATTGACTCACTTTCGCTTAGGGTTGATTGACTCACTTTCGCTTGGGGTGACTCACTTTGGCTTGGGGTTGACTCACTTTCATTCGTGAATAAACCTGTTTGGAATAAATAGCACCGTGTATGTATGTATGCTAAAAATACTCACGGCACATCCTCTCATTCTCATTGAAAATTTGAATAATTTTCAATCTTTTCCCACAATCTATAGTTACCGCTATTGTTAACCCTATATGTCATCAATAATCATCCTGTTGATTTGTCATCAGGCAATATTCTACTTGCATATTAATTATTAATATTGTATTGTTGGGGAGGGCACCTTCACGCGTTTTTCAAGTTATACTGATGGCACTATACCTCTATTGTTAAGCGGACCTTACACGGTCAATAATACTGTCATTACTCCATCAATGACAGTATCCCCTCCACTCGCCAATACTGATACTCCAATATCAAAATATTCGGATTCGCGTCATTACTTGCCGTCATTCCATCAATATTGAGTTTACCCGATCAATAATACTGACACTACTTTCAGGTAATAAAAGTATTATTGACTGTGTGAGGTCTGCTATAGCCAACTCATAAGCGGATTACACGATCAATAATACTGTCATAACTCCATTGGTGACAGTATCCCCTCCACTCGCCAATACTGATACTCCAATATCAAAATATCCGGATTCGCGTCATTACTTGCCGTCATTCCATCAATATCGAGTTTACCCGATCAATAATACTGACACTACTTTCAGGTAATGACAGTATTATTGACCGTGTGAGGTCTGCTATAGCCAACTCATACGCGGATTACACGATCAATAATACTGTCATAACTCCATTGGTGACGGTATCCCCTCCACTCTACAAAACAAATTGCATTGTGTGATTAACTGGTATAGCATTATAACGTTTATATTTATAACAGTACACAGTAGATAATGTGTGTGTGCGGTAAAATTTGTATCAAAATCAGCCAACTGAACGAAAATGTCACGGTCATGACAAATATAATAAGTTGTGTAGACATACCGTGAATATTTTACTACCGCCACAAGTTTACAATGCAATAATACAAACAAACCAAACATGATACGAAACTACAGTAGCATATTATTTAATATTTCAGATATGTCTTTATCTTCGTCTACAATCAGCGTTGGTCTCTCCAGCGAGAAAATGTCCAGCCGGGTATTGAAACCACCAGGCGGCGGACACTCCAACATCTTCGGCCCACCCGAGGAGGCGGCTCGCCCTCAACGCCCCAAACACAACCAACAGAACTCGTCGATGATGTGCGAGATCATGGGAAAGCATGTGGAACCCGCAGCCGGTAAGACCTTCAGCAACGAGCCGGCTCCGGCACCGAAGAGCAACGACGAAGAATGCGCACCGAAATCCGGCGCTCAGCCGAAACCAGCGCAGGAGTCGACCAGGGCCGCTCCGGTTGAGAAGACCGAGTCTTGTCCGGCCAGAACCAAAGTACCACCAGGTGGTTTCTCTTCCGGATTCTGGTGAATCGCCAAACTAACGCTTCCAAAGTCCCAATGTCATTTTTATTCATATTATCACATTTAAGCTCCTACACTAATATTAAGATTTTTTTTTGTACATCTCGGAAGCTTGTTTTCGAATAGCGGCTGAATGAAAAATTCAATAACTGATCGTTTGAAAAATGATGGAATGTTATGCTGCATTTAAACGCCGATGAAGTCTGGATTGATAACAATTTTTTTTTTTTTTGATTTTATTTTTTTAATTTTTTGCATGATGATTTCGCTTCGTCGAAACAACCAAAGATAGCAATATGGTTTTGAATTGTTATCAGTACATTTTATTATGCATGTATGCTAATTTTAAATTTTTGGTTTATATAATTCGTTGATAGTACAATTTCGAATAGGGCAATTCCATCATTGAGTATGAACAACCCAAATTTTCATACTCGTCAGTGTAAGCGTGCCGTGAATATATTGTAACGTTGCTATTGTTGGTGTCCGATACACGTTTGACGTGTTAACATCAAAGGTCACAACATGTTTTTAAAATAAAGATCTATCGAAAATTTTTTGCATTTATCTGGTTGTTCGCGTTATTTGTTATTAAAAAGTAGCTAGCTTTTATAATATTAACTATATTGACTTATCTGATTTTAACGGAATTGTGATTTTATCTGTAGCGTTAAATTTCGACCCATCGGGTCGTAACTCGTGTCACAAATTGATGGAAAACTTTTTTTTGTAGAAATATTCCATACTCTTTTTAAGGCATTCCGTACGTGTCGAAAGTTTTACTAATCTTTTATAATTATATATTAATGTAATACACGTAACGAACAATGTTTTTAATGCTTCCGACAGTAATTGTATAACATAATAAATAACAATGGCTGAAGCTTCCATATTCAAACTGTACCAATTTATCTGACTGAATTAAAAAAAAGAAGTACTTAATTCTCTGGCGTTGTTTGTAAGTTTTATATTTATCGGCAAATAAAGTAATTCCATATTTGGTAATATTCTTGTATTATTTTTTCCTCTTATTCATATTCATAATATTCAATACTGGTCAATTTGAATACTAGTCAAGAGCGAAGCATAGTAACAATATAACGACTAGTGTTGTACTATCCCTCCATTAATTCTAAATTCTTTGCATTTTTTTTTTTCTAAATATGGTTGGTAAGAGGTGACGTCATAACCGGTTTGTTTTGCTCTACTTCTTTAATGGGTAATTGATAAGTGCGTAAATTGTACTATGGATAGTTACTTATTGGATAAAGACTTCCCTAATCTATCCAATCTTTCTATTACAGCCATAGATTACAAGTGATGAATATCATTTGACCCATATCTTTCTATTGACAGCTCAAATCTTAAAACATTTCCTTAGAATTAGTGTTCAAACCCTACTCTCCTGCAGTGTCTTGGCTCAAGAGACTGGTCTTACTTAAACAGATTTGTACGTAACATGCATTATCATACGTGCAGACTACAAACAAAAATTAATTCTACAATAACTCTCTTTGGTACTGGTTGTAAGTGTTCAAAGTACCCCAAATTTCCTCCTGTGGGCACTGGAGGAACCTTGGGGATCAATGTTGGTCCCCAGGGAAGGGGGGGGGTGTTGAGGAGCAAAAATGGGGTATAATAATTTAAGAAAACATCCATTCACTTGACCATATAATAGACACAATCAGTGCAGTGATGCATCGTCTCAAGAATTATACATTGTAAAATTCCAACGGTGCTCCAGCGATGGTAGGGTTCAGATATTGTGTGATTCATCGACAATATTTAGTTGCAAGAAATGTTAGTGATCGCCTGTATAGCTCATTACAATATGTAATTACAGTAGTTGACAAAATCAGAAGCCATGTACGCAATGATATATTGTTTGGACAGCTTTGCATTGAAAATGATTTTTACTCCACACAGAAGTACATACGTTAGTTGTCAAGGGGTTCATGTTTAAATCGATTTTATAATCTCTACGACTCAGTTTTTTGTCACAAATTTACAGCTATAAGGAGATAAGCTGAATTTGATCAAAACGAAAACTGTTATTTCTGCGTTTGTGTCGAAACTAGGCTTGTACAAACGCAATTTATGACATAACATTTTTGACCAGTTTCCGAATCTTTCCTCAGTGGAAAAACGTGATGATGACGTTCTGATTTATTGTCAACGTTTGAAGATATCCTTGCAATGAAGATTCCCAATTGGGGGTTTTAGACCCATTCTCAATTACTGAAGAATCGGAATTGCAATTACAAGAGGAATTAATTGAAATATCGACAAACGAAGAATTAAAATCGAAATACAAAAACGGATACCAAGAGTTCCGGTTGCAAAAGCATATACCCACAGTTTATCCTGGACTATGGGCTGTGGCAAGAAAATTGTTAATTGTATTTCCATCATCCTATTTACATAGAACGTGGATTTAGTGCTGTCACAAATCTTTTAGCTAAAAAGAAGAACCGACTGTAAATAGTTGACTGCAGAGATTTAAGGATGTTGCTGGCTAAAATAGAGCCTAATATAGACAAATTGATGACACAACACCAGGCTCATCCTTCTCATTAGTGATTTTTTTTTTAAATATTACCGATTTGATTGATATTAATTACTGATAATAGTGTGTTTATGTGCAATTTAATTTGTTATTTCATTTTAATAGATAGCTTCATAATTTCAATTTCCAGGTTATTTTATTTTCAAACTAACTAGCTAACTAAAAAAGGCTAATGGCCCTATGAGAGCTCTTGCTAACCTTGTTTTGGGCACCATTTTTTTTTTTTATTTATTTACAAACTAGCTTTTTAAATTTAAAAATTATGTATACACACACAGTAGGCTACATAAATAATTTGGTGAAATTAAAAAATTACACCCAAACCTAGGCTTACGATTGTATGAGTTTTCAAAAGGGAGGTGCCGAAAAAAAAAATCTTTGAAAGGTAGGCGTTGAGTCAAAAAAGTTTGGGAACCTATGATATAACCTGTACACAATTTTCAGTTCCAACTGGATACAATACCTTCTCTAGAACAAGGGCAAATAAAATGAAGTTACATATATGCTATTTTTAGTCAGATTATGAGGCTAACTATCAGTATACATGCATATGTATATGAATAAGCTTAATGTCTATTGTATTAGTTCTTAATAATATAACGTCAAATGTTTCAAGTTTTGTACTATAGAATGTGTTGTCAGTACAGAACATAATACTTGTGCAAACAAATGATTGTGTAATAATATTCATAATACAAATTCAGTGTCAACAGCATTATATTTAGCCGGGTGAATGGATGTGGCAAACGGCCAGAAATCTTGCCATTGAAATTTAATTTCTTCCTGTGTTGGCATTAATCAAGAGTTTGACCTCACATTGCGTATTTAA
This sequence comes from Parapsyche elsis, assembly GCA_022651745.1. Taxonomy (NCBI): domain Eukaryota; kingdom Metazoa; phylum Arthropoda; class Insecta; order Trichoptera; family Hydropsychidae; genus Parapsyche; species Parapsyche elsis. Next base: position 2,599,709 of record JAGVSN010000049.1, read on the forward strand.
GGGGCAAAAATTTTACGTATTATCATCTAGTCATACATTTTTCAACTATACATACACATGTTGATACATACTAAAAGTTCATGTCTTTTTGGCTTCAGCTTAGTTTCCACAAGGTTTATAGCAATGCCTTCACTCACGAAAATTACCCTTTCATGTATAAAAAATAGCGTGCAACATTTCAATAAAATATTTTATTATGAATTTAACATTAAGTGGTACATAAAAAATAAAGATTATTTTGCAAAAAATACTTTTTAGTAAATTTACCTATATATTACAAAAATATATTTCATTATACATACATTTATATACATATAAATTACTTCATCGGACATATATAATTAATAAAAAATAAATAAACGACCAGCGTGTATTTATAAACCCACACCGGAGGAATTTTTATATATCACATGGTTCAATTGGAGCTTTCTATGCTAAGCATACATGTTAATTTATAAAATTGTGCTAAATCTGATTCGACAAAATCGTTTTGATGTATCGTTCGTTCGTTAAACCTTTTCCACTTTCTGGGATTGAGCATGCATGACCGCTCTGTACAACTGGTAGCATTGGGTGGCCGCTACGAAGACGTTCACCGCAAACAAACTGTAATTTTTGGGTACAATCACCAGCGAATATCTTGACCATATTATACCGGTAGCGGCCAATGAGCCCGCTTGTGATATCGACAATTTTTCAGCTGGCCGTTGTAAGTCGCCAATTCCAGCTGCGACCAGACCCTGAAAATGACAAGTTTGAGATTGTTTATAGGTAGATTATTATGCTGTGCTTCATATACTTTAGTTGTAATCTTTTGAATCAATAAATCTGTAAATATATGTTTGATATTACTATCAGACACTCGAAAATATATGCGTGCACACGGGGAGATATGAGCAATTGAGAGAGTTGATAAGATGATAAGAAATGTTAATGAGTGGATTAACGTTCAAACATATTTACCCATTTGAATGCTGGCGCCCAAAAAAATATTGTTTTTGGTCCTGAAATAACAAAACAGACATTTTTAGTTATTAGAAAAATAATTATTCTTCTTATTCTTTGCGTTTACATAACTTGATTGGTGTGCAATTTATTCAATAGTAACTTTTGTAGATTAAAACACTTCAAAGAAATGACGTGATTGTCGTTAATCTTTTGATTTCCGATAAAGTTATTTTACATTGAAATGTGTACGTGCTTGAGTGTCATTGAATTACAAAGGGTTGAAATTAATATTATAAAGAATATGTATCGACTTTTGCAGAACAACAATATCAATATCACTATTATCCTATATGTATATGGAAATAGTAAAACAGTTATAATCGGGGAGATTTGGGGAAATAAGTTAAAATAAATAAAAATAATTTTGTATTGATTTTTTGACTTTTCCGTCTAACAAACTAATGATTTAAGCATAAATAGCAAATTTAAGGAACGAGATTTATTTAAAAGTTTCCATAAAAAGATTCGATAAGCCAATATAAAAATTATTTTTTTAATTCATTAAAGTTTATAAAATTCCTAGTTTTAGATATGTAAATAAATTAATATTTATTTAGAGATGTGGAAAATTACAACATAATTAGAGGTATTATGTTTTTACTCAAATATTCGGCTGTTACAAGGCTACGACCGACTAATCTTTAGAATTTGCCATGTTTACACATTAAACATTCACCACCTGTTGAATAAACTGCACGTGACGAATTAAAAATTGCATAAAATTTTCTGCATACATAGGATACCTACGCAAATCAAATTAATGTCATTGAATCGATTGGCTATTCGCGCGAGAGCCAATAATTCGATAAACCAAACGGTGAATCAATCGAGAGATAATATTTTAATAAATCACTGTTAACACTAATATGTACATTGTGCATTGGAATATACATACATACATAATAGAAACGAATAGAAAGTGAATCGTTATCGTATGCGAAGTAGTTATTTTATTTTGTGGGGAAAATTTCGTATGGGAAAGTCGAGGTCAAGGCCGTGTCGATAAAGTGCCAAGGCCAAAATCGGCTTGGTTTATTTTTAAATATTCGAATCGTCGCCAATGTCAGCGTGTCGTTTTCCCGCGAATCGCTTGTTTGATCCGGTTCGGAATTAATTTTAAACCGGAAGTAGGAGGTGACGTGTAAAAAAAGGTTTTCCTCACCGGCAGGATGTTGCCAGAGGGGTTTCAGAGCCTGAGGAACGATCGGATCAGCTGCGGTAACCACTGCTCGGTATATGGCTGACATGTTTACCGCTCAACTGTTCGCACGCTACTGACTTTATCGTTTTTTCGCTGACGGCTCGCGAATCTAGCCACACGGGTATATTCAAATTTTGCATTCGCGCCAATTTCCGTTTTTGCGTTTGTCAGCCACGCCACGGCAGAGATTTATTTTGATGTTGAAATTTTCCGCCATTTTGTTTCATCCATGGTGACAATATCTCATTATTTAAATCAATCTATCGTTGTCTCTTTTGTTCCCATCTATACGAGCGTATGCAAAACAGAGACAAGAAATGTGTGACGCCATTTTGAAAATAATCAACCAATCAGAGGGCTGCATTCAAATTTGAATATTTTAACTTTAAATAGGCACCAAGTTTCCGGATTATTATGATAATACCGTGTACGTGCTAATTTCGCATATCGTAAAGATAATATAATGCTCTTCACGTCGATGATCATATTATATGATAAATGATATGCGAATATAGTGCGTATGAGATATCACAAGGAAAAAATGGTTAATGGTTACATTTTTGTATGTATGTATGTAGTGAAAAACGATACATCGAAGAAAAAAATATAACGGTTTTATCAATACTTATATCGATAAGTAAGTTCACTAGAAAATGAAAGGTCAGGTCAGCGTTTGTTTTTAAATGCACATACATTATAAAAAGTAAGACGTCCGTTGAAAATCGATAGTGGCATTACGGGTTTTTGTAGAAAAAATTGACGAAAAAGTAATGCGTCGCACATTCTCTGATCGAAATGAAAAGTGGTTTAAAATGGTGTTACATTGCCGTAAATGTATATCGCCGCATCTAAAGTAGCGGAAAATCAATTGTGCAAAATGTTTCATTATGACGATTTATGTTCATGTTTATGTTAAAAAAACGGAACTTTGAGTATTTTGTGTATTTGATCGTGAGTACGTTCAAGATCAATTTTCGAAAATGTTTCACATTGTGGCATTGAATCTCGCAAGTGTAAAAGCGTCCCAGTTTGATTCGCGGTTAACGAAATCGAGAGTAAGTTCTTGCTCTCAATTCCGTAAATACATACATACAACTGTTCTTTTTAATGCAAGTATCACATTTTCGCCGAACCGTTGTTATCATTACCGTTTGGCGGTTCATTATTTTCCGACATTGAACTTCCATTGAACACAGTTATCGCCGATGCTGACGAGGCAATTGAACGAACGCCAATGTAACATCCAAAACAATGTCAACCGGTTCAATTGAAATGCGCGTCGGGTATGTGTGCGTTTACGTATGACGTATGACGTACGTACTGGTTATTTGCATTTTACTTTTCGTATAACAAAAAATGGATAATAAAAATAATAATAAAAAAAAGCACTCACTCAATAAAGGCCCCAACAAACGATAGAATATTTGAATACGGTGACATCTATAAATTTTTCTGAAAACTTTCATATTTTAATTATTTTGTTTTTATTTATTATTTAAATTAATATTATATTAAAACAATATTTTTTTCCGATTTTGTCATTCATTTAATAGTACTGAATAAAAAATGGATGTTGCATAAAATAATAACAAGCTTTTATAATAAGTCAATAGATGGCAGTAAATGGCATTGAACACATTACCTAGTAGTTATTTTCATATTTTTACAATATATACTATCTGTAACACTACGCGGTAGACGGTTCTATCGATTCAAACTTTCGGGATTACTAACTAGTCTCTAATGACTATCATTCATCCTGAGGAAAGTCCCCGGACCCGTGGCAGAAAGTGTCGTGATCTAAGGTCATTAGCATCAACTGGCGAGTCCTATGGAAGAGATCCTTCTTGGTGATCCTGGATTTGTCGTTTGAAGTGCGTTGGTCAAAGCATAGATAATGTTTGAACAGGACTTCAATGTCCTGCAACTTAATGGGGCTCAGTCTGACGGAACCTTCCCAATCCTTTTTTTTTATCAAAAATATTGATCCAGACCGATCCAATCTCTGATCAAAAAAGTCAATTTTGGAGATTTGTCAGAATATAAAAAAAGTCACAATACAAATTTATGTCTATAATAAAAATACAATACTTTTATTAGTGGAAAAATACAAATCATTGGTATAAATATTTATTGCATTATGTTAAATTACACTGGCACTATACAAGTTAAAGCCCAATAATACTGGAAAACATCAAAGTCAGCCACTTTTAGCTATCAACTCCGTCGTGGATATACTATTCCCTTTGCAGCAAGCGAAGTCCCATATCCTTTCACCCTCACCGAACTCTTCAGCATCTTCCAGGGTAGTTGGTAAAGCTCGACCCAAAGTTTCAGGCAGCAGCAAGCACAAGGCAGAGCACAATACCGACAAGCTGCCGAGTAGCAGCGGTGGGATTGCTAAAGAAAATGTCCCCTGAAATAAATTTTTAGTTCAATTATACTAATTCGACGATTGGTTTTGTATATTGTGTGCATTAATTACCAGATATAGTATGTAAGAACTGAAAAATGTTGCCGCATATCCCGCTACATGTACAGCGGCTACTCCTTGTCCTCGGACTTCTGTCGGAATTAGCTCGGCAGCGTACTGTGCACCCGAATTGTAGGCAACGTTGACTCCTAAACGACCCAAAGCAGCAATGATAGCCGTCAATAATGGATCTGTATGAAATATAATTGAATCAGATGTATAATGTAACAAAAATAAAATAAATTAAAGTACAATTTATTGTAAAATAGATATTTCATTACCGTAGAACAAAAAATCATTATATATTTTACAAATTTTATAATGTTTTCTAATTAAAATACATTATATGATCATTACTGTTGTGTCATTGCATAGTAAATGTATGAAATTGTATTCAATGAAAAATATATAGGTAATATTTTATAAGTTTATTTTATATTGCATTGAACTAATGATAAAGTACTTTCAATTTTTCATTCTGTTTTCCATTGAATTGGTTTTAAACTCATTATTGAATGCACCGAATCAATTGTTTGAAAATAATTGGGTCACTTTCACTATCAAGATTATTATGCGTTCTGAATGTGAGTGACAGAAATAGCACTAGAATACATTGAATACAAATCATGTTTATATTGCACATGTATAAACTGATTATTTAATTACAAATATGTAACAACAAGGCTGAGAGATTTTGGCATGGGAATTTTAATGGCAAATTCTATTGAAATTTTTCTCCCAAACAAAACGATACACGAAATTCACGACTGTCTCTAATGTTATAATTCACCATAGCTGATGCAGTTCGTGCACTGTCAGCCTTGACCAAAATTCGAAAACAACTATTCTGGGCCTTTATTTTTTTTTTAACTCACATTTAAGCATTAACAAATGTTATAAGAATGTAAGTGATTGAAATGCTAATGAGAATTGATTATATTTTTGACTTTTTGAGTACCGGCTGTTCCGTTCAAGCTGAGAAGCACACCGGCGATGGCCGTGAAGAGACCACTGATTAATAGAGAAGATGAGGCCATCGCTTTCCTGCCGATCTTGTCTTGCAGCAGCAGGATGATGATGCAGGAAGGAAGGATTGTGAGAGAGCTGAGACTGAACACGAGGAATGGAGAGAAACCGAGGCCGTTAACGTTGCGAGATATGGCATCATAGCACAGAGTTAATACCATGCTACAATAGAAAACAAAAAAAGAACAAATATCACATTGAGCTAATTGTTTGCTTATTTAATTTAATACCACTATGAATTCTTACGATTTGAAGATGAGGATGCAAGTCTTTCTTCGAAGTCTAGGTGTAGCAAAGAGTCCAAGCAGAGAGGGTGCATTCTTTGAAGATTTGGTTTCTTGAGATGCTATGAAGTCGTTCAATGTGGACGATGATAGTTGTCGTCCGTTTCTTTTGGCTATGGTTTTGAAGCATTCCGCTGCTTCTACAGCTCTTCCTCTGCTCACCAGCCACTGGGCACTCTCTGGAACCTGAAACGTTGAGTGATTTAAATCAATCTGAGTTGAAATATTAATTACATCGTTTCGAAACTGCCAAATAACAATTACTAGTTGACTGGTAATAAATAACGCCTATCGGCGATTATGCAAATTATATTTCTTTTTAAATGCAACCGTTCGCTCTGAGCTCAAACGGCTATTAATTATTATCGAGATAATGAGATATAATATATTGTGTGAGGCTTTGGTTTGAAAACAGTAGCTTAAAACCTTTTACTCAAAGTATGAATAGATGTCATTACCAAGAACATTCCTGAAAATTTTATCAGTTGCATGAAAAGTTACATATAAAGAATGAAGGCGTCGATATGTTAAAGTCAAAGTGCAAAATCTTAGGCATTTTATACGATGCGGGATTTCTCAGTTGTTCGTAACAGATGTACACAAATAATTCAGAACAGTTTGATAAAACATAATACACATATTTTTAATTTATTGGAACTTGAAATGTTGCGTAAAGTAGCAGCGGGTCGCATGCGAACCGGTTCAGTCAAAAAACAGATCGGTTGCACAATACACTTTGCAAAAAAATAATATTAAATACAAAAAAAAAAAACGACACGGACGAAGGTTGGGCAATTGGTGAGGAATTGAACGGTTTTTTTTTAATTGATATCAAAATCCATCGATCGAAAAATAGTTCAGATATTATTTATTTTAATTGGCGTTTATAAAAAGTCAATTTTTACACAAGGATTCGGTTCGAGATGGTTGCAAATGAAGAATGCCACATGGAATATTTAAAGGTTTATTGCGCAAAACCCATCCAACCAACAGCCACGCCTAAAAGTAGCAAACGGCTTTTTAACACACTCACGGCCAAGGCGTATCTGACATTTATGATCACTGTTCAATAACACACCGTGTGCACCTAATTTTAAAGATATAAAAAAAAACCATTATATCAAACAAGCATAAGTGCATCTACATATAACTAAATATATGCTGGGAATCACTACTCTCAATCATACCATTTAAATATATAAACTTATAATAATATAGAGCACGGGTTCTCAACCCATGGGTCGCGACCCCAAATGGGGTCGCGAAGGGTTTCTGTGGGGAAACAGTAAACTAAAATATTGACTATACTGCAATTTTCTGTCAGTTATGACGAATGAATGTGAAACGTGGATGCTACGTTAAGATATAGTGTACACAGTGAAGCATGGAAAGATGTATGCTTGGTATAACTATATTTAAATATAATAAAAATTGATGGGTTACAGAATGAAAATTTGAAAAAAAATTGTAACCCAATTTTAACGATTCCTAATGAACAGACATCATATTTTAACGGCATATTATAACGTTAAGAATGTTACGCAAGATCCAGCGAACACAGAGAAGCATGGAATGATGTATGATCGTTATAACGAGAAGAGATCGTAAGAGGAATACATGGGTAAGAAGCATGACCAAAGTGGAAGATATTGCAGAACGTGTGAAAAAGTAGGAGTGGACACATAGCGAGAAGAATGGATGTCAGATGGACGCGACAAATACTGGAATGGTATTCGAGAGGATGTGAAAGAAAGCAAAGTAGACCGAGTGGATGATGGGCTGATGAATTGAGAAGAAAGTGTGGAGTCAACTGGATGCAGATTGCACAAGACAGACAGGAATGGAAGAGGATTGGAGGACGCCTTCATCCAGCAGTGGATGGTGAACAGCTGAAAGTGATGATGATGATTATAACTTTATCTGTCTTAATGTTTGTTAATCCTAAGAAACACCTCTCTCAATGTTATCACAGTCTCAGAATTCTGATACAAAAGTTTACGGTTCAAAGTTTGCTGGAATCAGTACAGTTTTTAACACCAAATTTTCAGGTGAATTATTGTCTTGTTCTTGAAGTTTTGGATCTAGTAAATTTCTGTGACATGTGTAAGTCCTTCTAGACTTTATTCAGGTTCAGTTTCATTTGAACCGAGTCAGTTTAACATACATCGATCCACTGTACCACCGGGGCTGACATAACAACGGTCTCGACCGCTTGCTCCAAATTCGATCTGGTTCGGTCTGGCCGAAAGTGAAAGGTCTCGTCGACAATGGGTTACGGGTCCAGACCTGCTCCTCCAAAGACATCCACAAAACTCGGTCCGTGTATAAATACGACGGTTGTCAATCCTTAGTCAGACAAACGACCCGCAACGTCCGCTGCTAACTCACACAAAATGGCATTCAAGGTACGAAGGACCTCTTCGGCATTCGTTCAAACTTGATTTTTAACGATACTCAACTTATTGTAAAAATGGACATTCGAATACGATTCCATACTTTATTTTTTTCATTACTGTGTAAATTCCCAATCAAACGATACAAATTTTGTTGAAAGACTTCCCTATTGCAATTAAATAATTTTCACTGTTTTAAATGTTTCAGATATACATATGTATCATCTTCATTTTTATTTAAAATCATTGAATTTGTTTGATTTTTCGTGAAAATTAAAAGAAAATTATGGTGCGCATATTTGATATATAAATATTAGTATGAAAATTTATCTATAGATGTCACTAGTAATTTTTTATTTTTTAAAATAAAAATCAATAGAATATCTAATTTAAAAAATATGTATATTTGAAAAATTCGGCGAAAGTCACATTTCAAACAAGTCAACAATTCAATTTTTGACATAATTTTAACCATCTCTTGAAAGCAAATTTATCATTCGAATGAAATTCAATCTTTCTGTAATTTATTGTGTAATATTGTAAAATGACAATCCCAAAATTTGATATTAGTCCTTAACCAATTGGGACGTTTAAAATATTAATGATACTTAGAATTACAGTAAAAATTCTAGAACTAGTAGTTATACAACTTGAAACTTGTACTGCTATTTGTGATATGTTATCGACATACAATGTATGTATGTATGTATATACTGCCGTCCTAAGCCCACTTAACGTAACTGACAAAACAACAATATCGAAATAAATGGAATTGAAAGTTTTATTCTAAATTTGTGTTTTTCTTCATATATTACTGATTTATTTAAACTTTTTTTTAGTGCATTAAGTTATTTTCTATTGTGTTTTGATAATTCTAAGGAAAAATTAAAAAAAAAAATGAATACTTTAGTAGTTACGTCACTTTTTTACACTTACGTTAAATTTGCTTAGGAAATCTACTTAATTTTTATAACGTAAGTGCTATACGTGAAATTTGCTTAGGAAATCTTATGTATTTTAATAGTTGCGTTATTTTAGCTAATCAAAATGCTTCGGTAGCTCCTTAGCTAAACTAACGTAACTGCATTATCCTTAGACGAAAAAACGTATCTGCACGTTATCATGTTGGATACGTTATATACGGATTGGTGATACTATTTCTCTGCGCACATTAATTTTGATATTAAAAATCGCAAGAATACACCCCCATAACCCCTAAAACACATCTAACTCATTTTCGTAATTTTTGTCAGTTACGTTAAGTGGGCTTAGGACGGCAGTATAGATGTACATATATGTATATATTTTGACTACCCACTATGATAGAAAAGAGCATTTTTCAAAATCGTGACTTGATTAATTTATATTGTGAACCCCTCGTTGCATCTAGCTTATATTTTGATTTGGCAAGTCTATTAATTATTATCATTAAGATGCAATAAAATTTGCCGCAATCACTCTTGCAGAAATCGTTGCAAAAATGAAACAAAATCGATCAGACGATTTCCAACGATTCTCAAACGAAATCAAATACATACATACATAGATCTTTGTTTGAAATACCATTGCATCAGACTAATTCAAACCCATTTTCTTATTACAGCTCTTGTTCTTCGCTGCCGTAGTGGCCATAGCTCGTGCTGGAATCATCGCCCAGCCAGGATATGCTCACACAGGCCAATTAGGATATGCTGCTCCTGTTGCCAAGTATGCACCACAAGTTGACGAATACGATCCTCATCCCCAGTACAACTTCGCCTACGACATCCAAGATGGTCTCACCGGAGACTCCAAGAGCCAACACGAAAACCGCGACGGAGACGTAGTCCATGGTTCTTACTCCTTGGTCGATCCTGATGGTTTCAAGCGTACCGTAGACTACACTGCTGATCCCCACAATGGTTTCAATGCCGTAGTCCACCGTGAACCCATAGGCCATGCTGTCAAAGTAGCTGCCCCAGTTGCCTACGCTGCCCCAGTTGCCAAAATAGCCGCTCCTTACTACCACTGAGAACCACAACACTTTTCATATTGAAAACTATCTCAAAAGTCATCTAATTTAAGCGAATCACGGTACTGTGTACGTAGAGCGTATTTAGGTTTAATAAATATTTATTTTGTTCATAATAATATGCTGTTGTTTTATTTGAGCTGTGACGCAACGGATGCTTACTGTATAGTGAGTGGTACCACGTAACGCATCCAACATTTGAAAATTGACTTTAGTTGTGAATAAAATTTCTGCAACACAGCTTAGTACAGAGTACACTATCCGTAACTAGTAACTACAACTATCTCATATACGACATTTCTTTAATTTACACCTAAACGAAACATCAACGAAAGAGTGGTATATGTACATCGTTCAACGTGTCCATTTTTACATCGATTCATTGAATACTTAAACTTTTTTCACTATCAATATTTAGACCAGAGTACATCAGCCAGTAACCATACATTCAGCTTGGAAAAAAGTACAGAGCTAAATTGTTTAAGCTATCTGCACTTTTGGTTGTAATTAAATCTATCTCCATTAAAGTGCTAAAAATTATGAATTGAAAAGTGTACAGAGTTAAGATGCCTCTAGGAATTTATGGTTACCGGTGGTGTACTCTGGATAGCTTTTATCATTATATGTATATAATAGCCGAAATTCGTCTGTCTGACTGTCTGTCTGCTGATAACGCTCGCTGAGGAAAAATAATTAAAAAACCAGAAAGAGTGGGGGATCGAACCCAGGACCGCAAGCTCGCAAGGATCGCGACTCTGCTAATAATACATAGATGACGCTATAAAAACTATTATTTTTTGATTTTTATAAAATCACTTACAAAATTATAATTATTATATATGTAATAATTAATAATTATAATATAAATAGTAAAGTAAAAAAAATAAATTGATACTATCGATACTACGGGATTGCTATAATACATAGATGGCGCTATAAAAACTATTATATTATTTTTGTCACTTACAACCGTGCGATCAATTAGTGGGGATCTCTATTAAAAAAGCGCTTTACGTAATAAAAAATTCAGCGGGCGTTGATATTCAACGGGCTTACACTAGTAGTACTATATTAATTGTTGATAGACTGTGACGAAAGGCTATTTTGAAAGTAGAAATATAAAGAAAACAAAATCGTCACTGACGCAACTGAAGAATTCGTACATTTCAGTACCAATTTCAGTCACAAATATCTTTAAAATTATAAAAATTAGGACATTGTAATAAAAACGGTCAAATATAAAACTAATCAAAAGATAAAAAAATGTTTCCTTATGTTCAAAGTTAATGCGGAAAATCTTTGTCACACATGCAACTTTCACAAAAATTCACTAAAAAACATATTTTCAAAAAGACTGATTAGTGTTACTAAACTCTCGGTTTTACTAAACTAAAAAAGATAGCAACTTTATGAAATAATACATTAAAACAGCAGTTTACTACAAAAATGTCTATTTTATCTAGAAATCGCCTTTTTATCGTACTGTAAATGAATGCTTATTGTATGTACATACATAGATATTTTGAATGAAAGCGAATGCTCGATACGCCAACCCTCCAACAATTTGATTAAATTTTGAAAATCATAGCGATTGCATGAATATGATTATTAATACGGTATTAATAATTCGAAAGTGCAATTTCCACATGTCCGCAATCAGTTGCGTAAAAATTAATTCCATTCTAAGTACCAATGCGTATTATACGTATATTACATATTTACGTCGAGTTTGTTTATTATTACAATAATAAATATTGAACAGATTGTTTTTGTTAATCGCGCACGAATGTAATGAATGGCCGTAAAATGATTTGTTGCGACCGTAAATTCAACGAAGCGCGCCAAAAACGAGGCACGTTTGAATTGAAATGCAAATTATACGAAAGTTTCGTACCTTTCACGTGGAATTGTTTCGTTTTTAGTTTTATGTATGTACATTATATGAGAGTTGAATTACTATTGAAATTTATTTATTGTTCGCTAACACGTTCACCACCTCCGAGCCTTGAAAAATTATCAATGTGATTAAAATATAATGAATTGTGCGAGATTTTGATTTGATTCGTAGAAACTGATTAGAGATTAGCGGATTATATTGTTTAGACGTGGAATTTATTTAAATATCGGAAGTCATTTATCATAAAAGTAAATCCGTCAAAAATTACGACATTGTGACCATGACTTAATTTGAAAAATGCGGCGTGACCAACACGCAACTTTTTCTTCAACTTTCAGATACTATTATAATACCTATACGTAAAAGACTTGGTTTATCCGTTGATCCCACAAGAATGCTTGAAATTTTGTTTCAGGAGTATCAACGGTCGAGACACTGTTTTTTATTTCATAGAAAATTCGAATTATTTTACCCAGAGTTCATCACCAGCAACCACGAAATTTTTAAAGACATAAAAAGCTCAATTTTTTGTAATTTAGCCCTTAGCTCTAGTAAGTTATGCTTACAGGCAACCAGATTCTAGCCAATAGCCATGCTTCTAAGGATATTGTGGTTACTGATGGTTAACTCTGCCTTAACCTATAGTTACTGCCACTGTTAGCCCACTCATATTTCAATAATAAGCACCCATTGATTGTATACAGGCAATTTTCTAGTTATATTAATATATGTATATGCTTAATAGCTTTGTCTGTTCGTCTGTCAGGAACGCTCTACATTTTTTTTTGTTATTACATACATATTATTTTTTTTTTTGTATAAAATTTTTTCATCGTTTCGTTGATTCCTCACTCCATTTAGATTCATCATTATTCTTACTCTAGGAATTTTCTACGAATGAAACCAAACTCTTCTTAACTGAAAATCCTAGGATTATAATTTAATTTAAAATAATTGAAATTAATTAATAAATGACCAGCAATTATATTGGCAGTTAATTGTACTGCTAAAGTACGGATTAAGAGTACGGATTATGTAGCTAATAGTTTCGATTAAAATTGCAATCAATTAATATTGAGCCAGTTTTATCATATAAAAAATATACATATGTACATACATTTCATAATTAGATTATGAACATGCTTGACAAAAAAATTAATCCCTACAAAATTTTCGAACTTAATCACAGATATCTACATACATATAATACTTCTGGTTTATAAAAATGTTTCATGATGAAATAATTTTCACAGAATTTTTATCCAAACGATAAAAGTGGATCTTCAGCTGGATGCGTTAGATAATTTTCACGGATAAAAAAACAATTCAAAAACAGTTAAATTTATAGGTGTATTATGAAAAAGTGATCCATAGTCGGAAACAATATGAATTGTTAATGAAATTGAGTGTCAGTGTGTTTTGCGAAATCTCTGTACGAATCTCACGCGCTCTCAACCCAATTAGCAAGAGAACGGCTACGTCTTCGCAGATTGACAACCATTGGCACTTGGCACATTTATGTAAAACCATAGTCAGATTGAGAAAAGATGATTAGGCAGTGTTCAGTAGACTAGACAATCAAGCGTTGCCTCATCACTATTTAACTAACATTTTACCGTCTGTCATAGTCAAGTAAATGATAATCTCCCGTAGTTTCTCGTTGCCTTCTCGAGGGGATGAAAGGAGAGATGGAGAGAGACTATGATTCGGTTTGATGCAATGAATATTTTGGTTGGTGCCAAATTTGTGGAATAATAGAATAGGAACAACTAAAGATAAGTATAGACCTGGATTTAGTAATATTCAGATCCTGCCAATGACGATATTTTCGGTCGAAAATCCCCGACATATCCCAGAGACATAACAAAAAAGATCAACGCTTTAACCACCAAGCTAACGCCTAGTTACAATCATTGCAGAGACTTATTTAGTGAGGAACTATTTTAATTTTAAATTAAATTTCAGCAGTTTGGTTGACGACTCCCACTCTCGATTAATTAATATGACCGCTCGTTTACATTTTCGTATCGCAACAATTTTCGGAAACAATTCCTACTTGATTCAGTAGAAAAAAAAAAACACATTCACCGCAAGAGTATAAAAGCACTGCAGTATCATCGTTGAGTATCACAACTCATTTTTCTTCAGACGAAACACAATGGCATCTAAGGTGTGTGTGTGTGTGTGCACTTGTGTTTGTTTGTGCTTCCTGTGTAATTTAATTCAAAATATACTGACGAAAATGTGAAAAAACGTTAATCGAAATGGTCGCGAACGGGTTAAAATCATTAGTACGATATCCCTTAATTTACACCTTTCGCTAAAACCGCATCATTGAACCGACACAACAACATCTTTTAAAGTGTCTATATTTGATATCGATTTGTTAAATACTTATATTTTATTACGATATTTAGAGCACAATAAATCAACCAGTATCGACAAATTCCAAAAAAACAAGTGCAGACAGCGTTAACAATTTAGCTTTCTTTGTCGTTTTTTAAGCCCCGCCTAAGAATTTATGGTAATCGTTACTAATTTATAGATTTAACAATTGGATTAATTTGTAACATCGTTGAAAATTTTGACTAGATTTGAGACCGAATACAATCAACTTTTTTACAAGTCATTTTTTTTATATTCACAGCAATTTCGTATACTTTTAACTTGTCCACGAACATTTCAGACACTCTCAACATTACAAATTACACAATTAAACTACAGTTTGTCTAAATTTTGGTATTATTTCAGTTGTTATTCTTCGCTGGTTTGGTCGCGGCAGCTCACGCTGGCCTAATAGCAGACCATGGCGCTTCTTCATACGCTCACGAGGACCTTTCCAACTACGAGTTCGGACACGGAGACCACACACAAGTCGACTATCATTCCCATCCCAAATACGAATTCTCTTACGACGTCAAGGATGAGCATACAGGAGACGTGAAGAGCCAACAAGAGACCAGAGACGGAGACAAAGTCAGCGGCTCTTACTCCATTGTAGATCCTGACGGTCACAAACGCACCGTGGAATACACTGCTGATGATCATAGTGGTTTCAAAGCAACAGTCAGGAGGGAGCCTGTAGCTGGACATGTTGCTCATCAGCAACAATCATTCGATGCTTCAGCTTATCAAGGAGCTCACCATGCTTACGAAGGACATCAATCTTTCGATGGACAGCAGGCTTTCGATGGACATCAGGCTTACGAAGGACATCAAGCTTATGAAGGACAACAAGCTTACGGTGGACAACAAGCTTACGAAGGACAACAATCCTACGACAACAATCAAGGATATGCAGCTCAACAGTCGTACGATGGTCACGGTTCCTATCATTGAGTTTCAAATCCAAATGCTTATATAAATTAATCGGTTAAAGGCACAAAGACTGAAATGTTGACGATCAATGTGTTTCGATGATTGATCGTAGCTAATAATATGTGATTGTTTGTATTGATCGTTTTGTTGATTGCGACATTTGGCAAATGCAATAAAATTTATGTTTATGTTTTTGTGAGTTTTTACTGTATGCCTCAGATTGTATTTGGAGTATGTTATCCTTTTTTTTGTATGTATACGGAAACATGCCTAGTTATATAAAGGCGACACGACACGTCAGGTCAAATAAATATTAAACGTACCTATAGTAGGTATTTGACTTTTGACAGTTATGCTTAGAATGGAATGGTTTAATATTCTAATTAAAATTGTTGAATAAAATCATATTTCGACATATTTAACGTATGATTATTGATTACATTTCGATAATCCAATATTAAAATTAAGAACGTACACATGTAGCAATGGAGTAAAAAATTGTATAAAATAACTTTTGATACAGTTTCACTTTCATTCGCCAATTTCTCAACGATCGTTACAATATAATGCAATAAATAACAACTAAATCGCACACGATCAACACTACAAAATTAATATCAATTTACGTATCATAAATCAACCTAGCTGTATCATATATCAATCATAAACTATTAGATAATAATAAAGACTATTTTGAGTTGTATTGATTTATTACATCATAAACTATACACTATAATAAACAACATGAACAGAAACTTACATCTACATAGAAAAGCTGATCCAAGTAATCATCAACGACTATTTTACATACACACTTAAACACTATGAGACTCAAATTAGTACTAAACTTCTTATAAACACTTCAATTAAATGTACTTAATGATGATGTCCCAAAGGCTCTCGACGAACTGTAGCCTGGAATCCATTATGAGGATCAGCAGTGTATTCCACGATGCGTCTATAACCATCAGGATCTATCAGAGAATACGATCCTTGAACTACGTCACCGTGTCTGGTCTCGTGTTGACTTTTAGTATCACCAGTCAACGTGTCTTCTATGTCGTAAGCGAAATTATACTCTGGATTTGGATCGTATTCTTCAATCTCGTTGTGGTGTGCTTCTTGAGGTACGTAGATAGCATTGGCGATTGTGAAGATCACAGATAATATAATAAACTATACAAAAAAAAAAAAAATGGTTCGAATTGTATGAAAATGTATGAACGGATTCAATTCGGTTAGATTTTCTACATAGTATGGGAACGTACCTTCGAATTCATTTTGATGATGTTATTCGAGTGGCTGATGACGATGACGATTGATACTTTCGCCAGATAACTCTCTTTATATATGCAATTGGTATAATTTTTTATCATCTT
Organism: Parapsyche elsis; assembly: GCA_022651745.1. Lineage (NCBI taxonomy): Eukaryota > Metazoa > Arthropoda > Insecta > Trichoptera > Hydropsychidae > Parapsyche > Parapsyche elsis. The sequence goes on from JAGVSN010000049.1 coordinate 2,616,699, forward strand.
ATAATATAAAAGGCGTTGAAAGTAGGGGTTCAAACATCCTGTGACACACTTGCATTGTGCAAAACGTTCGTTCACACTGCACGTTCGGAATTGTGCAGATTTATTTGCAATAGATTTGTAGACGTGTTGGAACTTTTGACCCGTCAACCGTGACTATATAATAAGTAATTTAAATTCATCTAAACAATGATTTTGATGACGATTTCTAAAAAAACTATACATATGTATGTACATATACAACGTAGCACAGTAGATAACCATATTGTTGAGACAGTTGGTAATTATTTATACCTAGGACATATGGGGAATGTGACTGGATGTAAATAAGAAGAGATAAAGAATGAAACTAGGATGGAGCGCTTTTGGAAGAATGAACATAATTTTTAAATCCAACATCATCCTTCAGTTATGACGTATGGATGTGAAACGTGGATGCTAAATTCCAGAATGTTACGTAAGATCCACTGCACACAGAGAAGCATGGAAAAATGTATGCTTGGTATAACAAGAAGAGATCGTAAGAGGAATACATGGGTAAGAAGTATGTATGACCAAAGTCCAAAAGTATAAATTAAAACAAAAAAACATTATTTTGTGTTGTTGTATTATACATTGTATGTATTATTGTGTTATAAAGAAGAAGAAATAAAACTAGGATGGATTGTTTTTGGAAGAATGAACATAGTTTTTAAATACGACATTCCGCTATGCTTAAAAAAGAAGGCATACGACCAATGCGTACTGCCAGTTATGACGTATGGATGTGAAACTTGTATGCTAAATTCAAGAATGCTACGTAAGATCCAATGCACACAGAGAAGCATGGAAAGATGTATGCTTGGTATAACAAGAAGAGATCGTAAGAGGAATACATGGGTCAGAAGTATGACCAAAGTGGCAGATATAGCAGAACGTGTGAAAAAGTTGAAGTGGACACATAGCGAGAAGAATGGATGGCAGACGGAATACTGAAACGGTATCCAAGAGGATGTGAAATAAAGCAAGGTAGACCTAGTGGCGATGGGTTGATGAATTGAGAAGAATGTGTGGAGTCAAGTGGACGCAAATTGCTCAAGACAGACAGGAACGGAAGTGGATTGGAGAGGCCTTCACCCAGCAGTGGATGGTGAACGGCTGAAAATGATGTTGATGATGATGATGAATAAAGTGACGTAGGACGTGAGAAGTATAGTATGTGTACAAGTATGTGTCTGTGCTATGTGTGGCGCCTGACAACCAATACTTTTGATTAATATGGTTCACTCACACAGCACACCATACACGCTGCGTGGACATTACTGTACTGTATGTACACTCGTTGTTTAACAAACTAGTAAATCGTAGTTATGTACGTATGTACGTTCGTACACTGTAGACAAAGCGTAGGTACGTAACACCGAAACATACATATATGCGCTATATAGAAAAAGAAAGGTTTATTTATTACAAAATACTCGTGTTTAGCATTTGAAAAAAGTTAAAAAAAAAAAAAAAAATACACTAGATGCCCGGAACTCTTCAATCAAATTTAATCACGCAGACTTCCCGATTCGAAAACGATACTATTATACACTTTCTGGGTCACACATCGCTTAAATAATATTACATGCACTGTTGCACTTAATTTTTTTCTGTATTACAATCATTATATGCATACTTGATATGAAATCATCGTTACTGTAAACGAAATACAATTAGCATATCGTTAAAACTATTAAAAATTGCTATTTTCTTTCATAATAATATAATTAAATCATTTTCAGTTTATTTACATACCAATTTTGGTGAAATTTTAATGTATTACGTATTACGTACGCTAGTGGAAGTATATCAATTGATTTATACCATCTATGGTTTGTTGAATAAAATATGCAATGGTGTCATTTATCAATATGTTAAATCACAGATAGATGTCTATATTGTTAAATAAAAAATATGAAGCTTAGTTTTAAACGGGCCAATTCTATACTTAACATTAAATTTTTTATAACTGTATATTTTTAAATTGTCTTTTATAATGTAAAGTGTGTTTCTTTGTTTTAAAAAAAAGAACTGTTTCACTGATAGTAAAACTACCAAATGGAAATTTACAAAATTTTTGAACTTACTGTTATTTATTGAATCTAATTCAACCGAAGCGTTTGCGTGTACAATTGTACATACATTCATATTATGAATTTCTCAACGAGAGGCGAATCTGTATTATAAGACTAAAATTAATCAATACTAATTAATAAATAGTAGGATTTGTTTTTGCTACAATACTAACGATTACAAAATTTGGCAATCGTTTACAAATTGACCACATGCCGAAACAGTGAGTATCGACACTTTTTAACCATCGATTATTACTCGTTACGATTTTGCGCAACGCAATAATATTAATATAATCGCACATTGTGAAATGTCCCACAGAAAACTAGAGTACGACGAATCGTGGAAGAAAGGTATTGCGGTGAAATGAAACATGTACATTTTAATAATTAATTGTAAAGATTTATTGAACTAAAAAAATAACAACGTGTATGGAAAAGAGCATGACTAAAGCTTGACACTGTCTAATAGTGACGACCAGCCGAGTGGATTTGAGTTGGAATGATCAATTTAGCCGGTGCTGGAGCATGGTACACCGGAGCTTGGTGAACTGGAGCACGTGGTGGCGCTGGAGGATGACCAGTTGGTTCTCTGGTCACTTTGGCAACGAATCCACTCTTTCCTTCGACCGAGTATTCAACATGACGACGGTAACCGTCAGCGTCGATCAACCAGTAGAATCCTTTGACGACATCTCCATCTCTGGTCTCTTGTTGCTCCTTGTAGTCTCCGGTGTGCTCGTCTTCTACTTTGTAAGCGTATTCGTATTTGGGATGCTCGTCGTAGTGTTCTGGCTCATGTTGATACGAGTGCTGGGGCTGTTGGTATTGGACGTGTTGTTGAGGCTGTTGGTATTGAATGTGCTGTTGGGGCTGTTGGTATTGCACCTGGATTGGTTGAGACTGGTACTGTTGATGACCAGATGATTGATGGTATTGGCAGAGTGCTGGTACTGCCAAGAGCGCGATCATGAACACCAACTATGGAATTAGTACATGTTATTACCGATGCTAGTGTAAATTCATATCAATGCATTGATATAAATCAGTTGAAAGAACGCACAAAATTTTCCGAAGAAAATTGTCAAATTGGACAAATTTCAGAATTGTTTCATACGGTTCAAAACTCTAAGAAAAAAAAAATATAAAGAGTTTTCCATAACAGTCATACAAAATGATCCTTATGTTGAGTATGAGCTCAAATTTGTACATAGAAAATATTCCGGGGTAAGATTTTGTATAGTATAAAGAAAGAAAACAATGACAGGGGCAAATAAACGGTTGTTGAATTTAGGTATATCGTATTAGATTATTGAGGTGTTTCTTATCAAAAGAAAAATTAAAAGACTTGTATGGGTGATTGCTTTTATGTAATGAAGAGTACATATTTCTGTGCTCCGAAGGAAAGCAACCCTAGGCTTAGATAGTAGTTTAATTGGTGAAAACATTAAGCATTGATCATTCCAATGTGGATATCATCATTGGGGATTAAGAATAGTTAGATATTTGAATGAGCGATCGCTTGTACAAATCCAAATAAATTTATATTGAATTGAGTATAGGAAAAGCAACATTTTCAGCATCACACGCGCAATATGTGTCGCAGCAATGTGTTGCTCAATGATTGCCGGCAAGTAGTTGCTGTTTTACTATTGTCCAGATTTTGTATTTTCGTATATCGAGCGATATGTATCATTGGCAACAATACTCGCCAACACACGGCCATACCAGCAATAGTGGAACAATAGTGTCGGGAAACACGACTATATTTCCGGGCCACATCACCATATTGCAGTAATATTACCAGCAATATGTACATTGCCGTGAAAATGTTGATCGTTTACAGGCACCTTTAAGCGCAAACAATAAAATTGTAGACATTAGTAGAATGGATGAGAGAATTTATGCAGTAGTTATTTATCTTATTCATAAAAGTTGTCTTTTTGTATACAGTTACTAATTAAAGACACAAAGATCGCTTAATATATGTATGTACATATGTACATACATATACATATAGAGCTTTCGAATTATTAGAAGCATTATCAATTAAATAAATAAAAGTTTAAGGCTTTGGATGTAACACTTGAACGCATTGCTACGTTGGGTAAATTTCGTTTGATACAAGGAAAGGTCATATTTATAGACTATTCATTTGGGGGGGGGGGGTTGGTGGCCTCATTTGAGGGTTGTGAGGAGTATGAGGTTGAAGGTGTCACCTCAAAGCATCTCTAGAAAGTAGATGGGAAGTTAGATTGTGAAATGTTGTCCGCAAAGAAAATTTTCTTAGCTTTGGTTACCGATTGATCGATTGAGCTTTTTTCAGCATGAAATGCTTTTTATCGATATCGAACTGAATAACTTTTAATTTTAATTGAAAGGACCCTTAGTCGATCCACAAATTAACCCTCAAATTGTAAACTAAGTTCAGGGGAACCAATGGTAGTATTTATGTATACCTTGGACGCCATTTTTGCTGTTGTACTGTGAACTGCTGATTGCACCCGACTGATGCTGAACCACACCTCTCTGGACCGTTTTATACCAAAAATCAAATTGGATAACAGACCACTCTACCACCTCGGGCTACCGACCAACCAAGCTGACACTCTGTTTATTTACCACCATTTTTTTTTTTTTTGCATTTCTTTGCCCTCCTCGTTACACGCATTGCCACACGATTCAATCACATAACAAGTAGTGTATGTGGGTACCTAGTAGTCCAATAAATCGATTCGATCACAGCGATTCGCTTTCGCAATTAATACGATAATGAGTTCAAAACCAACGTGTCGTAGTACAAGATCAATTTTTGCCCAATTAAACAACATTATCTCACACCGAGTGGTGAATTGAACTTGATGAGCTTATTGTTTCCCACTTCAACTATACCTATACAAATGGGGAATCAAAAGTATACACAATAATCATTTAAACATGACAGTAGGCAATATTTTGAATTTTTTTGTACAAAATCATGTGCCTTGAAGGCATTGAATTATGTATCAATCGACACATGTTTATCGTTACATAAGTATTTTCGCATACGTTTCTGCGGCATTATTTATTATTAAGAAATATAAACGAAGTATTTCAACAACGTCAATGCTTATTACGAATATATTAATTAAAAAATGGTATACCGCGTCGCAAATCCTATTACTCTATTTAATGTGATCGGATTCGTGCTATGCGGAAAAAAAAGCTCTACTCCAATATACATAAGTAAGCATTATTGTGAAATTTATCGTTGAAAAATTCGAGACATATGTGCTGGTAATTAAATAAGTATTACATTACTGTGCAATAATGTGTTATAAAAAAAAAGTGTATTTGTATTCGAAAAGGTTTGTATGTGCATATTAGTAATAAAAACATGTTTCAATGTACTGATACAAAATGCACCGTATTATACACAATTCGAATGAAAGTTTTGGATAAGTAGAGTGCGTGTCAAATGGCGTGGCTTTCATTGTTTTGAATTTTAAAAGTTTCAAGTGAGATATTTTAAATAATAATTTTATTTAACGTATTATAATATTTGGCTTTGATACAATATTATAATTTAAAAGGCTTCTGTATACAATATGACAGTACAATTAAATTAGACAATGTCAAAAAATATTATGTACAATAGTGTTAGACATAATAAGCCTTGAGTCTGTCTTTTTTTTTTTTGTTTCAATTATTATTTATTACATCTATAAGCCAGAGCTCACCATCAGTAACCACACAATACTACACGACTATAATCTAGACATCTGTACTGTGTAATTTAGCTCTAGTACAAGTGGTTAGATTTGAGCCAATGCCATGTTGCAAAACACCTTGTGGCTACCGATGGTGAACACTGCTGTAACTCACAGCTACTGATATTGTTAGCCCACTCATATTTCAATGGAAACGGGCAACACTCTAGTATTTTTTACAACTATGTATGTATATGTATATGTATGTACTTCAAATTCCAAAAATGCACTTATGTACATACAATGTATAATCGAATCGTCAAGCGCAAAGGTAAACGGTTAACCCTTTAACCGCTTTTTTTCCAACATTGATAAATTTTTCAACGTAAAAAAGCGGTAAACGCAATCGTGAGTGACATTTCGATGTGCAAATATGTAAAGCATGTTCGAATTGTTCGAAAAAAAAAAAAAATAAAAATATTATTAAGCTCCAATTAAGGCGTCGAGCGAAAATTACATAAAACACACTTTGTAGGTCACGAATAAAAATAAAAATAATCACTCTTGAAACAGAAAAAAAAGTCAACGTTTCCGAAAGCAGGAAATTCCTCGCAAAAACTCGAAAACGCTTCAAAAGGATCGATTGCGTGGGTAATCAGGACGATAATAAATCGAAGCCCAATCTCAAGACCGATACAATTATATTGTTACGCAACGACTTGTTGTAAAAACGTGCTCTAAATAGTTACATGGCGGAATTAAATACTTAAATTGAAAAAATTAAAGGAAACCATTAAGCCGGGCTACTGCAGCAGATGAATTGTAGCTCAAAGTCGTGACATCCAGTTTTTTGCCGTGCCGGAAGAAGATATCACATTCAGACGTGTGTTTTCGGAATTAAATCGAGTCTATTACCTCTCACTCTAGTTACGTGCCGAATTGTGCAATGTGCTACGTCAACTTTTGACAGGTGCTATGATGCTCGTCAGATCTGTATCAAGTTTATCGATACTGAAAGTGAAATTCAAAATTTACACGACCCGACAAATTATAACTCGAGCATTGAGTGTAGTCTGTTGTTTTGTAGCAAGAGAGTATGCAGTTTGAGTTTGAGCATCTGTTTCTGCAGCTGAAACATGAAATGCACTCATAGTGAATAACGTTCACTCTTTATATCACTGGTTGAGGCTATTTCAAGCTCTAAAAGTATAAATTAAAACAAAAAAAAAAAAAAATAATAATTTTGTATTGCTGTATTATATGTACATACATTGTATGTATTATTGTGTTATAAAGAAGAAGAAATAAAACTAGGATGGATTGTTTTTGGAAGGATGAACATAGTTTTTAAATCCGACATTCCGCTATGCTTAAAAAAGAAGGCATACGACCAATGCGTACTGCCAGTTATGACGTATGTACATATGTATGGATGTGAAACTTGTATGCTAAATTCAAGAATGCTACGTAAGATCCAATGCACACAGAGAAGCATGGAAAGATGTACATACATATGCTTGGTATAATAAGAAGAGATCGTAAGAGGAATACATGAGTGAGGAGTATGACCGAGGTGGCAGATATAGCGGAACGTGTGTAAAAGTTAAAACATAATAATACACATGATCATTTTTTTTTAAATCTCCTAAATTAATGATTTAAATTCCCATTTGAGTAAAATCTCACACGGAAATATGTACATATGTATACATATACATATACCCAAGCGCTTTAATTCTTAGTTCTGATAAATGAAACATCAACGTAAACATACCATATTTCATAGCATAAAGTTTGATTGATTAGATGACTAGATTCGTGTACATAAACATACCTAAGCATTTAATTTTACATAGTAATATAAACTAGGCTTAATTCAAGAATGCTACGTAAGATCCAGTGCATACAGAAATGCATGGAAAGATGTATGTATGCTTGGTATAACAAGAAAAGATCGTAAAAGGAATACATGGGTAAGAAGTATGGCAGATATAGCAGTTCGTGTGAAAAAGTTGAATTGGATACATAGCGAGAAGAATGAATGGCAGGTGGACGCGAGAAATACTGGAATGGTATCCGAGAGGATGTGAAAGAAAGCAAGGTAGACCGAGTGGAAAATGGGCTGATGAATTGAGAAGAATGTCAGGAGTCAACTGGATGCAGATTTCTCAAGGCAGACAGGAATGGTAGAGGATTGGATTCATCCAGCAGTGGATGGTGAACGGCTGAAAATGATAATATGTATGTACATATATGTATTACTATACCTATATTATGTATGTTTGTATAATGTTTGCCCTGCATGACGATTTGATTGAAAAATCTGTAATGTCATGCAAGGCGATCAGGTAAATAAATCAAAATCATGAGAGACGAACTTCTGTCCCTGTTAGATGCGGTTAGAAGAAACAGATATGTACTTAGATACTGTCCTAATTGAATCCAAATTCTTATATTTGATATCTATTGCAATCTGTTTATTTAGCAAGAGAGTACACAGTTTGAGTTTGAGTTATCTGTTTCTTCTAACAAAGTGTTTTAAAATGAGAAGAATGCTAATTGCTAATATTGCTATTAGAAGAAATAGATACTCAAATTCATACTGCATACTCTCTTGTTAAAAAGAACGTACTATCGTCGATGTAGAATATAAAGGCTTAGATTCAATTTGATGAAAGTTTTATTTAACTTAACGTTCTTCTTCATACATACATTGTATGTAGTATGTATGTACATACATATATAATGTGAATTGCGCTTATATTACTAAAGGTTTGTCCGTTAGTCCATTGAGTTTGACGGTAGCTATACTTGATCGGCCATAAGTGCTGAGCTCGTTCAACTCTAATTAAACGTAATGCTGTATGATGAGACCCGAATCATGTCATTGAGTTTAAATTTGATGGCAAATTTCCGTTTTGAAAAAAAAAAAAAGTGTGCGTTCTAAGTAATAGTTCACAATAGACATAAAATGCTCTAATATTTCACTATTATTTTTTTTAGTTTTCAGCAAGCAATTCATATTCTTTTCGTTGATGTTATAATAAAATAGTCTATTATGATTGATTCCAAATTATTTGCTCAAATTTGTTTTTGCGCAAACCAAATAATGAGGAAGCGACCCAAGTTCACTCTATGTAGATGATTTTATACATATTAGCCTAATGTATAGAATTGTACTTAATATTGTAATATTAAAAATTTATTCAAAACGCTCATAAAAAGTTTTCGAAAGAAGACGGCACAAAATTTTTACAAATTTTAAGATTATTTAAAACGGTCCTAAACCTAAACAAAAATTCTAAAAACATAATAGGTGTAAATAATAATTAAACGTCCAACAATAATATCCATTGATAAAATTAAACGCTTTTGCATTGCATTGCTTGCTTTCGATCGTTCAAAATGACCGTTACGTTGAACGACCAATACTTGCGCTCATAATGGAAATATTGCGCATTTAATCAAATTTACATACGATATAAAAAAAAATGTTTATTTATTTAACCGCATAATTGACAGGCGATGTTTGGGAACCGATGACAATCTACTCAGATCGTAATCTCGGTGATATATCGATGCAATTAAATCGACATCAAACAAAACCGCGAAATTTCGGTAAGAAATTTCCCGAGGACAAAATTACACGCGATGCAAAATAAACATTGCTATTTTTTTTCCACTTTCACTATTTTTAACACCTTACGCGCCCCGAATTCGCCATTGTGTCCGTAATGAGAGCGACTTGCAAATCGCCACGTTATATAATAATATAATAATATACTTGCATACGCACAGTGACCACTTGACCCAGATGTCGACGCAGACAATTACCCTCGTAATTAAACGTTTGCAGAATTAAAAAAAAAAAAAAAATACTTTCAAGGGTTAAAGTACTGTTTTGATTTATTTAAAATTTAGATTCGGTCCAGTTGCGTAACGCGAATTAATTAAATCGCAAATATGCGGCGTTAATGAGCCGCTTCCGCGAAATTAAATAAACTTTTAAGAGCTTATCAATCACGCGTCGGACGTGCGCGCGCGTAATTAGCACGCTCATTTTATTTATAAAAAAAGAAATAGTATCAAATTTAATTCCACAGTGTGAATATGTACTTTAGATAGACCACAGGATGTTCTATTAAGTATTTCCGTTTTGGAAAAGGCTATTTTTGGACAACCAACCCCGCACTAACTTCATATATACATATGTACAATATAAACCCTATACGGGGCTAATTTCAAATAAATAGTGTTTAGTTTAACCATACTAAACTGCTAGTTAAATTATATCGATTCGTTTCCGGGCAACTCCATGTGTTTATGAACTGTGGAATAATATTCTATAATTCGTACATATGTACATATGTATAGGTACATTACTAAGGTTCTTTAAGTTTGTTGAAAATTGATATTTCGACATATTATATATGTACATAGTATGTACTTAATGAAAATTTAATTAGATGTTTGAACTTTCGGATTATGTGGAATGTTAATAAATAAACGATCCACACACAATCCATGTCATGATGAAATAACACCATTTGACAATCGTAAAAACTGTCAAAGTTGTTTTAATAACGTTCATTATATCGAAAATAAATGCAATTTTCCAGAAAAAGAGAGACAATTTATTTTAGTATGGGAAAATTAAACGAAATTTAATAATCTTTTTAGGTAGATTTTGTTCTAACGAAAGTACAAAAGTTGTACCAATTGTTTAACAAAAAATGTTACAAGTAGATATAACTATTGATTTAAATAACCCAATTAACAAAAATGAATAAATTCAATAACACTGAAATAATAAAAATATTTTATCAATACTACCATGTATGGATAAAGTAATTCCATCAATCATTCTAAAGACTAGATATCTTTCGAAAGATTTAAATTAAATATTAAAGTACAGACAGACTGGACAGACGTACATATGTACGTATGTACAAGTGGAAAAACAAATCTATATCGACAAAAGCAAATTATGAACATTAGAACGTAGTGCACCATACAATGAATAAAACATCGTGCTTTTTAAACCAATACCATACAAAGTTTCACCAGAACAAATATCATACATAGTTCAACTTTTCAATCAACTACATATTCGACCGTGAGGTCAATATCAAATCAAAATTCTCATTAGTTAAATAAACTTTTCGATAGTAAATATGCATACATATTATATGAAGAGAGTACATATGTAGACTCACTTGTTCATGAAATTTTATATCAATAGTAGATATAATTTTTTTTTAATTATTTATTAACCCATATATGTATGTAATTTAAGACTTGAGCAACTCAACACAAGTGCAACATTAAAAAATTAAATGTCGCAATAATTTGTGCGTAATTGAGAATTTTCACCGAGCACGCCCACACACGTACTCGACCATTATTAACGTATCGCCAATTTTTTTCCATCGCCTTTCCTAACGTTTGCAATACGCGACACACGCAAAAAAAATATATTGATACTACACAGTATGATTAATAATATTTTTTAATAATAGCGTACCGAATTGTACGTTTGCGTGTGCGCTCACTCGCTCGCTCGCGTACTCGTAGCCCCAAGGGTTGTTTTTGCTGTCGGCACCGAAAGGGTTAATCGGAAAACGAACGAGTGTTCTTGCGCTCTAGTTTTGGCCATGTATAAATTGGCAACCTCCAGTTCGGCAATGCATCATTCGCACTCGGACATTCGTCAAGACTTGTCGTTCAAAGCTTTCAATTCAACTCAATTCAAGATGGCTTTTAAGGTGAGCTTTCGTAGAAGTACGCGGTCTACATATTAATTAATATAACCCAGTTAAGCAAAATAATAATATTGTTGATTGCCATTCAACGCTGGCAATGTTGAGGTTCACTCTAGTTTGAGTGCATTTGTACGCAGTGCATTAGTGCACTCAGATTTTCGATTTGCATTATAATACTCTTATATGCAGAATTTTATTAAAATATCGACTTTTATAGAAAGTTACACTTCCATAAAGATTTCCATCTAATTTGTGTGATTTTTAGTACAACGCAAAGACAGTTATTTTACATATTGCGTACAATAGTTTAGAATCGTATAAGCGCTATTTGACTCGGTAATAATATTCATTTTAATATGGACTATTTATTTTGTACAAAAGTTTAACTTTTGAATTTAAATAGAATTAAAGTTAATTTTGTAGTGTGTCACAGTTCTATTGCATTTATTATAGTCAAATTGTCTTATTTTGATTTATTGTAATCAAAAATTTCATAGAAAGTTTTCAAATATACTGGTTTTAATTGAAAATTCGCAGAATATCGCAAATAGCACATTTTTGTACTACAGAATACAACATCATACGTACATACATTGAAAATTTAATCAGAATAGATGTTGCCGCTAATTAAACTTTTATCACATTTTATTGTAATCAAAGTTGTAAATAAAACCTTAACATACACAATTATATACCGTACTAGTGTAAGCCCGTTGAATATCAACGGAGCGCTTTCATAATCACCCATACTGAAAAATAATATTAAATTTAATAGTTTTTATAGTTGTTGCATAGATGGCGCGTTATAATACAACACCGTAACAATTTGGCAAAGTCGCGAGCCTATTGAGAGATTAATATTGTCAAATCGGAGCAGTTTCGTCATCGCCTCCGTTGGATGATAGTGTTAGCACGACTCATTCCAAACGGATGATCACGGGTTCAAATCCCAGACAGACAGACGGACGGATTTCTGCTATTATATACATATATAATATATATGTACATCATATTTGTATTAAGAAAATTGTCATTTGTGAAACATCGCACACTTTTTTCACACTTTTACACCAATGAAAACATTACTACACACAGACAACATTAACTTAGTAAGTATACCAATAAAAACTAAAATCAATACTCAAAATATCATCCTAACAAAGATCGAATAAAAAGCGTACTCTTAAGCCTAATTTACACCGCCAAAAAGTAATCTACAATCAACATTACTCTTTCAGATAACATTCGCTATTGTCCTGTTGGCATCAGCATCCTTGGCCCAACACCAAGGTGGACTTCAAAACTACCGATCGAATCATCAACAGCCTCAACTCCAAGTGCAGCAGCATCATCAGCCTCAAATCCAATACCAACAACCCCAACAGCACATCCAATACCAACAGCCGCAACAGCACGTTCAATACCAACAGCCCCAGCAATCGTACCAACACGAGCCGGAACACTACGACGACCATCCCAAGTATGAATACCAGTACAAAGTCGAAGATGAGCACACGGGTGACTACAAAGAACAACACGAGACCAGAGACGGGGATTCAGTCAAGGGATACTACTGGTTGATCGACGCTGACGGTTACAAACGCATCGTAGAATACTCAGTAGATGGAAAGAGTGGATTCGTAGCCAAAGTGACCAGAGAACCGACGGGTCATGCTCCAGCTCAACCCAGACCTCAAGTAGCTCATGCTGCTCCAATTAAACTGGCTCCTATTCAAATAGCACCTGTCAAATTGGCCGTGCCAATCAGAGCTCCTGCTCCGATCCACGCTCCACAATACCACCATTAAACCCCTGTTTAGTTTGAAGTTAGAAGGTTTAAGTTCATCCTCATTGCCTTATCGCTCATTTTGTTCACTCGTTTAATTATTATTTAATAAATAGGATATTATCTTGTTACATGTTGCTTTTTATTATGTATTTTTGCATACGCTACGACGATTTGTCGAAGAACAAAAGATGTTGTTTGTTTGAGTTATGAGCTCAGACATGTATGTATGTAGTGTGTGTGAGGATACCAGCGAGTTGTATTACCAAATAACGAATCATTTTATATACCCAAACTTATCATTCGAAATATTAACTTAAATCCCAGGAATATTCCGGGAATTCGATTGCTCCATAGTCAAAAATTACAATCAACATACAAACGTTGATACAAATTATTTCATACTAAAACTTTACATAACAAAATACAACATATTCTGTGAACTGTTTTCACACGTACAATTCAACACAAAATGATTCAACTTTTCAATATGAAATCATCACATACTTTCACTACGCATAGTATACCTACATACATATGAGTCGCCTAGTTCCAAATCCCGATAAGTCCACAATATCTATATAAAAAATGAGGATAAAATATTTTCTGGTTCTAAGAATGTTTTCAAACGATGAATTATTCCAAATACCGCCAAGTGCGCCGTAAAAAAATATTGAAAATCAGTGTTAGTTCCAAAAACTGACAATTGCACTATGATAAAAGCTGATGAAAGCCATATTTAGAAACAAACAACGATAAGTCCATATTTCTAATCTCAATATTTTGTTTAATATCAACAAAATTAAGTTTAAATGAGTTTAAACGCCATCAAGCAAATAAGTCTGTAGCAGAAAAACCGCGTTTGCGAACAAGTGAGTTTTATGGACTTATCGGGATTTGGAACTAGGCGACTCATATATATAATAGCCTTACGTTTATGTATCTGTCTGTCAGGAACACTCGACATACTTGTTTTGTTTTCATCGACAATTTTAAGTTAGACCAATTATATGTCAATAATAAACAACGGTCAATTATCAACGAGCAATACATCTCGCGAACAAACTAAAAATACGAGTATCAACAACTCACTAATAGAACATCAAACACAATGCATTTTAATTGTACACACACACACACGGCAAAAGCGTAAGTTACGCCGAAAAACAACACCCAGAACGAAAACCACGCAACGCAAAATCGATTAAGAAAGGCGTATGTTACGCCACGCGCATTTTGCATACATATTAAAATTCGGTAAAGGAAAATAATATTAAAAAAAAAGAGTCATTACATCACGACTATTACGCTATTTTCATTATTTTTTAATTTTCGATCTATATTACCGGATAATTGTGCTCTAAATAGCGGGCACACCAGATGGCGTAACAATATTCACCAAATTACACGGTACGATCGTGATTGATTTGTATGTACATACATACATGTATGTACACTGCCAAATAAGAAGAGATAACCGGTAGAGTTGCATCAAGAAAAGGTGACCGATATAACGTAAAAAAAAAACAAGTACTCACCACAAAATAGTAAGATACGATGACTCCTATAGGAAGAGAAGTGGCCAAGAGGAAGCGTCTCCAATTGCCAAGAGCCATGGCTACTAAAGGCACAGCTACACATCCGATACAATAGAACACACCTATGCACAAGTTCAATCCTATGGTTCTCATGCTGGGACGCACGTATTCCATAACTGTAATAAAAACATAAAAATTATTACATCTATCCAGAGTATTTGGTATAATTTCTTTTCGTAAGAAATGTTTTTACAGTATATATGTATTTAACAATAGAGTAGGTATGCAGTTTGAGTTTGGGGGTATGTTTCTTCTGATCAGGTGTGTTGAACAGGTGGAAAACCTCGTATCTCCAATGAAACGACAGAAGAACGCTATTGGTGCATTTGGTACCACTCAAATTTTTGTCCCTTTTTAAAAACGCGGTTAGAAGAAATATGTAGATGCCCAAACTCACACTGAATACTCTATTGTTAAATAGTACGTATCGAATATAAATGTAAAGGTAAGGTAAGGCACTATCTGAGTATCTGTTTCTTCTAATCGCGTATGTTAAAAAGGGACAAAAATTCGTTTCTCTCATAAAGAGAGAGAGGACGAAGCTATTTTTCCCACTTTTTAGAACTTGCATAGTCTCTTGTTAAAAAATACAGACTATACTGCCGTCCTAAGCCCACTTAGCGTAACTGACAAAAATTACGAAAATGAGTTAGATGTGTTTTAGGGGTTATGGGAGTGTATTCTTGCTGTATCTTCATCCAAAAGTGACTTTTTTAAGCTATTAAATCTAACGTATCTGCATGCGCAGAGAAATAGTATCACCAATACGACTTATATTGGATACGAATAACGTATCCAATATTTACTTCGGTCACTACCTTATCATGAAAGATTGAAAAGACTGAATCTCTCCACATTGGAGACGAGGAAATTAAGAGGTGATTTAATTGAAGTATTCAAAATAATAAATAATCATTATTCATGTGAAATGACCAACCTCATTATATTCAATGAGAACCCTCATCTAAGAGGTCATACTCTTAGACGCCGAAAAAAAAAATCAAATAAAATTGTTAGAGATTCATTCTTTTCAAATAGAGTGGTTGAAGATTGTAATAGTCATATGTATACATTAATAATGAATAATGAAGTGACGTAACTACTAAAGTATTCATTTTTTTTTTTAATTTTTCCTTAGAATTATCAAAACACAATAGAAAATAACCTCATGTGCTAAAAAAAGTTTAAATAAATCAGTAATATATGAAGAAAAACACAAATTTCGAATAAAACTTTCAAGTCCATTTATCTCGATATTGTTGTTTTGTCAGTTACGTTAAGTGGGCTTAGGATGGCAGTATAGTAGTAGAACGGTCGAATAAAGGACATAATCAACAACACAAAAGAAGATGGAACAAAATCAAATCTTCTCTAAAGTATAGTTTATTGTTATCCACAAAGTTATAGCATACATATATGTATATATCGCACACCTACATAGATCTAAACAGTATCAACTCAAAAAAACACGTTTTTCAGGAACGACGAAAAACTTGTTGTCATTTCACTATAAGTGATAGGAATTTACTGTTTTTTTTTTTTATGAAAATAAGCATATTAAAGAAAGCATCTGTTTAAACTTGTGTAATTTTTTTTAAATTTTCTGTACACTTTTAAACAGAAAAGGAAAGCATATGCGGCGCCGCAGGTGACTTTTTTTTTCAAATGACCGTTTCAGCTCTGTTGTACATATATACACGAGTATAATAATGTTACACTACTTAGATTCATGTCTCTTACCTATGATATACATCATGACAAAGTTGCTGTCCGTGGCCAGTCCGGATATAAATCGGAACGTGGCAAAAGTGGGTAACGATACGGCGAATATGGTGCTGATGTTTCCGATCAGAGCCAAGAGGTTTGCGATGCACAGTACCGGAAGTCGTCCGATTCTGTCCGATAGTACTCCGAGTACTAGAGTACCCAGTACTGAGCCGATGAAGAATGTCGATTGACCGATCACTGGCTTCCAATCGTCGTCGCATACCCAATTTAACTGAAAATATAAAAAAATAATGTACAAAAATGTCATTTGGGTTAGGTTAGGTCAGGTCTAACTAAATGATTCAAAATATAAACTGATACTGTTTTGCATATTATTTGAGACACGTTCGTAAATCGTAATTGATAGATCTATTTGTTTGATAAAAAAAATAATTAGATGGATAATGTTATTATTTTTAACTGATTGACAGTTGAGATACTTGGGTATGTTTCCGCATCCATTTCATTTCTTATTTTTACATAAAACTTTTAAGAATAATATATTTTGATAAATTGTACATATACAAATAATGTTGTTTTATACAAAATTAGCTTAGATATGTTTCCATTTGCACTATCGTAATGTTGACAAGTTTGTACATATATTATATCATCATCATCATAATTTTCAGCCGTTCACCATCCACTGCTGGACGAAAGCCTCTCCAATCCTCTTCCATTCCTGTCTGTCTTGAGCAATCTGCATCCATTTGACTCCACACATTCTTCTCAATTCATCAGCCCATCGTCAACTCGGTCTGCATTGCTTTCTTTCACATCCTCTCGGATACCATTCCAGTATTTCTCGCGTCCATCTGCCATCCATTCTTCTCGCTATGTGTCCACTTCAACTTTTTCACACGTTCTGCTATATCTGCCACTTTGGTCATACTTCTTACCCATGTATTCCTCTTACGATCTCTTCTTGTTATATCAAGCATACATCTTTCCGTGCTTCTCTGTGTTTTGCGGAGCATTCTTGAATTTAGCCTAGTTAATATTATAGTGTAAAATTAAATGTTTAGGTCTGTACATTAATCTCGTCATTTAGTCAATCAAACTT
Organism: Parapsyche elsis; assembly: GCA_022651745.1. Classification (NCBI taxonomy): domain Eukaryota; kingdom Metazoa; phylum Arthropoda; class Insecta; order Trichoptera; family Hydropsychidae; genus Parapsyche; species Parapsyche elsis. The sequence continues at coordinate 2,634,457 of JAGVSN010000049.1, forward strand.
TATGCTATGAAAAATGGGCTTAGGTATGTTTTCATCGATGTTTCATTTATCATAACTAAGAATTGGCTATACACACATATATGTATGTATGTATGTATACATATTTCCGTGTGAGATTTACTCAAATGGGAATTTAAATCATCAATTTAGCGATCGTCAATTGTATGGGCCAAGATTTAAAAAAAATGATAAACTCATTTACGGAAACATATCTACATATGCTACGTGTGTTAATTTTGAAATGTTCTAAATTAATTTGAAATGTACTAAATGTTCTAAATGTTCATTTTGAAATTTTGTACGTAAAAATTATGATTACATACATTATTTTGTTATTCGACTTTCATTTCATTGCAATCGTTTTATTTTATTTTTAAAAATTATTTATCAATGTACAGCTGACGTACACAAATATACTATCAATAATTCAGTGGTATTTGGATGCGTTCAACGACCTTGACAATGATTTTTTTTATCCTTCTTCGTAATGATAAATAATAGAGCTAACGTGACCGTTTCCATAATCGCCGGTTGCAATAAACAATAACACACGGCAAATAATAATAGCAACAATGTACAGATTCGTCAAAACCCAATCGTATTATTGTTGACTCTGCAAAATTATTGCTCTATTGTAATTTGCACGTTTAATGTTATTTATAGCGGTGTTGCACCTATGTACACATGTGCATATGTATAATATGTGCATCCATTAATTTCAAACAAGTGACTTTCTACGTCAAAAAGTGAATTGAATTAAACTTTTTTTATTTTTTTATGTATTTAGACATAACGCACGATATGTATTGATACTAAAATATGAATAAAAACTACGATTCAAACAATTTTTTGAATATTGAAAATAGGTATGTTTAAAAATCTCACCTCGGTTACTATGCTTTCGAATCCATTGTCCCTGTTGTATATCCAACCGGTGTCACATTTGATAGATTCGTTGAAAGGATCGAATTTATTGCAATTTGGATCTTTTAACTGCATTACAATCTCCCTGATGCTCACTGCGGCAGTTTCGTTAATTTCAGTAAAGTCTTGCAATTCGGTAGAGTTGCACCAATGCTCTGGGGTAACGCTGATGAATGTTTGGGAAAAGTAATGGAACGCTGATACCAAGTTGACTACCGAGAATAAAACCATGAGAAACACTTGGTAGCATCCAAAATCTCCCGCTTTTTCCAGCATCTTGTCAATGTCGACGTTTGCCATGTTCAGTTTTTGAAACTTTTTTTTGAATGTCACAATAATAATGTATAAAAGTTGCAGAAGTTAATTATGTTACATAAAAAAATCTACATCTTCTATTATATTGATGGTTCACTTGAATTTTGCTGATGATGAATTCATTATCTAAAAGATATATAAAGATTGATTTAACTTTATCGCTTAGACTTACTGGGATGTAATTCACGGTTCAAAATTTAATTTATTGGAATTGATAATTAAAATTGCACACAATTTTAAGTCAAAAGTGCGTTCATTTTGAAAGTCATTAATGCATACCATTTAATTTAATTATTTTAGATTGTACATATATATGTATGTATTTGTGTGATATACTCAAAGGAAAATGGAAAATTATTTATGCACGTACAAAATTATACTATTGATATAATAAATTACAAAATCTAATGAATTTTTAATATGAAATAAATTAAAAATATATCATATGAATTTTGTACATCAAACCTACCGACTATATGTAGTGTAAAAATGTAAAATTTTATATGTATTTATAAAATTTATTATTTTATTTTATATTGCCTATAACGAGTTCCGTTATAGCCAATTGTATTTTAATATGAAAATTCCAGAAGAATGCAAAGGGCGCGCGATCCACAAATGCCGATTGTCAACTGAGGCGTTTCTATAGACGACGCCACGCGACGCCCATGAATTCTTATACAGACTGTTCCAAAACGAACTCGCCCATTATTACTTGATCAAAATTAAACGATGTATCCATGAATGGGTTGCGATTAAAAAAACAATAACTAACCTAAACCAATCTAACCGTCATTTGAACGGTTCCCCTTTTTTTACACGTTAAAAATTAAACTTTTATGTCTGTTTAATTTAATAAAATTCGAAAATAAACGTACCAACACTTCCCTTTGCATAATTTAATGCACAGCTTCAATGTCAAATAGAATCGGTTGCCAAATATACTTTTGGCAAAGATTAAATTTAAACGTCATTTAAACACGTATGTATGTAGTACATATGTATATACAAATTTTGACTTGTGAATCAAACTGTAAAGTATGATAACTTTAATTTACACACCAAAACTAGCAATTTAGATTGTTAAAATACTTCAACAATTATATTTATCGCAATGTCATTTCATTTGCATATTTAATAACAAAAAAATAATACACACGGAGACTACTTTTTAAAAGCAAAATTATCTTTGTCTGCACGACCTACAATTTTTTTTTTTTATTTTTAGCGATAAGAAAACAGTTATTGTTAATTTTTTCGATATAATTTTGACGCGTTAATTAACACGCTGTAAAATTATAATCAAATTAAATCTTATACCCATTTAAGCCACCATACGAAGCGTAATATTACGATTGCACTAATTCGATAATTACACTACAAACGGGCCGTCGATATTATAAATAGTTTACGAGTACAAATCTAGGTCCAACTCGCGAATTTTTCTACATAAAAAAAAAATCGAATAAATTTGAATTTAGTTAATATTTTTTAAACAATTTGTGTGTGTGGGTTAATTTCTACGTTCTGGGTATTTTTATTGAGACGTATCATTAAAAGTGATGGGTTTGTGTTATGTTTTAATTTAATATGGGTCCATAATAACCGTGATCGGGTCCGACTGCGGTCACGGTTAGTTGGCGATCTACTGTCTTCCACTTACTTCTGATCTGTTCCGTCCATTAGGAATATCATTGTGTTTAGTGTCGCATCATCCGTGGCAAACCATAACGTTCGAGCACGCAATCAATATTGTGACGATTTTGCCCAATGTCATCAGATGACACGGCGAAAGCAACGTGTGTTTCCGGAAGTGATGAAAAGTGTGGAGTAGTTTGGTTTTGTACCAAAAGTAGTTTGGTTTTGTACCAAATGTTAGGATTCGGTTAGATTCGATATCGATTTTTGATTTGAAAGAAAATTCGTTGATTTATTACATAAATTTCTTTGCGGTGTGCGACACCTTTCCTTGTTTTATTTACTTTTTATTTAATAAATTTTAATTTAATCGTAAATAATCTAAGCCGTAGAATAGTAACTGAAATTATAATCATTTGATTTCAATGCGAGTTGATTTGTGAGAAAAACAATGGAAAATTATGGTTTGAATATTTGAAATTTCATTGTAGTTGGAAAATTTATCCATAGATGTCACTATTTTATTTTGTTGACAGATCAATAAAAATGTGAATAAATTAATTTTTAATATATTGGCAATTTGAATTTTAAATTTTCGTGGAATATTTCTGGAATGCAAATTAAATTTGTTTTTTTTTTAAATGTTAAAAAAAAAAGAATTAACAGCCATATTTGGAATTGAAAAATATTCATACCAAAAAAATTAGTTTCTGTAAAAAATACACATTTTTCCATTCCAGATTCCAAGACAAACAAAATCTTTATACTGAGGTACGAAAATCTCATACTAGAATTTTGATATTTTATTTACCAAACACACTAATTGGGTAATTTCGTTGCGCTTTAATATGTGCTCAAACATTAGTCAAAGGATACTGATTGTGTATTTGTATGAGCATAATCACCTTTGTCTACCAAAACTAAACCAGGTTTTTAAATTCATCTAAATCAATTTTGCTTATAAATGTACATATTTATTGTAATACTTAATTTTAGGTAATTGGTAAATTAACTCCAATAATTTTGATCTAGACCGACCTAAGCAACATGCATGTTATTTTGAATAAATGCTATTCAGTTTAATTAGTCCAGGAACACTTTTTATGGAGATTGCAAGCTTCATAATGATGATAGTGCGATTATAACTTTCAAAAGAATTTCTAAGCCATAAGTTCATATTAAATCAAGGGAACAAATTTACATTTTGTTTCTAGATTGTGTAGTTTTGACGAGTGCCTTATATTTGTTTAGCATATCAATCATATAACTGAGGATTGAAACAGATTACTTGGCTTCATTATTGGGAATTATAAAACGTGTTCAGAATCTTAATACTTATAAATTGTTATTCTGTTCGCTAGTTAGAAGCAAACTAGAGTATAATTATATAGTTTGGTAACGTCATTTTGCCATTCATTCATATTCGATTTAAAAAATACAATATAAATTTTTGAGAAATAATAACTTTATTTTTAATGAATCTAATGAATCTTATGATTCTCTTCTGTCAAAATTCGATGTAACTTTTTTTTTATATAAAGTATTAAACTCTAATAGATAGTCCTATTTTTCTTCATTCGACATTTCGTTTAGAGGTACAGTTGCGCGTTACCCGTTCTCGTTTTTTATTGTATTGTGAAAATATTTCACGTGATAATTATTATCTTCATTCTCCCATTCCCAGAATAATCAGACATGGCAATAAATATTCAGTATTTATTGATTTTTTTAATACTAATCTTTTGTCCCTAAGAAAGACATTATTTATTTTATTAACTTAATTTAATATATTATGTATTTTCTCTATGTGTAAAAGCACTAATAGGCGTTTAATAAATAAAATAAATAAATAGTTATAATTTTAATGTACCTATAGAATGACTTGGTCCTGATAAATAATGCTTTTTTGAAGACTACAAATAAGTACATACGTACCCAGCTCAATTGTTTTCACTTTTGTGGATTTAGGCAGAATAAAAATCAGTCGTGTAATTTATAAATACTATAATTTATTAAAATATTTACATACATTGCAAAGGGGCATCACATTGAACCGTTATCACAAACAACGGCACAATGTAATCGACTTTGCGCGTGTCGAAGGTTGGTGTACATATTATCTTAAATGGCGAAAAGTTCTTAATGTAAGTTCTTAATGGTATGCGGAGTATCCGTGTCCACCATAAGCTGGAGCAGCATAAGCGGCGGTAGCGTAAGCTGGGGCAGCAGCATAGGCAACTTTGGCAACTGGAGCAGCATAGGCAAGAGGGGCAGCATACTTGGCAATAGGGGCAGCATAGGCAACTGGGGCAGCTACTTTGACGGCATGACCGATGGGTTCACGGTGGACTACGGCATTGAATCCATTGTGGGGATCGGCAGTGTAGTCTACGGTACGCTTGAAACCATCAGGATCGACCAAGGAGTAAGAACCATGGACTACGTCTCCGTCGCGGTTTTCGTGTTGGCTCTTGGAGTCACCGGTGAGGTGGTCTTGAACGTCGTAGGCGAAGTTGTACTGTGGATGAGGATCGTACTCTTCGACTTGAGCGGCGTATTTGGCGACTGGTGCGGCGTAGGCCAATGGAGCTGGTGCGTATTTGGCAATGGGTTGAGCATAGGCGATGGGTGCTGCGATTTTGGCAATAGGTTGAGCGTAGGCCACTGGGGCTGAAGCGTAGGCCACTGGGGCTGAAGCATAGCCTAATGGGGCTGATGCGTATCCATAGTGGCCTGGTTGGGCGATGACTCCAGCGTGGGCTGCTGCCACCAAAGCGGTGAATACTAAGAACTGTTGGAAGAGAATTTAATTAGTATGGCGTAAAGGTTTGCTTGGGGTAGTTTGATAAAGTTTTAGGAAGCTAAATCTCGATTTACTCCCTTAAGCCAACAAGAAGTAGTAGATATACTGTACGATAAAACTACCTATGTAGTTAGTGGTGGCTTATTTTCGTTACTACAATGGTGAAAATGTGTTTAGACGTTTGTAGACCCAAAGAATTTACTAGTGGCCAATATTAGCATAATAGGGATTAGTCGAAATTTATTCACAAATTTTATAGTTTAATTTAAGCGATGGATTCTTTGACTCGCAAGAATGTTTTACAGATTTATGACAAGCTAAATTTATAACATTAAGTTTTATTTCGTATATATATTTTGAGTGTTTAAATGAAAAAGGAAACTATTTAATGTATTTCATTACGATTTGTCGAATATTCGATGTTTTAAAGTTATACGGTGTGTTTTTTTTTAAATACAATTATTTGATCACTTATGATACACGTGTAAATATTTTAGGTTCACTATTTTTTTTTTGTTGATTATTTTAACTTTTCGGGTGAAAACGATTCAAATATTATTATTTCAATTGTTATATGAAAGTAGGTTTAGAAGTGTTTTGTACGAGAAAATTCTATTCCCATGTACTTTAAATCAATTTTATTTGTATTCAACGAAAGTTTATCTTGAAAAATTAGATTCAAATAATAAAGGACGCCTAACACGTTTGAACTTCGACTCATTAGGGTAGTGAATTTTTACAAATTTAAATATGATATACATACAAACAAGTACTAATATAAAAAAATATTTAAATTTTAAGTCCGACGACTGTTGAATTTGGCAAGTTTTTTTAAAATCGCACGTTTTCCCGCCCTTAACGGTTTCGCGTTGATCCCAGGGGTTGTTTGTTGTGTGGTGGGTGAAGGTGTAGTACCTTGAATGCCATTGTGTTCGTTTAGCTGATGCTGCTGGTGAACTTGTGCAGTGGTCAGATTTCGGCTGGTCTTTTATACTTATTGGTCAAAAGCTGGCGGGGGCCTTTCACTTTCGTTGGGAACTCCTCTTATGTCAGAGTAAGGAGGCCAGGCACGCACACACCACAGTTTGCCCTTACCTGCCGCTTTTTTTTCTTTTAATGTTATCCTTGAATTAACACACAATTAAATTTAAGAAAAAAGTACCCCTCGTAAATTCGACAATCGCTTCGGCTTCTATATTTTTAGAATCAAAGGAATTGTAACGACAATTAAAGGCAAAAATCCTGTTATAAAAAAATTTACGACTCTGTTCAATTAACAACAATTAAAAGAATTTATCATCCACTTATCCACCAGATCCTCCAAATACCTAAATCTATTACACCAATCCGTTACGGACGTTCTTTATACGGAATTACGCTACGGAAGTCCCAAAACTTTTTAATTAATTTCCCCGTACTTTTGCGTGCATTGCATATAATATACATGCATGTATAATATTAAGAATTTAAATAAAATTAATATTTTTGGGGTAAGATTTTATATTTTACTAAATAAACCTAGAAGGTCTTTGAAAAATAAATCAAATCGATAGATTTCTGACAGTCTTAAAACAACACACCTACAAGTGCTAATAAATAAATAAGTTTATTTTGTAATTTTAGCTTTAAGTTACTTTCTTGTTTGTAAGCTTTTCAAGCTATTTTAATTAAATATATATATATTTAATATTTTCATTCCTTTTCGACATACTTACAACTTTTCAGGAACGTATCATTTTCATAAATCGATGTATTGATATATGTACTTTAATACACCTCTTATAGATGTTTTTCTGCTCGTTTGATTCTATTGATTATAAATAATAATGGATTGCAATAAATACGTCAAATTATAATTTATCGATAAGCGCATTCATTGAATCAGCAAAATGTTGAATGAAAATTGAATTCCTAAGACGGTGACTACGGGACATATTCTTTAAAAGAATTTTCATATTGAAAATTTTTTTTCACTGAAAAACTTTAAAGCTCACTTTATAATGAAAAAAATATATACCTATACAATGTTCGAAATATGATTAAAACGAATTTAAAATAAATCTGTCAAATTGTGCAACCCTCGCCATTTTATTTTACTGTTTAGTTATTTATTCGGAGGCGCGTTTTGCAACATTGAGGTGAACGAATCGGTTGTGCAGATTTTTTATTGACATCAATCAAATTAAATGTAGCACAATGCATGGTAAATTAATTCAAATTAAATTAATACCCGAACGAAAAATAAAACAACTCAATATTTTAATTTAATTAAACATAATTGTTACAAGGCATACTATTGATCTTTGTTTCAGCGAATAAAATATACGCAACGTGTATGGGTCGCATTATTTAATGCGGTCGGCGGACGATGCGCCTTGGCCGTGAGACCGACGAAATGTTGGGCATTAATCAGATCAGATCAACTCAAGATTTGCCTAAAACTGCACACGATGCATTGTACCATTTAATAATGCAACGAAACAATATCGTCCAATCTAGCATTTTCTATGAAACGGCCATTCAAAATGGCCGCGCTAATGTCAAATGTCAAATGTCAAACGATCGAAAGGGAACGTAACGTGCGAATTAACGACCATGCCGCGCTATCCCGAATCTCGCAGATTTTGCTTTAAATTAAATTACTCAAAATCGGAGCAGTGTTGAAACCATTCACGAAATAACGATCGAATAAATATATATGCAGGTTGCACAGAAAGAGTGCTGAATAAAATTGTATGTGTAGCTCGTATAACAATTCTCAAAAGCGGTTGACCCGCTTAATTCGAATATGACGAGCGTGTTGTAATTCGAAAATAATCGTAACAATTTCGTATGCATTTTTCGAATGCAATTAAGTATCCACCCTTTTTTATACAAATTAAATTTTCCCTTTTTTCGTTTGCGTGAAAAAATTCAGCGTAGAGTTTAATGTCGGTCTGGCAATATTATACAATAATTTTTTGATGCTTTAAAATTTGACGGCACGCCCCGCTAATGTAATCGCATCGTGCTCGGAATTATTTTTCTTTGAATTATAGCAAATATTATAGACTAATATTATGTATATAGTAGATTGAGTACTGACGGGGAAAGTAGTTACGCAAAACTATCACGAAGTAATAATTTAACATCGTAACTTTGTAATGACGCACTTTGGCTTGAATAAATATCTACAAAATTGTTCTAATTATCCTGTCGATGTGAACGATGCGTTTTTAACGTTGATGCCAACGTTATAGCAGCTGTCAATTACAAAGAACATTTACATTTAATTTATCAGGTCAGGTTAAATTAGATCATGTTGGTTCACGTTCACATGAGGTTATGTAAAGTTAAGTTAGGTCACGTTGGGTTAGGTCAGGTCATGTAAAGTTTGATCGGGTTAGGTTAGGTTAGGTAAGGTTAGCTGTCAAACGCAGGGAACGAGATTCTACATCGTTTTTACTTTTAATTCATTAATTTAAGATAGACTATGTTAGGTTAGTTTAAGTAAAGTAAAGTTAGGTCAGGACAAGTAAGGTTAGGTCTAGTTAAATTAACTTAGGTTGGGTCAAACTATAGCCGGTCAGTTTAGGTCAGCTTTAGTCCCAAGACTTCTGGGAAACTCCTGGGACTTCCAAAAGTTTCACCTCTACCACACAACTCTTCTCCTCTGTAGTGCCTAAAAGAGGGCAGTTTGGTTCAGTTAAGTTTATACTACCTATAGATAAAATTATGAATGTTTGCTATTGGATTCACTTATTTTATTCGTCGATGAAATGACATTTGGTCTTATGCACTTATTTTATCGTGTCAAAACATGCTGAATGTCGTGCAATGCCTGTCATTTAATTTTTTCGTCGTATAATTATGTCCTTTAAAATACTTTGCTGACGTGCAGACTTGTTACCGATCGAAAACTTGGGGTTGGTATTTTAAACATTATTACATTATGTCAGTGCATTTTTTTTAATTCCAGGAACGATTGCAATCACCTGTTTTGTTTTTGGGCACATGTCCAACAATTCACAGGTGAAATTGTATAATAGAATGCGGTCGCATTTTCCGATCGGACACCTCACCTGTCTGTCTCGAGTAAATTATGCGTTTAATTATCTTATATACCTGTCGGCGTTCGAGTATTTCTCACGTTTTTTTCGCCGGCTATTGACTTTTTTTTTATTTCTTCCTGAAGAAGCGATTGCCTCATCGTCAGCTGGCATAATCGAGTCATCGAACTTGTTAGCTAATATTATGAGAGAAAAATCGAAACCGAACTTATGTATGTACATCAAATGTGACGCCCTTGGTCGAGAACCATCTTGCATCATTGTACGCATTTAATAAAATGCACATTGTATAATACCTATATATTGTGTGAATGCTATATGGATATATAACATCGGTATGTAACAATATAAAAAAAACAATGAAAATGTTTCAAAGCGTACTACATAATGCGGCGATTGATCGAAAAATAATAAATAGCTTGACATAATAGCGTAATTTTAAATTTTCATATCAATTATTCACAGTAAATTTCCTATACATTGTACTTGAAGGTTTTTGTTGTTTTTTTATTGTTTATACAATTGTTTAATTTCCGCGAACAATTAAACGTGTCTGTATGAGCTATAATCAATACAGAGTTTTGTTAGAGCGCATTAGAAGTATAACATAGTAATTTTTTTTATCAAAACTTTGACAAAATCAAACTTTCATAGAAAATCAAACAAATATAGAGTACAGCTCCCGTAATCACAAATTCCTAAGCGGACCTTACACGGTCAATAATACTGTCATTACTCCATTAGTGACAGTATTAGCTCCACTCGCCAATACTGATGCTCCGATATCAAAATATCCGGATTCGCGTCATTCCATCAACATAAATATTTACACGATCAATAATAATGTTACTACTTTCAAGTAATGTCCGAGGACAGTTAAATATGTAGTTAATTTTTAGCATTTTAATTGGACACCACATTTTGCAGATTACTTTGTACCTTTGCATTGGTGCTTTAATGCAAAAATACAAAGAGCGTACACAATTATTTAGTTCTGTCCTTTTCTAAGCCCCGCGTCCAGAAGTTTGTGGATACGGTTGGTGTATTCTGCCCTAACTAAACAAAATATAATTAAAAAGATTTTTCAAGTGTAAGCAAAACAGCAATAAACTTGTATATTTTAACTCTAGTTATAATTTTTTTGATTATTACAATACTCAATTTTATAGATTAGATACGAATGAGTCAAAATTTGTGCAATTTACATTTGTGTCATTTGAACTAATGTTCTTCTTTACAAAATGTAGTCCTTGAAAAGTTTTCTTTCAGTTTTTTTTACAAACATGACAGATGCATTAAAGTGATATTACTATAGTCAAGTCAATCGTCAAGGCTATTTACACACTAACATTCAATTCAATAATCGAACAGTAAAATAGTAGTCGTACTAAAATTTATTTTAATGTGTTTTATACAGCAAAGTTCATTTAAAATTACACTTTTTCACTGTACAATATTATTCCACTGGCGTAAAACCCGTTGACGATCAACGCGTGTATATATTTTATGGATTACAGGATTCAATGAAGACAAAAGATTATTCTATTATTGACGTATAAAGTAACAAGGCGTTTTGAAGATCCAACAAACGTCGGTCAAACTACATAGCATACAGATTTAAGCTCTTTACACATGTACTAGTGTAAGCCAGTTGAATATCAACGGAGCTGTTTCTCATCACCCGTACTGTGAGTGTTTGTGTGGGTGAGTATATGCGTATGTGCAAGTATGTATGCGAGCGATCCAGCCAGACAGACCCTTGCGCTACTATATATAGTACTTCAAACTTGACAAATGAATAAAGCACTGAGCTTAGAAAACAAATAATATTAAATTTAATAGTTTTTATAGTTTTTGCATAGATGGTGCGTTATAATACAACAACGTGACAATTTAGCAAAGTCGCGAACCTACCGAGGATTAATACGTATAATCAAATTTTGCAGGCTCGTCATTACCTGGTTTGGATGAATGCGTAAGCGCTCCCTCCAATCTGGTGATCTTGGGTTCAAATCTCACTCGCGCGCGACGGTTCGTGTCTTTTAATCATGTACCGAGGCGAGCGTTATCAGCAGACAGACAGACAGACGGGACAGACGGAATAGGGCTATTATTTATATGATATGTGTATGGTATGACTTTTATGAACTTAACAGATTTACAATTGGAGTGATGCGTTTAATTACACATTTATTATTGTTATAAAAATCAAATTACGTTGTTTTCGAGCTAGACCGCTCGCTAGACTTTCGCACTCGCCAAATTGGTTATACACGCCCCACATTGAACCTTCAATGGACCATTCTTACTAATCTCGAGTCTCACCCGGACCTTAACCCACTTCAATAGTATTATATGATCTTATCACTATCCTCCATCTAACAATTAACTAATCAATCACGAGCGCACATTTGCTAATACTTGACTAAGGATTCGTTCACACCAGCGATCGCCCATTGCACAGATCAAACAGATTCTAAGTGCTTTTAGAATGGACCGTTTGGAATAAAACAGTGCTTATTAATAGTCGTACGATAGATAATCATCACACGTTTCTAATATAATAATGTTGCACAACAGCATCTCAAACACAAGAAGGTTGACCTCGTACGCATTGCAAAGCACTCTTGCACTGATTTTAAATCGATTTTCCCGCCAAAATGCTTCAAATTCTACACAAATCATCTCACCTTACATTCTGTAGTTTAAAATAAAAAAAAAAAAAAAATTGATACGTAATCATTTATTTGTATCGGCAATATAAAACACTAGTTGCGTATTAACTTACATATTTCAGTTCGATCGTTAAAGAACATTAATGTCAACTATACACGATCGCGATCGATATTATTATATCTAATGTTAGTTTATAATGCAGTAACCATAACAATTTTTTTGCGGTTATTAAATCGAAAAAAAAAAATTGTTACATGTCACATTTTTAGGTCAACCTCACAGTGCTGAATATTATAATACATATGATAGTTAGCTCGAAGCGTTATTATAAAACAAACATAATAGAAGTGCAAATGCATATAATTAGTGAGTGGAAAAAAATCTCTAGGTCTAGTTTAAGCCGCTCGATGATCCGACCAGAGATTTTCAAATGTGGCAAGCATTATTAGCAATTTTTCTACAATTCATGCGACATGTTACACATTAGATCAATACTTTGTATTCAGACTTAAATAAATGATATTTATGAATGACATGCAAATTCAATCAAAATATAGCTATTTGGTGTACTGCAATATTTTTTTTAATTCGATTTAGATTATAATTATGTATAACCAAAACTAGCTATAACTAAGTTCATAATTAGGAATTTAAAATTAAGCAGATCCAGGAGAAGTGTCTTGTACAGGGGTGTTGTTGAATATTATGGCTTGCCAGAAGTTCTCAGAAATATAAATAAAATTGATAGATTCCTGGCAGCCTTAAAACAGCACCTCTGTACAAGTGCTAGTAGAAAATAAGTTTATATTGTAATTTTAGCTTTAAGTGATGTTTTTTTTTTTCTCTGTCTTCATTCTTAGTTTAGAGTTTACCTGATTAACCTTACCTGACCTAAATGACCATGTATTAACTTAATTAACTCTAATTCAATCTAACCTCAACTCATTATTATGGTAACACTAATCAAAACGAACTCTAATCAAAACAAACTGTAACTCTAACTAAACTAAAAAATATAGCTACTAAATATCTCTTACGCAAGCTTCGATTATCAAAATTGTATCGGAATTTTTCAAGCGTTACTCATTTTAATATTGAAAGCTTGAAAAGCACTGCTCTCAGTAGGCAAAGTCCTAAATTCATTCACGGTCGACTACTTTTTTTTTTTTCTATCCAACTATGTATGTATGAATGTACATACGTCTAATGCGTTACAATTTTACCGGAGCGAATCGCAGCATTGCGATTAATTAATTTCGCAAGTCAAAGGTCGTACGATCGCCACGAATGTGCTTCGTTTTTTTTTCTGTCTTAATTTTTTTTTTTAATGACTGTCGAAGCCTTGAACTGACTTAATTGCACGAGATATATAATATGGCGAACCCCTTTCTAAGGATTCGTTGAGAGGTCTTTCATCTCGAAGCATTTCTGCGACCTCGAAAGCCTTCCTGAACTAACCAGATCAACCAGCCAGGGTTCATACATTGTCGTCAGACACCGGTGTTTTGCGTCTGCATTGTTCCGAGACGAAAGTGAAAGGTTGGCTGGTGTAAGTGTATCAAATAATGCTATCGGTGTATCTCAAAGTACGCCAGCTCCAATAAATAACACTGAAATAAATATGAGAGATTGAGCAAGTGCAACTTTGCACGCATAAAACATCATTCAAGGATTCTGAGGTTATACCGAATACATTGCACAAACTATCGAACGATTTTTAGTATCGATTATGATTACGCGAAGTTTGCGTACTCTAATGTACATATGTATGTATGTACACACGTAAGTGCTCGACTTTGCTCTACGCGTGTGCATTCTAGTTCGATTTCGCTCCAGTCGTTTTATACCGCAATGCATTTTAGTGGTAATGGTGGTCGTTAAGTTTTATCGACGTTTTAAAATCAGATCAGAAATTTATTGGACGTATTGTACGTGTCAGAAGCTCGCACCGGTTATCTCACGTAAAGTCGGTCACTTTACGTGACTTCGGTGCACTGCCAAAGGCGCGGCTCGGCCTTAATAATTACACCAATATGTACATACATATGTATGTATGTGTATGTATGTGTGTAATAAAAAAATATATTCTATTTTTAATACAAAATTGGTTCACTTAGAGTTTAATTAATTATAGAGAGAAAATTATCTAAGAAACAATAAAAGTTCTGCTGTCGTTCACTTTGACGTAATACGTAGTGCGGTAAATAAATGGGCCATTTGAATATTAGACCAATTTTTAATATGATTAAAATAATTGTTGCTTAACATACTGATTGTGTTTAATTAATAATTGAATACACCAAGGACAATTGATGAATATGACCGGATGTAAAGAAGAACAAATAAAACCAGCATGGAATGAACATTGTTTTTAAATCCAAAATTTCGCTATGCTTAAAAAAGAAGGCATACGACCAATGCTTACTGCCAGTTATGACGTATGGATGTGAAACGTGGATGCTAAATTCAAGAATGTTAGGTAAGATCCAGTGCACACAGAGAAGTATGAATGTATGTTTGGTATGACAAGAAGAGATCGTTAGAGGAATACATGGGTAAGAAGTATAACTAAAGTGGCAATGGGCTGGATATTGCGGAACGTGTGGCAAAAATGAATGGCAGATGGACGCGAGAAATACTGGAATGGTATCCGAGAGGATGTGAAAGAAAGCAAGGTACATAGACCGAGTGGAAGATGGGCTGATGAATTGAGAAGAATGTGTGGAGTCATACGACCAATACGTACGAGGCATACGACCAATGCGTACTGCCAGTTATGACGTATGGATGTGAAACGTGGATGCTAAATTCAAGAATTTTACGCAAGATCCTGTGCACAGAGAGAAGCATGGAATGGTGTATGCTCGGTATAACGAGAAGAAATCGTAAGAGGAATAAATACAGATATAGCGGAACGTGTGGACACAATGGATGAAAAGAATGGATAGCAGATGGACGCGAGAAATGCTGGACTGTTATTGGAGGATGTGAAAGAAAGCACGTTAGACCGAGAGGACGATGGGCTGATGAATTGAGAAGAAAGTGTGGAGTCAACTGGATGCAGATTGCACAAGACAGACAGGAATGGAAGAGGATTGGAGAGGCCTACGTCCAGCAGTGGATGGTGAACGGCTGAAAATGATTACATAATAATATTAAAAAAATTAAAATTTTAAGAAAAATTACAATTACACCCAATTCTCTTTTTGCACGGTTTTGAAATAGCACGCTCCAGAAAAACGGATCAATTATTTTATTTACACTGATTTTTTTTTTGTTTTAACACGGCTGCAAAAATTAAAAAAAAAAATAGCAGTAGGTAAACGGGCAAGTTTATTGTCAAGTAGCGTCACTAAATGAATATATTTTTTATATTAAATTAAATTTCAATCGAAAACCATGTCAATTTATTACTTCGTTGTGTATGTAACGAATGAAGATATAATATGTATAAATAAAAAATAAATTCTATTTATTTTTGATTTCAAGAATTACAAGAATACATCTTTTTTTTACACGGTAGTCCTTGGAACGTTTCCCCGTGCAAAAAGAGAATCGGGTTTTACGCTATCCCTCATTGTATTGCCGCATGTAGGTATGCGTTATTTATTGTATGAGAAATATAGCAAATTTTAACACTTTCAAGTCCGACAAAATACTTATAAATTATTTTTCTATCATTTAAAGTTATACTATCGGACTTGTAGGACTATAAAAGTTGAATTTGAAAAGTTAACCTTTCGCTTATTGATCGTCGATTAAAACGAGTGCTAGCACTCGACTTTCTTATATACTTGAGAATCATACGTGCCAAAACTTGACTGTCTATGGTTGTATGTAATTTTGTTCTAATTTTTCACTTATAAAACGTGCAACAATTATAACGCCACTGCGGGCGATTAATCCATTACTTTTTTCCGCTCCAATCTAAGAGAACGAGTTCAGATCGTGTAATTATTATTATTGTTTTGTATACAGGCCGGAGCGAAAGTTTAAAATTAAATTTCCATTCAGAGCCTAAATGCCACGAGGTCTGACGCGCGCTATGCATAATATTGAACCAGTCGAGTTGACGCCAGTTGAACTTGATATTTAAGGATACTTGATTGTTTTATCTCCGATCAGATAAATCAATCGATAATGTCTTATTTTATTATTTTAACATTATAATACAACTTACACATGTTTACTGGCATAACTGCCCATTAAAATATAGACAAATGAATTGTATTATAATTTATTTATCTTTCTCTGTGTATATCCTTTCTTATGACCCTCAATTTCTCTAATACAAAAACTATTATATTTTAGATAATAGTTTGTGTATTAGGTATTAGGTATTTTATAGGCATTTAAACTACATAATATGTAGGTTTAATATGGCAATCAAATTTTCAA
This sequence comes from Parapsyche elsis, assembly GCA_022651745.1. Taxonomy (NCBI): domain Eukaryota; kingdom Metazoa; phylum Arthropoda; class Insecta; order Trichoptera; family Hydropsychidae; genus Parapsyche; species Parapsyche elsis. The sequence continues at coordinate 2,651,260 of JAGVSN010000049.1, forward strand.
CAAAATAATCAGAATACATCTCACAGTACCTGTATAAGAAAAAAAAGTTAATTTATGTATGAGAAGTGGATAATTTACCACGCATTGTTTTAATACTGCGTGCACTGTAATTAATGTGACTTTCGTTCACATTGAAATATTCTTGAACTTTAAGCGGGAAGGCCGTTCGGTAATTTTTCTTTAATCGTATCAAATTCTGATCCAGTTCAATGCAATTGAATGCATTTTATATTAAAAAAAAAAAAAAAAAAGATTTCTCTGTAGAACATTCTGATCACGCTGTATACGATTTCAAAATCTCATATGTATATTTATGATCGAACACATATCTAATATCGATTGAGAAAATCTCTGATTCAAACCCTCCGAGCAAGGACAGTTTATTACGAAAATAAAAACACAACTATGTAGTTGGCCTCGATATGACATATCATTTATTTTTAGTACAACCCTTTAATTTAAAATCATATGTATGTTACAGGCACAGACTACATGAAAAAAACTGGATCAAATTGTTCTTTAAAATCAGATGGTCATTTTGATGAGATAAAAATGATTCGTTGGGCGAAATTTAATACTTTTTTAGACAATTCGGGATTTTCACACTTTGTCTGTAGGTACATAATAGTAACATAAATGCTTAAAAAATAAGGCATACGAATACGACCAATGTGTATTGCCAGTTATGACGTATGGATGTGAAACGTGGATGCTAAATTCAAGAATATTACGCAATATACAGTGCACGCAGAGAAGCATGGAAAGATGTATGCTCGGTATAACGAGAAGAGATCGTAAGAGGAATACATGGGTGAGAAGTATGACCAAATAAGTGTGATAAAGTTGAAGTGGACACATAGCGAGAAGAATGGATGGCAGATGGATGCGAGAAATACTAGGATGGTATCCGAGAGGATGTGAAAGAAAGCACAGTAGACCGAATGTCTGGAGTCAATTGGATGCAGATTGCTCAGGACAGACAGGAATGGAAGAGGATTGGAGAGGCCTTCATCCAGCAGTGGATGGTGAACGGCTGAAAATGATGATGATACAGAGAAAACCGTATGTCTAATTAAATACCTTTATTGCTGTAAATTTTTTCCATATTTACACTAAGAATTATTGAAAAATTTGAACGCAATTTCATCAGAAATATACTCAAGCATATTTTGCATTATTCAAAATACAAAAAACTTATGTACGTTGCTCGCAATCACCCTCCAAAGTAAAAAAAAATATAGCTTCCATTTATTAGCGGCTCATTATGTAACTGGGGTTGTAATTTAAAATTTATGCAATGCATGTGTAATGTGTCTACGCCATATATAATATGTAACATTAATATTATACATTTATATTTTTATATGTTCAAGTTTTGACCTGGTGTGCGAGCGAGTGAGCGTTTTCGCTCGTACGAAAGCAAGAAAGAGTTGGATCTCGTTTTTGGCCGTGGGGCGTCATTTGGCGACCGTGGTCTGTCATTGTGGTGGTAATAGTAATCATCTTGAGTAGTTTCGCCAACAATACATACGTCAGTGTATCGGGACGCCGGTATAAAAAGACCCGGCCTGCAGTCAAACACTATGATTTCACTTTTGGATATTCGAGCGTAAAGATCTCCGAAATGGCTTTCAAGGTACGCCCATACAACGTAGATATCCTTTACAGTAGTTGATTATTTTTTTTAATTTTTAATTCAGAGTGTACATTCGGTGGATACGTACAGTGACTAAAATGCGAAATGATTAATTTTTTTCTTAAAAAATTATATATATATTTTTATTAATTTAAATTAAATTAATTAATTCCATTGTTTCATATTTTATAATAAAAATTTGTACGGTTAATTTTGAATGGGTTTTGTGCCTGCTTGCGCGTTGAAGTCTCCAGTACATTTACATCCATACTTGCGTTGAAGTCTCCAATGCACTTATCACGAAAATATTAGTTTATCAAAAATGAATATACCTACTATTTAATATGTTGACTTTTAATCATTAAACTAGAATATAATAATAATTGTTTTGATGAAACATTAAGCTTTCAAAAATTGTTTTGTTTTTTAGAGCTTTCGTTATAATATTCTGCATAATAATATTATGTATGAACATTGTACTTATATGTATACGTACATATGTACATACATAGCTTCTAATATTTTGTATGCTTAGTAAGTTCAACTAAAAATGTATGCCTCTTAATAATTTAATATTTTATATTACATAATAAAATACAAAACCTTTAGTTTCACCTACCTACCAAAATATTGGTTAAAATGTATTACTCTCACATTTAGTGAATGACTTTTCTGTTTGCAACGTAAATCGCTGAATTAACTATGATACATTAATTTGTAGAGTTGATGGCCTAATATTTGAGGGTCTTAATTATTATATGTGACTCTTCATAGCAGCCATAAATCTAACTTAATCTTTAACATTACAGTTTTTGATCTTCGCCGCTGCCGTGGCCGTAGCCCAGGCTGGCATCATTGCTGGACCAGCCTATGCTGCTGGACCAGCTTATGCTGCCGGACCAGCCTACGCTGCTGCACCAGCTTACGCAGCAGCTCCATTGGCCTACGCTGCCCCAGTAGCCAAGATTGCCGCCCCTCTTTCTTATGCCGCCCCTATTGCCAAGATTGCTGCTCCTCTTGCCTATGCTGCCCCAATTGCCAAAATCGCTGCCCCAGTCGCCTACAGCGCTGGACCCGCCTACGCAGCTGGACCCGCTTACGCTGCTGGACCCGCCTATGCTAAAGTAGCTACCGTAGATGCCGACTATGATCCTCATCCACAATACAACTTCGCCTATGATATCCAAGATGGCCTTACCGGAGACTCCAAGAGCCAACACGAAAGCCGCGATGGTGATGTAGTCCATGGATCTTACTCATTGGTCGATCCCGATGGTTTCAAGCGTACCGTAGAATACACCGCTGATCCCCACAATGGTTTCAATGCCGTAGTCCACCGTGAACCCATCGGTCATGCCGTCAAAGTAGCTGCCCCAGTAGCTTATGCTGCTCCAGTTGCCAAGATCGCTGCCCCTCTTGCCTATGCTGCTCCAGTTGCCAAGATCGCTGCCCCAGTCGCCTATGGTGCCCCATCTTACTATCACTAAGTCATTCGATTGATTACATTCAAATTAATATTTATTTTTTATTAAATACATAAGCATGAACTGAAAACTATAATTTTTTTTTTTACTAGAGCTGTTCCTTTAATCGTTAATTACACATTTACACTTTAGTGGTCCGAGTCAAAAATATGAGGAACAAGCAATTTAATACAGTACACTTACTCGGCAAAAGGTTCAGTGGTATTTTTTGCCTTCAAGGTCGTTCACATTGCTGTAAAAGTGTATTGCTGTAAAAGTATAACGGTGGTGTCTATGAAATTTTAGTTAATCTCGAGTGTTGTGGTAGGTCTTGACCCAAAATAAGGTATCATACTGTTGTACACGTGAGGAAAATGATTGATTGGTTAGATATTAATAGATTCCAATACCTACGTCAATAATGTAATTTATATGATATTATTGTATATTATATTTCTTTAGCATTACGATTGCCAGGTGATAGATAGCTCAGTGGTTAAAGCGTTTGTCTCTAGAACCCCCATAAATATATCGAATGATTTTCGACCTCAAAAATTTTGTCACTGACAAGATCTGCATCTTAAATAAATTTATATACCTATTATACATATATCGTACAAATATTGATGATAACTAAAAAATATTTGTGCTTTCAAGAAAGTTTTTCTAATCAGATAGAAGCTTTTTTTGGTGGATGCACACAGAATACAGAGAGAAAAACCCGTACAATGACTTGAAATATCACCGTCTTTAACTGAACAGTAGAACAAAACAATTTTCAAAGATTTTAAGGTTTAATCATCCTCCCATAAGCAACGTTTGATGTAAACTTGTGTGGATTAACTTCTTTGTAGTACTCTGTAGAGTGTATGCACCTTGGATTAATTTTTACTAGTTTGTTAGTTCGTAATCATTTGAAATAAAATAGTCAAAATTAATTCTCATATACGATATACATATGTACATACCGTACTTGAAAATCGTAGCTATTTTAGATTTTTTTTTTCAATACACAGTATTGTTCTAAATTAAAATATAGACTTCTCTTGACAATGCCACTTATTTGATCTAAATTATACGTAATTTGATGTACAAAATTATTATACATATTATCTAGGAATTGTACTCTAAATCTCAACTAACAAATAATACAATTCTTCTTTCATTATGAAGCATGCGCTTTCAGAAGTACATACATAGCTATGTTGCCAAGTAATGTCGAACTGTGAATTTTATGACATACCGTAGAGTGTTTTTATCTCATTAATGTGAATCCGCAATTCTCGTCTCGAGATGCGCACTAACTAAAACTTGAACTAATAAATTTGTCACCAACGCAAATAAAATCTGTGAAGTGGTAAGGATTCACATCCATACGATAAAAACACAACAATCATCCCTGGATTTACGTGGTTAATAAAAAACGTATTTTACGGAGTATTTAAAAAAAATAGTTTTTTTAAACCTATACATAGCATAGATAAACCTTGTACATCCGTGGACTCGTATTTATAAGCGAAATCGTTTCGACTTCTATACGTTTTTTTTCCTCTTATCATCGAACATAATTCCAACCGGGTCTTTTATTGGTGGTATTTATTGTCTTCAAAAAAATTCCAGTGGCTTGTTTTTAAAATCCGGATGCTTCGTCACAAAATTTAATTTCCCATTTTTTCATATTTTATTTTTAAACGATTAAAAAAAAATCACATTCTTTGTATTGCGAATTTTGAACTTTGAATTTTTCGCAACCCACTAAAAATCAACTCGCGACCCGCAGTTTGGGAAACGCCGTACTAGATATTTTATATCAACTTTAAGTCTCGATTTACGCAGATTTTTATTTTTTGGAACCTACGTATCTGCCATTTACGTATGCGTTCTGTGCCTCGATTTAGGCGATATTTCCTGGAACGTATCTAACGCGTAAATCGAGGCATTAGTGTATTTGCTTTCATATGAATTTATATATCTGTTTCAGCGAAAGCATATTTAAAGTGAAAATATATTTTCACGGGTATAAATATATTTTTACCAATTCAGACAGTGAAAATGTATCAAACAATGAATTTACAGTTTCACTGGTCAGTATCGGCAAAAGTACATACATATGTATATTAAGTGTTTGTGACTTGTTGATGTTGAATTTTTTGTAAAGTTTCACTCCCATCATCTTGTAAGGGTAGCAACGCATGCTCTGTTCTTCTTAAACCGACCATTATAAGTCAATTGTTATAAAATCGACAAATACGCATTGTAAACTATGTATAATTGGTACTAACCAGTAAAAGCCGACGCCTGAACACGGGCACGGCTCGATAAGAAGATGAACCACCAAATAACTAGGATTGAATATTTCAGCAGATTATATGATTCGATTGGTCATTTCACAACTGTCAAATTTAGTTTCAATGACAGTTTGGAAACGAATATAATTTCACCAGTGAGTATCTGTTAAAATATTTTTATTTTCACTTGAAATATGCTTTCGCTGTAACATATCAATGAGAATGAGGGAAGTTTTGACAAAAAAACAATCACAAAGTATGCTAGAATAAATAATTTATTAAATTAATAAGTCTGTCGTTCTTAGTGGTAGTAGGCAGGGGCGGAGTAGGCAAGGGGGGAAGCGATTTTGGCAATAGGAGAGGCATAGCCGATTTTGGCAACTGGAGCGGCATAGGCGAGTGGGGAAATAACTTTAGCGATGGGGGCAGCAACTTTGATACCCAAAGGTTCACGGTGGACTACGGCATTGAATCCATTGTGGGGATCGGCGGTGTATTCTACGGTACGCTTGAAACCATCAGGATCGACCAAGGAGTAAGATCCTTGAACGACATCTCCGGAGCGAGATTCGTGTTGGTTCTTGGAGTCTCCGGTGAGGTGGTCTTGGACATCGTAGGAGAAGCTGTATTGTGGGTTGGGATCGTAATCGGCATCGATGGCACCTACTTTGGCGTAGGCGATTGGAGCGGCGATTTTAGCTACGGCTGGGGCATATGCAGAGTAGGCGGGTTGAGCGTAGGCAGAGTAGGCGGGTTGAGCGTAAGCTTGGTAGGCGGGCTGGGCAATGATGCCAGCGTTTGCTACGGCTACTACAGCGGCGAAGAACAAGAACTGAAAAGAAAGAAAAAAAATTCATATTATATGAATGTCTGTCTGTGTGTCTGTCTGCTGATAACGCTCGCCGAGGTTAATAATTAAAAATCCAGTCCAGTCGTGGTTGCTATTGTGTGGAGCGCTCCACACAATGGCCACTGTTCGTCGTTCGCTGTTCGGTTCGTCGGTGTGTACGCAGCATTACAATGTGTCAATTTATCTAACTTCGTCATGAGACGGTTGCACGATTCCATCCTGCCTACTTAATTCTCTCTCTCCCAACCAGAAGACAATAAATTGGATACCACTAGAGAGTGTCTTTCCCTAATATTACTTCACTATGAAAATCCAACGCTTTGATATTTGATATTTTTTTTAAATTATCATACACTAGCTGAATTGCCCGGCGTTGCTCGAGCGGGTGAAAGTTTATGAATGAAAAAAACCCCCGACCCCCTGATCCGACCCCTTCTAAAACCCACCTACGGTCTGACTTAGGGTATCGTGAGATAGTATAGCAAGTTTGGCGGTTCTAAGTTGAAAACTGTAGATTTGCATAGCGGAACGACAAACAAACAAACAAAATTGGATTATATATCTACATATGTGTGTGTGTGTGTGTGTCTGTCTGCTGATAACGCTCGCCGAGGTAAATAATAAAAAAAAAGCAGAACGTCGCGTCAGTGGGATTTGAACCCGAGATCACCGGTTCGGGACAGTGAGCGCTTACGCTATGATCCAAACGGAGGCGATGACGGACCTGCTACAATTGGACAGTATTAATTTCTCATTAGGCACGCGACTTTGCTAAATTGTTACGTTGTTGTATTTATAACGCGCCATCTATGCGACAACTATTAAATTTAATATTATTTTTCAGTACGGGCGACGAGAACGCTCCGTTGATATTCAACGGGCTTACACAAGTATGTACATATGTATTTCTGTAATAGTACAAGTTCCTATTATGATTTATTTGACTTACATAAGTCATTGAATTGGTGATTCAAGTGGTTAAAGAATCAAAGAGTTATTCATGACCTTGAGTTGACCCGTTAGTTATTAGTATCTATCTACCTATATTCATTCAGTAAAAAGTGGCTCTATATCAAAATGTAATAATAAACAAATTCCGTTGTCGTAAGCTTTCGATTCACTAATCAATGACCGTGAAAAATTTATTAAATTTCATTGAAAATCTACTATTCACTTAACTTGTTATGATACGAAGTAGTTTTACTATTGAAATATTGGCTGGGTATATCAATATTTTGAATGTTTAAAGAACTTAATTTTTAATTGTATGGAATAGATGTCCCGATTTAAACTAGAGAAATCTTAAATAAAAATAATTTCTACGACAGAGATTTAATACAATTTTGAACCCAAATCTACATATACCCATCAAATAATCATTGAAATTTCTTCAAAGAGTATAATACACTTAAATGTACACTAGTGTAGTAAATAGGACAGTTGAGCTTAAAAAATCTTTACATTATATATATATATATAATATGCCTATTCCGTCTGTTTGTCTGTGTGTGTGTGTGTGTGTGTGTGTCTGTCTGCTGATAACGCTCGCCTCGGTAAATAATTAAAAAAAACCAGAACGTCGCACGAGTGGGATTTGAAACCGGTATCGCTGATTCGGAACAGAGCGCTTACGCGGTGATACAAACCAGATGATAATAGGCAGGCTTCTACGTGACTATTTATATAATAAAAAATAGGCTCGCGACTTTGCTAAATTGTTACGTTGTTGTATCATAACGGCGCCATAGATGGCGCATAGTTGCAACAACTATGAAAACTATTAAATTTAATATTATTTTTCAGTACGGGTGATGAGAAACCGCTCCGTTGATATTCAACGGGCTTTCAACACTAGTTTAAAGTATGATATTCTGGAGTTTTGTTATACTCGCATCACTTTAACACTGATTTGCACTTTAACACTATAATTAAAATCGTATTGAAGCCGTATGCGTGTGTAATTATTAAAAGTACCTTGGACACCATTTTGTTGATTTTTGTCTGTTGTTGACTACTGGACAGACGCAATGTCAATGTGAGGCAGCTGAAGCTTTCTGTGCATTTATATACTATACTGGTCGAATTCGATATCAGTTGACACAGTACTTTATACGGTCAAACGAGACCCGTTCGGCGTACGCTGCGAATTAGGGTTAATTATAATTACAAATATTGTTGCTTACGCAATTTTGCTCGATTTTTTCATACAGTTCAGAGCTCGACGTGCATGTGGGCTGGTCGTGTTGACATCATCATCTCTGCAGACACAAGGCGACATTAACGCCACCGTAAATATTCAGCCAAGACGTAAAATTGCACAATGTCAATGCGAAAAAAATTATTGTGACATTTGTAGATAAAATTCGCTCTAGATATATAAATTTTTGCAGTTACGTATTTCACCGAACAATCGAATTTAAACATTGAGTTGTATAAGTGAGCTTTTTTCATATGCCCATATGCTGCCAATGATTCGTGACGTTCTGCGTAAAGTGAAGCGATTTTAGTGTGTATTCGTAGAGACATCATCAAGTTCTACGTAGTGTCAAAAATTTAATTTCTTTTGACAGCTTTTGCAACGTGTTTTTTTTTTAATAGCGCTTTTAATTGACCTCTACGTTCGCGTCAAATTTATCACCTGTTCAATGAACATAATCACAGTCAATTTATCAGATCAATAAATATAATGGTATTGCTTTGGGGCGTGGTTAGATTAGCAATGATTTTTTGCATTGATGTGGAAAATTTTTCGTTTCAAATTACACGTGGATTTTAGTGCAATTAATTTTCATCAATTTTTATTGATACCGATAGACTTTTAAGGGTTATGATTTTATCGTTTTCTTATTGTATATGTACATACATAGGTATGTATGTATGTATGAAATAAATGAATTTTGCTGTCCGAATCATTTTTTAACCTCACCAATCTGACCGGATGATCCTGTACAACAATTGGAAACAGTCTTTCTAAAAAGTTACATTTTCATATGTGCTATTTCTATTTCAATTTATGAAGCATAGTACATTTCGCACTCTTTCTGGCCATTTTGGGAATTGTACATATGTATATTGAATATATAACATATAAGCCTGTAACATACATACATACATATATGGAAAATATTACTACGTACAATATTTTTATACAAATAAATGAAAAATGATCAAGTGACACTTTTCCATGTTTAGATTATATAAAAGGATTGATTGTATTGAAGTCTCTAGATATTTTATCGTTGGGAAAATAGAACAATGTCTTAAAATGTGTTTCATATATGCAATATAAAACTTTTTCTTTTAACTAATAGTACATAAAGTAATGCTTGATATAGACGTTTAGATTTTTTTTATTTTTAGGTCAATACCAACAATAAATTGGAAATATTTCTTAGCAATTAGAACAGTCAGGACAGCTCAGCACAAAATTTGATATATTACAATATCAATATTCGAAATATTTCACCTTGAATCGAGGCCTTTGAATTAAACCAAATAACCTCGATCTTGATATTAAATTAAATTCGATTAAAACGACATTGCATTATATAATAATATTAACAGCTAGGAAATTTTACTGTTTACAACAAAATCAACACAAGTTACTAATACAACTTAATCACCATCACCATTATTTTAAAAACATCCCTAACTTTAACGTTTGACGCTCGCTATACAACAAGTACCGTTTCGCGCACATACATATGTATGTACATAAATTACATCAGTCAATTGTCGTGTAAGTATGCGTATAAAAAATCAGACAGTCAATTTGTCAACTGTTGATCGATAAAGTTCGATTACAATAACGGTGACATTAGGCTATGTGTGTAACTAGGCAAATCAAAAGTGGGTCAATATTTTTGGGCAGTTGGCGACATTGGATTAATTACGAGCAGAGCACAACGCACAAGAAAGCCCACACGATTTGCATACAGCGGCACGTAAGGTCGATCCGAATTACATCAGTTATATGAAAAGACAGACAGACAGACAGACAGACAGACACCGCCCGCTCTGACACCAATAAAATAGTAGTCGCTCATGTCATGATCAAGTGGCCGCTGACTGAAAGGTGACACCACGACACACCAGAAGATACGAGGGTTGACTCGATAGTTACATGACAATAAAAACGTTTACTATGGAACCGGATTGTCTTTGCGTACAAACGAGTATCATTATTTTCGAAAAATTGCACTTTAAATTTCATGACTTACAATATCGAGTAATGATGTTATTTTTCGTCAAAAAAAAATACACTAGAGATTTGTTCGTTACAATTATTTCTGTCGAAATTTCTAATTAGTACAGGCTGTTACTTAAAGTAATGCAAAGCACAGCTTAAATTTTACCTCCAAAGTAGATTCACGATGACTTATATTTGAATAAAAAAAAATTAGGGACGCTTACGCGGGTATTACATAGGGATAGTTTACTCGCTAGCTAGTAAACTATGTGGTTTTTTTCGGCCGAGCGAGTGAAGTTCGAATGTTTGAACTTTACTCGCTATTATCTGGCTAGTGTGACAGTTTGAGGTTAAGCGGTTCATTTTCAGCTTCCAACACACACACACATATGTACATATGTAAAGGCTTAGTCAAAATTGTATTATTAAAAAACGCATATTTATGCGTTTGACGCCACTGCCGAGTACACTAAACATGCGTAATAGAAGCTACTAGCTCTACGTGTCGGATAGTAAACTAGCGAGATAGTAGCGAGTAAACTATCCCTGTGTAATACCCGCTTTAGAATCAGTCAGTAACGCTCGATACACTACATAGTTTTAGTTAATATTTTATTATATCAAATTTCTTCCCGTAGCACAAAACTGCTGCTTTTGTTAGTTAAGTTACATATTTGTCAATAATACACACTTGTTGATCAATACTTTAGTTAGAATTTAATACTGAATGAAAATATTTTACAATTCTACTCTAATTTTTCTTGTACATTTTGTCCCACTGAACACACGAATGTGATAACAAAAAAATGCAAATTAACTCTTTTTTCAAATACATATAATACAGTTTAAAAAACGGAATTTTCCTACTTTAGGCATCCGTAATTAATTCCGTGTACAAAATGAACATCGGAATCTACTTATGGATATAATCACAGTATCTAATCGTAATACATTTTACTAAGATTTTATCTTTATCGCAGAATTTTACGTTCTCGTGTCACACACACACATCAAATGCAGCGTTGACTGCCACCGCTACACTAATACCAGTGGAACAATGACCAACTTCAATCATAAGCTATACAGAAAAAAAACAACCCATGACTTTATCCATATATTTGAGGAATACAAAGAGTAACGAAATTATTTTTTTAAGTAAAATAATAATAAAACAACAACAACGTTCGAGAGTAAACTGCCATTTGCGGTAGTCAGATTTTGACCAAAATCACAGTATCTCTTAAGGCTAACGTGAAAACTATAGCCGGTGCCGTTTCGGGAATATTCTGTGGTAAAAGAGTTTTTGAACTTTCTGCACGAAAAAAACCCTACTTCCGGTTGACTGATGTTGACCAAATTTCTTATGGCTCTTACACCTTACGTGAAAATAATAGATATGAAATTTCAGCTTGATAGACTTGATAGTTTCGGAGAAAACACACATACAGACACACACACACACACAAGTACATAGACATACAGACATACGGAAATTTTCCAGAAATCATGAAAACGTGATCAGGGGATGATACTTGATCCAAATCAGTCAAAATCTCGAGGTCGAATTTTCGCACGATCACAATACTTTATCCGATCAGGATAAAGTAAAAAGACCGTCAGACAAGACAAGGGCGAGAAGTGATAACACAAGACGACAACGGTAGACGATAATGAAATAGTCATTATTTCACAAGTATCGGTGTGGCAGTAGCAGTCAAACTGCACTAGCATAATCAAAAATGACATTTAAAAAAAAAACACGGTCGGAACACCCCTCACGCGAAAAGCGCTTTCATTGAGCATTTGCGAACGAGAAACGAATCGCAACTGGTTTGACCACGACCAATCGACAAACTGATTGATAGACTTTGGCCAATCTGATCGCGGTGGTGCGATAGTGCAACAACCAAACCAAAATAGCATAAATACTCAGGGGGTTGACTCAATCGGCAACAGTTGTACTTCGACTGCCACCACAGAACCCCACTAAAAATGGCACTCAAAGTACATACGAACAAATATAACCAACATACCACTTTAAACCAATTTGTGTGTTGATACTGATACTATACTTTTTTAATTGCAGTTCTTCGTCTTCGCCGCCGTAGTAGCCGTAGCAAGTGCTGGACTCATTGCCCAGCCAGCCTACCAAGCTTACGCTCAACCTGCCTACTCCGCCTATGCCCAACCCGCCTATGCCCAACAAGCCTACTCTGGATATGCTCAACCTGCCTACTCTGCCTATGCTCCAGCTGTAGCCAAAATTGCAGCTCCCCTTGCCTACGCTAAGGTAGCCGTTGATGCTGATTACGATCCTAACCCTCAATACAACTACGGATATGAAGTTCAAGATCACCTCACCGGAGATTCCAAGAGCCAACACGAATCTCGTTCCGGAGACGTAGTTCAAGGATCATACTCCTTGGTTGATCCTGATGGTTTCAAGCGTACCGTAGACTACACTGCTGATCCCCACAATGGATTCAATGCCGTAGTCCGTCGTGAACCCATCGGTCATGCCATCAAAGTAGCTGCCCCAGTTGCTTATGCTGCCCCTATTGCCAAGATCGCCGCTCCCCTCGCCTATGGAGCCCCTTCTTACTACCATTAAGTATTCCTCGTTAGGTCTAGTTATTTAATTTAATTTATTTAATAAATTATTTTCAATCTATCTGACATTGTTTCAATTTAATTTCTACCCCATATCTATATATATTGCATAAGCTTCGGTTTAAACTGTAGTCATTTGACAGCATTCAGTTGCTATCGATAAGGAAAAACACATTTTGATGACTGTGTACCATAGATGTAGAATAACATATGTAGATTGGCCTTAGCGCCCGAAAAATGACATACAAAAAGGGCATGCAAAATGCACTCCTTGCATGCATTTTGCTTGACTTTTTTTTGTGGGACTTCTTTTTTGTGAGAATTCCCCGCAATTTAGACCCCCCGCACGCCCCCGTTGCTTCTGACGCTTTCTCCAGGCAAATTTGTTTGGAATGGCATATCTATGCTGTGTACAACATACACTACGATTGACAGGTCTATACTTTGTTGTGTTCAAACAAAGTATCATTAGGATCTTTAAAAGGTTCGACTCATTCGATAAGCCAAGTACCTCCCAAAACTCACGTTTCATGTACTAAAAGTTGAGCAGTCTGGCACAGTTTAAAGTCTACAAAGATTCAAAGCAGCATTAAGAGTAAAATGCGCGTAAGTAAATATAAAAAAAGTGACATTGATATTGAACGTGTGCGATATCAAATTGCATATTTTTAGATGTGGAATTTGATTTTGTACACTAATGATGGAAAATTTTGTGCTAAAAATACACTTGTATGACTGTATTGATCGCCTACATGTACATACATGGTACAAAATGGTAGAAATCCATTTTCCTTAATACGATATGTTTTTTTTAAATACATTTAATATTTGAAGAGATGCTAAATTCATATAATAATTATATTTTTATATTTAGACCATCTACACAATTTCTTCTTCTTCTGAAATTAAGGTTTAGATCCTTGTCTTTTTCCAAATATGTAGTTCAGTCAGTGCCCTTTCTTTTCGTGGCCTCATAGTTGGCAGAATCAAAGCTTTCTATTATTTAACTCGTGTATTATTTTCTTGGTCTTCCTCTTCCTCTCCCCTTTTACCTTTCCCTGTGTGATAAGTTTAAAAAAATACACAATATAAAATCATACAAAAGAATATCAATACAAACATTCGTAAACTAGGAATTTCTCATTAATAAGATACTGAATACAGAGATCATATATGTATAATAAAGTCAATTTTTCCAATAATTCGTGATCATATATTCTATTATATAATTATGTATATATTAATATTAAATAACAACTCCATCTACATATCAAACGTTTCATTACCGTTGATTCAATTATTTGTCAATCCAATTATATTATCACTATTTTTTTGGCTAAATTATATCAAGCGTATCATATTTATAGCGAGCTATGTACATATGTATGTATTTGCATACATACATATATAAGGATATGTTTTTACTTTTAATATGAGAAGTGCATTACATTGCATTAAACTAAGTAAATAAGTATGTACATATTGAACGAAATTAATTAATTTCAAAACATCGTACAATTCCATACCTTTCTAGGATCACGACAATAATAAAATTAAACTACACAGAATTATTTATTATGCAAACCACCTAATTTTAAAATTGAGAAACCGGATGTGTCTCCACACATTTTTCAACGTTAACTCAATCACATTACATATTTATTTATTATTTATGTTAAACCATTTGCTCTACGTCTATACGTATACCTATAGAGCAAATTGCCAATTTCGTATACGCGAAAAACGACTAATCTAGCACAATAAATGCCTGAAATTCGATACGAGCTACAGTCATCGGAATGACCACTACAAGGTCTCTCGAAAAAAATTTCATAATCATCATACAAATTTTTTAGTAAAATCGAAACCTATTTTTTCTCATTCGAATTAATTCTTCTATTGTAATTAAAAAAATCGGGTGTGGCCAACCCATGACTTTATCCATACACATATTTTGAGGAATACAAAGAGTAACGAAATTATTTTTTTAAGTACGTAACGCAAAATACGTAAGTATGTAAATAAAACGCATGCACACTTACATACATACATATGTATGTACATATCATGAAATCACTGTGTTGAGTGGCGTGTATGTAAAAAAACGATATTCGGCATACCTATGTATATATTCAAATAGGAAAACTACCACTTCCAGTACGTCGATTATGATGATATTTTTTTCATAACTCATAAATGCTAAATAAATTATATGTTTATAATCTCATGAAGATTAAAAATGTTAAAAATATTTAAAAGTCTGAAAAGAATAAAAAAAAAAAAATCGGTCAAGAGTAAACTGCCATTTCCGATTGGTGGATGTTGACCAAAATCCTATAATCCTTAAAAAATCCTTAAACCTTACGTGAAAATATTAGATATGACATTTCAGCTTGATAGACTTGATAGTTTCGGAGAAAAAGTTAAAAGCACCAAAAACCAAGAGTAAAAGTACAATTCCGGTCGGAAAAAAAATGTTTAAAAATTATATTATTTTGAAGGTACATATATTTATTACACATAATACATATTCAAAATTTCAGCTTAATGTGTATTCTGCCGTCCTAAGCCCACTTAATGTAACTGACAAAAATTACGAAAATGAGTTAGATGATGTTATGGGAGTTTATTCTTGCGATTTTTTATATCAAAATTAATGTATCTTCATCCAAAAGTGACTTTTTTATGCTATTAAATCTAACGTATCTGCATGCGCAGAGAAATAGTATCACCAATACTTAGCGAAAATAGCGTATCCAATATTTACTTCGGTCACTACCTTATCATAAAAGATTGAAAAGACTGAATCTCTCCACATTGGAGACGAGGAGATTAAGAGGTGATTTAATTGAAGTATTCAAAATAATAAATAATCATTATTCATGTGAAATGACCAACCAAATAAGATTGTTAGAGATTCATTCTTTTCAAATAGTGTGGTTGAAGTTTGGAATACATAGTCATATTTATACATTAATAATGAATAATGAAGTCACATAACTACTAAAGTATTCATTTTTTTTTTTTTTCTTAGAATTATCAAAAAACAATAGAAAATAACCTCATGCACAAAAAAAAAGTTTAAATAAATCAGTAATATATGAAGAAAAACACAAATTTAGAATAAAACTTTCAAGTCCATTTATCTTGATATTGTTGTTTTGTCAGTTACGTTAAGTGGGCTTAGGACGGCAGTATCATAGTTTTACTAAAAAAACCTTCCATAGATTACACAAAAATTAGGTGATTGAAGTACCACTTACGGTTGACGAAAATTTTTGAAAGCCTTAAAGATTATAATGGCCGGCAAAAAACATAATAATATGAAGTTTCAGTGTATTGGGATAAACGGTTTTTGAGTTATTAACGATTCTACACACAGGTACACAGACTTACAGACACACAGACATACAGACATTTTCCAGAAATCATGAAAACGTGATCGGGGGATGATACCTAATATAAATCAGTCGAATTTTCGCACGATCACAAATACTTGATCCGATTAGGATAAAGTAAAAAAAAAAACACTATCGGAACACTCCTCACGCGAAAAGTGCTTTCATTGAGCATTCGACGCGTTTGCCAAACGAGAAACGAATCGCAACTGGTTTGACCACGACCAATCGACAAACTGATTGATATACATACTTTGGCCAATCTGATCGCGGTGGTACGATAATGCAACAACCAGACCAAAATAGCATAAATACTCAGGGGGTTGACTCAATCGGCAACAGTTGTACTTCGACTGCCACCACAGAACCCCACTAAAAATGGCACTCAAAGTACATACGAACAAATATAACCAACATACCACTTTAAACCAATTTGTGTGTTGATACTGATACTATACTTTTTTAATTGCAGTTCTTCGTCTTCGCCGCCGTAGTAGCCGTAGCAAGTGCTGGACTCATTGCCCAGCCAGCCTACCAAGCTTACGCTCAACCTGCCTACTCCGCCTATGCCCAACCCGCCTATGCCCAACAAGCCTACTCTGGATATGCTCAACCTGCCTACTCTGCCTATGCTCCAGCTGTAGCCAAAATTGCAGCTCCCCTTGCCTACGCTAAGGTAGCCGTTGATGCTGATTACGATCCTAACCCTCAATACAACTACGGATATGAAGTTCAAGATCACCTCACCGGAGATTCCAAGAGCCAACACGAATCTCGTTCCGGAGACGTAGTTCAAGGATCATA
Organism: Parapsyche elsis; assembly: GCA_022651745.1. Lineage (NCBI taxonomy): Eukaryota > Metazoa > Arthropoda > Insecta > Trichoptera > Hydropsychidae > Parapsyche > Parapsyche elsis. The sequence continues at coordinate 2,668,498 of JAGVSN010000049.1, forward strand.
CTCCTTGGTCGATCCTGATGGTTTCAAGCGTACCGTAGACTACACTGCCGATCCCCACAATGGATTCAATGCCGTAGTCCGTCGTGAACCCATCGGTCATGCCGTCAAAGTAGCTGCCCCAGTTGCCTATGCTGCCCCTATTGCCAAGTATGCTGCCCCTCTTGCCTATGCTGCTCCAGTTGCCAAAGTTGCCTATGCTGCTGCCCCAGCTTACGCTACCGCTGCTTATGCTGCTCCAGCTTATGCTACCGCTGCTTATGCTGCTCCAGCTTATGGTGGACACGGATACTCCGCATACCATTAAGTACTTATATTAAGAACTTTTCGCCATTTAAGATAATAATGTACACCAACCATCGACACGCGCAAAGTCGATTACACTGTGCCCGTTGTTTGTGATAACGGTTCAATGTGATGCCCCTTTGCAATGTATGTAAATATTTTAATAAATTATAGTATTTATAAATTACACGACTGATTTTTATTCTGCCTAAATCCACAAAAGTGAAAACAATTGAGCTGGGTACGTATGTACTTACAATATGTAGTCTTCAGAAAAGCATTATTTATCAGGACCAAGTCATTCTATAGGTATGTACATTAAAATTATAACTATTTATTTATTTTATTTATTAAACGCCTATTAGTGCTTTTACACACGGAGAAAATACATAATATATTAAATTAGAAAAAAAAACTAATAAATAAATAATGTCTTTCTTAGGGACAAAAGATTAGTATTAAAAAAATCAATAAATTTTGAGTATTTATTGCCATGTCTGAATGCTAGAATGGGAGAATGGGAGAATGTAGATAATAATTATCACGTGAAATATTTTCACAATCCAATAAAAAACGAAAACGGGTAACACGCAACTGTACCTCTAAACGAAAAGTCGAATGAAGAAGAATAGGACTATCTATTAGACTATTAGAGAGTTTAATATTTTATATAAAAAAAATTACATCGAATATGATTCGTCTATTACTTAATTTTATCATTTTTAATTTTGACAGAAGAGAACCATAACACAAATATTCATTCGGTTTATTAAAAATAAAGTTAACATTTCTCGAAAATTTATATTGTATTTTTTATGTGAATGAATGGCAAAATGAGGTGACCAAACTACATACATATATAATTCATCATTTAAAACACAGGTATCGTTTTCTTGTGTCCATATGTACCTATTAACATCTATGTACATATGTACGTATGAGACGTTGCGGATACGAATGGCGAACTCGACATCGGGTCATTTTTTTTTAGCATTTCGTTCTCTTGTTTTCTAAGAATACACAGGTTTATTTTGAGTTCGTTTATCATAACTGTGTAAAAATTAAGCTTGAAAAATAGGAAATAAAATAAATAACTTAAAACGTGTTTTTCTATAAATCGATATTTGTCGAGTTCGCCTTTCGTATCCGCAACACCTCATATATACTTTCAATAGACAAATTTACCCATTTAATCAACAGGTAGCCATTTTGAAAGAAAATTATCTTTCATTGACAGCATGCTAATGGCGCTCATTTTAAAACGAAAGCGAGAAGAAACTTCCAGAAAACGACAGATTAAATAAAAACTTAAAACTTTAAAAAACTTTTAGATCAAATCCTACTTACATTAGACAAATTTACCCATTTAATCAACCGGCGGCCATTTTGAAAGAAAATTATCTTTCATTGACAGTAGATATGCTAATTAATGGCGGTAATTTCAAAACGAAAACAAGAAGAAAAATACAGATTAAATAAAAACTTAAAAACTTTTAAAACTTTTAGATCAAATCCTACTTTCAATAGACAAATTTACCTATTAAATCAACCGGCGGCCATTTTGAAAGAAGACTATCTTTCGTTGACAGCATGCTAATGGTGGTCATTTTGAAACGATAAAGGCGCTCACACACCTTATCGGATTTCGCTGCGTCAAGTTTTCGTCCTCTATCGTCGTTGATTCGCACCAATGCGAATGGGACGACGATAGGGGCGTCAGTTTGACGCAGCGAAACCGCTAAAGCACGGGTTCCCAACCTATGGATCGCAACCCCAAACGGGGTCGCGAAGCGTTTTCTGTGGGTCGCCAACTGAAACAGTTGACTAAAAAAATATATTGATTTTATATGCACAATGCAATTTTCCGTCAGTTATGACGTATGGATGTGAAACGTGGATGATAAATTCAAGAATGCTACGTAAGATCCAGTGCACACAGAGAAGCGTGGAAAGATATATATAAAAGCTCGATATAACGAGAAGCGATCGCAATAGGAATACGTGGGGTAAGAAGCATGACCAAAGTGGCAGATACAGCGGAACGTGTGAAAAAGTTGAAGTGGACACATAATGGATGGCAGATGGATACTGAAATGGTATCCGAGAGGATGTGAAAGAAAGCGAGGTAGACCAAGTGGAAGATGGGCTGATCAATTGAGAAGAATTGCCGATTGCTCAAGACAGACAGGAATGGAAGAGAATTGGAGAGGCTTTTATCCAGCAAGATGGTGAATGGCTGAAAATGATGATGAATGCAATTTTAATTTTAAATCGGCGTCTTTCATGTTTGAATTATATTTTTTGCCTTTTTCAAATATATCGGGGTCACTTGGCTTTTATAAAAAGGGGTCGCCACTCGAAAAAGGTTGGGAACCTAACAAGGAGGAAAACTTTCCGAAAAAGACAGATTTGCAGTACCTATAAATACATGAAATTTGTATAGTCCAATACACGTTGCCGGTGGAAACTTCATTAAATTCATCGAATTAATTAAAATCCAAAAAAACTTTTGAATAATTTTCAATTAACTAAACATTGTCAAACCCTCCACTAACCTCTAATTAACCCTAAGAGTGCAACGCGTCCCATTAAAGCGATGCATGCATGCGCAGAGAAATAGTATCACCAATTCTTAGCGAAAATAACGTATCCAATATTTACTTCGGTCACTACCTTATCATGAAAGATTAAAAAGACTAAATCTCTCCACATTGGAGGCGAGGAGATTAAGAGGTGATTTAATTGAAGTATTCAAAATAATAAATAATCATTATTCATGTGATATGACCAACCTAATTATGTTCAATTAGAACCCTCATCTAAGAGGTCATACTCTTAGACTCCGAAAAGAAAAATCAAATAAGATTGTTAGAGATTCATTCTTTTCAAATAGAGTGGTTGAAGTTTGGAATAGTCATATGTATACATTAATAATGAATAATGAGGTGACGTAACTACTAAAGTATTCATTTATTTTTTAATTTTTCCTTAGAATTATCAAAAAACATAGGAAAAAAACCTCATGCAAAAAAAAAAAGTTTAAATAAAACTTTCAAGTCCATTTATCTCGATATTGTTGTTTTGTCAGTTACGTTAGTGGGCTTAGGATGGCAGTATCATAGTTTTGCTAAAAAAACCTTCCAAAGATAACACAAAAATTAGGCGATTTTCCAAGGGAAGTACCACTTACGGTTGACGAAAATTTTTGAAAGCCTTAAAGATTATAATGGCCGGCAAAAAACATAATAATATGAAGTTTCAGTGTATTAGGATAAACGGTTTTTGAGTTATTAACGATTCTACACACAGGTACACAGACTTACAGACACACAGACATACAGACATTTTCCAGAAATCATGAAAACGTGATCGGGGGATGATACCTAATATAAATCAGTCGAAATCTCAATAGTCGAATTTTCGCACAATCACAAATACTTGATCCGATTAGGATAAAAAAAAAAAAACACTATCACGCGAACAGTGCTTTCATTGAGCATTCGACGCATTTGCCAACGAATCGCAACTGGTTTGACCACGACCAATCGACAAACTGATTGATATACATACTTTGGCCAATCTGATCGCGGTGGTGCGATAATGCAACAACCAAACCAAAATAGCATAAATACTCAAGGGGTTGACTCAATCGGCAACAGTTGTACTTCGACTGCCACCACAGAACCCCACTAAAAATGGCACTCAAAGTACATACGAACAAATATAACCAACATACCACTTTAAACCAATTTGTGTGTTGATACTGATACTATACTTTTTTAATTGCAGTTCTTCGTCTTCGCCGCCGTAGTAGCCGTAGCAAGTGCTGGACTCATTGCCCAGCCAGCCTACCAAGCTTACGCTCAACCTGCCTACTCCGCCTATGCCCAACCCGCCTATGCCCAACAAGCCTATTCTGGATATGCTCAACCTGCCTACTCTGCCTATGCTCCAGCTGTAGCCAAAATTGCAGCTCCTCTTGCCTACGCTAAGGTAGCCGTTGATGCCGATTACGATCCCAACCCACAATACAACTACGGATACGAAGTTCAAGATCACCTCACCGGAGATTCCAAGAGCCAACACGAATCTCGTTCCGGAGACGTAGTTCAAGGATCATACTCCTTGGTCGATCCTGATGGTTTCAAGCGTACCGTAGACTACACTGCCGATCCCCACAATGGATTCAATGCCGTAGTCCGTCGTGAACCCATCGGTCATGCCGTCAAAGTAGCTGCCCCAGTTGCCTATGCTGCCCCTATTGCCAAGTATGCTGCCCCTCTTGCCTATGCTGCTCCAGTTGCCAAAGTTGCCTATGCTGCTGCCCCAGCTTATACCGCTGCTTATGCCCCAGCTTATGCTACCGCTGCTTATGCTGCTCCAGCTTATGGTGGACACGGATACTCCGCATACCATTAAGTACTTATATTAAGAACTTTTCGCCATTTAAGATAATAATGTACACCAACCATCGACACGCGCAAAGTCGATTACACTGTGCCCGTTGTTTGTGATAACGGTTCAATGTGATGCCCCTTTGCAATGTATGTAAATATTTTAATAAATTATAGTATTTATAAATTACACGACTGATTTTTATTCTGCCTAAATCCACAAAAGTGAAAACAATTGAGCTGGGTACGTATGTACTTACAATATGTAGTCTTCAGAAAAGCATTATTTATCAGGACCAAGTCATTCTATAGGTACATTAAAATTATAACTATTTATTTATTAAACGCCTATTAGTGCTTTTTACATATAGAGAAAATACATAATATATTAAATTAGAAAAAAAACTGATCTAAAATAAATAAATAATGTCTTTCTTAGGGACAAAAGATTAGTATTAAAAAAATCAATAAATTTTGAGTATTTATTGCCATGTCTGAATGCCAAAATGCTGGGAATGGGAGAATGAAGATAATAATTATTACGTGAAATATTTTGACAATCCAATAAAAAACGAGAACGGGTAACACGCAACTGTACCTCTAAACGAAAAGTCGAATGAAGAAGAATAGGACTATCTATTAGAGAGTTAAATATTTTATATAAAAAAAATTACATCGAATATGATTCGTGTATTACTTAATTTTATCATTTTTAATTTTGACAGAAGAGAACCATAACACAAATATTCATTAGGTTTATTAAAAATAAAGTTAATATTTCTCAAAAAATTTATATTGTATTTTTTCAATCCAATATGAATGAATGACAAAATGAGGTGACCAAACTATATAATTCTACTCTAGTTTGCTTCTAACCAGCGAACACAATATTAATATTTAAAAGTATCAAGATTGTGAAAACATTTGACATAATGAAGCCAAGTAATCTTTCCCATCCTCAGTTATATGAATAATAAATTTATTTTTCATCATTTGAAACACAGGTATCGTTTTCTTGTGTCCATATGTATAGAACACCTACATATGTATGTACATATGAAACGTTGCGGATACGAAGGGCGAACTCGACATCGGGTCATTTTTTTTTTACCATTCCGTTTTCCTGCCTTCTAAGAATACACAGGTTTTTTTGAGTTCGTTTATCATAACTGTGTAAAAATAAATTTTGAAACATAGAAAATCATCGCCATCGTACTGGGCAAAATAACTTAAAACGTATTTTTCTCTAAATCGATGTTTGTCGAGTTCGCCGTTCATATCCGCAACGTCTCATATATACTTTCAATAGACAAATTTACCCATTTAATCAACCGGTAGCCATTTTGAAAGAATATCTTTCATTGACAGCATGCTAATGGCGCTCATTTTAAAACGAAAGCAAGAAGAAACTTCCAGAAAAAGACAGATTAAATAAAAAATTAGCATGCTGTCAACGAAAGATAGTCTTCTTTCAAAATGGCCGCCGGTTGATTAAATAGGTAAATTTGTCTATTGAAAGTAGGATTTGATCTAAAAGTTTTAAAAGTTTTTAAGTTTTTATTTAATCTGTCTTTTTCCGGATGTACAATGCAATTTTCTGTCAGTTATGACGTATGGATGTGAAACGTGTCTGATAAATTCAAGAATGCTACGTAAGATCCAGTGCACACAGAGAAGCGTGGAAAGATATATATAAAAGCTCGATATAACGAGAAGCGATCGCAATAGGAATACGTGGGGTAAGAAGCATGACCAAAGTGGCAGATACAGCGGAACGTGTGAAAAAGTTGAAGTGGACACATAATGGATGGCAGATGGATACTGAAATGGTATCCGAGAGGATGTGAAAGAAAGCGAGGTAGACCAAGTGGAAGATGGGCTGATCAATTGAGAAGAATTGCCGATTGCTCAAGACAGACAGGAATGGAAGAGAATTGGAGAGGCTTTTATCCAGCAAGATGGTGAATGGCTGAAAATGATGATGAATGCAATTTTAATTTTTAATCGGCGTCTTTCATGTTTGAATTATATTTTTTGCCTTTTTCAAATATATCGGGGTCACTTGCTTTTTATAAAAAGGGGTCGCCACTCGAAAAAGGTTGGGAACCTAACAAGGAGGAAAACTTTCCGAAAAAGACAGATTTGCAGTACCTATAAATACATGAAATTTGTATAGTCCAATACACGTTGCCGGTGGAAACTTCATTAAATTCATCGAATTAATTAAAATCCAAAAAAACTTTTGAATAATTTTCAATTAACTAAACATTGTCAAACCCTTCCACTAACCTCTAATTAACCCTAAAGTGCAGCGCGTCCCATTAAAGCGATGATTCCAAAATGACGTAAGTGGAGCACGTGCGTTCGGTAACAACGACCGTCTGATGCAATCGGGCCGCACGCGAGCATCAACGGTTCCCAATCGTCGCGACATTATTTAATTTTGCGACACAACCGCATTACCGAAAAAAAAAAAAAAAAAAAAAAAACAGGTGGAGCACACAATCGAGAGAGAGAAAGGTTACCGGATCGAGTTGCGGCAATTTATTTTCGCCGAGCGACCTTCACCTCGATACACAATTACTTAACCCGTTCGACCGGATGTTTCAATCTTCCGCCTGGTAACCGGTAATTTTTCAATGCGAGAGCACTTTATTATATTACATTTTTTTTCATTCAGCTACCATATAATGTGTTTCGTTATCTTTTGTGTGACGTTTTTCATCCGTCATCCGAGTGAAGTGAATTAGTGTGCTGTTGGGAAAAAAAAACGTTGAGCTTTTAGCGAATGACGAATCGTATTCGCTGGTAAAAAATGATTCCGCGTCTCGATATTTTAATTGAAATGTTAAAATGCGGAATTTACGTACAATCAGTTCGACGGATGTGATAATTTAAATTGTGCAGGGTGTTCGCTCCTTGAATAAATTAATATGTATATTATAAAAATAATAAAGGTGTTATATTGATATGAATGTTCAATTAAAATTTGATTGAAAATTACGATCGACAAATGTCAATTAAAAACTTAACGAAGACCAGTATTGAAATTAAACTTTTTTTATAAGATTTAATTCAATTTAGTATTCAAAAAGTTGCTTGTGTTGCGTTGTATTGCTCGTACATACATATATAAAACCACTTATGATTTCCTTTCAATGCATTTCACTTTCTTTCTTTCTCTCCCTGAAAGTTGATAAATTATTACATTACACAAGCAAAAATGTCTGAATGTCTGTCTGTCAATTTTACGTCTGTTTCTTTATCAGCTTTTTTTTTCTCTGTCTGTCTTTGATTTTGATGTTGCGAAATACTTAAGCTTTTTATAAGCTTCTTAATTTTTGTCAAAATCAAGATAATTTTTCAAAACAGCAATATTGTAGTTGAACTTTAACTGAAGAAATGTAAAAAAGTCAAAGTATAGAACGCTCTAATTTGACAACTATAAGCTGATGAAAATAAAGACAATTGACCAAAACAGTTGGCCAATAGCTCATTAATTCATAGTTACAAAATAAAAAGAACTTTAACTTACCACAGCTTTGTATAGCGATTTAATCAATCTTTACGGAGGACGGTTTCGGATCTCTGCTTTGCATTTAAGCTTTTAAATAAATTATCAGATAACCCTTACCTAATAAATAGGATCTTTCTGCATTGTCCCCCAGATCTGTCAGAAATCCTCCATTGTTTCATTTGCATCTTTGGTCTACTAATTATTCGCAAAACTCCTTCATTCATACATAGATCCTACTAGTCATTCAACGAAATTACGGCACATATTGATCCTTTTCACCAATCTTTGTCCTCCTTCAGATTTTCTTTACTTAAGTTCCTTTCCAGCCCTAACTCCCAAAGCTCCTTACTTGCTATGATCTGTGGTTTGTTTGTAACTATTTTGGCTGTATTGTATTATGTAGAATTAATATTATTTTATATTTTATATTGCACTCTATGAGCTATGTTATTTGATATTAAATAAATAAAAATAAAATTTACAATACTTTCAATACAAGATTTTTCAATAAAGTATGGAAAAGTACAGAGCGTACAAAAGCCAATAATTTGACAAGGGAGCACTAAAGAATAGACAATGTCCCAAAATCACATTTTCCCATATTCACTTTCATCCGTCAATTGGTCAACGAGCTATTTTCACTGGCAACATATTCACTGTCTAATCACGCAATACATGCACACAAAAATTTACATAAGAATTTCCCTTGATTGCATAAATGTACCTACGATTATACATACATATGTACATATTCATCAACTCGCGGCATAGCCAGTGGCGTATCGTGAACTTGCGTGACTTACCATCAAATTTAACGTGATCAGTAGGTACTGTAACCTACTACAGACATTTCGAAAAATGTCCTCCTTACCGTGCACATATGTAAATAATAATATATATAGTTATTAGTCGTTAATTTTAACGATTGACCGAGTCGTAAATAAATTGGTCGAGTCGACGTCGAAAATTGGGTTGAAATTTCCATTGAAAATGGATCACCTGTGCTGCGACTTACCCAACATCGAATGACGAAACTAACGCCACTACCGTCACATCATTGTCAATCGATTTCCTGTTTTGCCGAAACATCGAGTGCGTTTTAAATGCAAAGAAGCGCATTATTGCACGCCTTGAATTTCCGCCGAGACACGTTTGCCGTGACGTTTGCAGTGCACAAGAAGGCGGGGTTGGTTCCTTGGTTTTCTTTTTTTCGAAATTCGAAATGGCAAGTGTTGCCCTTTTAGTGCTGGACAATGGTCGTTCGTTTTTTGTTATAGCCCTTTAATGTTTGACCGTTTCAAAGTCGACGAGTCGAGAGCTATCGACATGCCTACATACTCGTATATGGGAAATACATACAATTGAAAGGAAATTATACCAACGTAGTTTTTACTTTATCTATACATATGTATGTTCATGTTCATGCAGGGATGTTCATGGGATATTAATTTTAAGGAATTCATTCAGTGGTTAGAGAATTGCTCAAATGAACGAAGGTCTGTGGTTTGATCCCCGTATGTTGAAAGATTTTCTCGACGGTTTTCGACCTTAAATAACGTCATTGGCAAATTCAGTCAATCCAGTTCAGTCGTCTCCTGTTATGCTGCGTACACACCGACGAACCGAACAGCGAACGACGAATGGTTGCTCTTGTGTGGACGTTCACAAATCATCGGACGTTATTGTGTGGAGCGGTCCACACAATAGCAACCGTTCGTCGTTCGCTGTTCGGTTCGTCGGTGTGTACGCAGCATTAAAATTTGTCAATTTATCTATGTAACTTTGTCGTGAGACGGTTCTACGATTCCATCCTACCTACTAAATTCTCTCTCTCCCATCCAGAAGACAATTGGACACCAGTAGAGAGTATCTTTCCCTAATATTTACTTCACTATGAAGATCCAACGCTTTGATATTGAGTAAGGTACCACCTTTTTTTTTTAATTATCATATATATGTATATATAATAGCCCTATTCCGTCTGTGTGTGTGTCTGTCTGCTGATAACGCTCAGTGGGAGTGGGATTTGAACCCGAGATCACCGGTTCGGAACATCGAGCGCTTACGCTATGATCCAAACGGAGGCAATGACGAGCCTGCTACAATTTGACAATATACATTTTCAATAGGCTCGCAACTTTGCTAAATTGTTACGTTGTTGTATTATAACGCGCCATCTATGCAACAACTATAAAAAACTATTAAATACACATATACATACTCACCCACACAGACATCCGTTGATATTCAACGGGCTTACACTAGTATTTAATAAAAACAGATCTTAAATGTTTTAATTTTAAAATACTTACAGGATACCAATGCAGTAAGGCTCATTTAATTGTACTTTAATTCAAATGTTAAAGAGTTTTTACAAAACCTAGAAACGTCTTCTGACGCAACAAAACAAGCCATGAATGAAATTAAATCATTTTTTCAACAGATTCTTTCACATCATGGTTTAGCATGCAATAGCGCGCGTAAACGAGTCAGAAATTGTCTATTTTCAACTAAGGGACACACAACGTGATTAAAAATTAAAAGAAATGTACCAATTTTAATTTAAAAAAAATGTGTCATTCTTTTGTACTGCCTATTCTGAAATCGACTTCGACTTGATCCAATTAATAAGTTCACTCGATATTATTTTAATATAATTTATTATGTAGATACTTCTATATAATCTATAATTATATCGACTTGAATCACCGTTATATCTACCTACGCTGAAATTACGTACATAAAAAAAATTGCTTCACGCGAGAGTGAATTTCATGTCGCACAGCCCTGACGCGAATCAGTAATTTAATTGCAAGAAATTAAATCAGAGAGCAATGTCAAACATGGGTACCGGTACCGGTAGTGTCCTAAAGCAGGACACGCGTATAAATAGATGGACCAAAGATTGGTCACTATCAGTTGGTACCCAGACAGTACAAGCAGCAGACATGGCATTCAAGGTACATTACCCAGAACTACCCACACGCCACTTGACCAACACCTAGAGTTACCTTCCGTACTCGTTTAGTAGTACATGTACTATTTTGTTCAATGTTTCCCTGAAATACACTTTTTTTTAGAAGTAGAGTTTCAAATTAAAATTCTAAAACTTTTGCCCTTTTTGACCTTTTTGCCCTTTTTGACTTTTTTGTCCATTCTGCAACAGTCAACACACACACACTGAACTAACCACTACTAAATATGCAATTTTACCCTTTTCCACAGTTCGTTACCTTCGCCGCCGTAGTGGCCGTAGCCCGTGCTGGACTTATCGCCCAGCCCGCCTACTCCGCCTACTCATCCCCATTGGCCTACGCCGCTCCAGTAGCCAAGTATGCAGCTCCTTTGGCCTATGCTGCCCCAATCGCCAAATATGCTGCCCCAGTAGCCTACGCTACCCCAATTGTCAAATCCATCGATGCCGATTACGACCCTAACCCACAATACAGCTTCGCCTACGATGTCCAAGACCACCTCACCGGAGACTCCAAGAGCCAACACGAAACTCGCAATGGAGACGTAGTCCAGGGATCTTACTCCTTGGTAGAACCTGATGGCAGCAAGCGTACTGTCGATTACACCGCTGATCCTCACAACGGATTCAACGCCGTCGTGAGCAAGGAGCCTTTGGCCGTTAAAGTAGCTGCCCCAGTTGCCTATGCTGCCCCAATTGCCAAATACGCCGCCCCAGTTGCCTATGCTTCTTCCCCTCTGTCTTACGCAGCGCCTATTGCCAAATACGCCGCTCCAGTTGCATACTCTTCCCCCATCTCTTATGCTGCCCCTATTGCCAAATACGCAGCTCCAGTAGCCTATGGTTCCCCTCTGTCTTATGCTGCTCCAATCGCCAAATACGCCGCTCCAGTTGCCTACTCTTCCCCCATCTCTTATGCTGCCCCAGTTGCCAAATACGCAGCTCCAGTAGCCTATGCTTCCCCACTGTCTTATGCCTCTCCTCTTTCCTACGCAGCCCCAGTTGCCAAAATCGCTGCCCCAATCGCCTACAGCGCCGCCCCCGCCTACTACCACTAATCTATGTGCTAAATTAATCACTTATTTATCATGTGCAATAATGAATAAGAAATAAATTATTCAAAACCAATTTGAATCCTTTCATTACATTGATCATAATTTTTTCCATGCTATACAATCTGTTTTTTTTTTTTTAACGAGATAGGGTTTGAACTGAAAACTCAAATTCAAACTGCCAACTCTCTACAAAATCTACACAACATACATATATTATTTCTAAGCTTGCAAATAAAATAATAATAATTTAGCGCCACCATTGGTGAGTAGCAGTTATAATACCCATACATATACAATGTATGTAGATTACAAACTAACAATCAAAAAGTTATGTCAAAGCCAAGTTTTCTGGTAAAATACTCCAATGATACTCCAATTCCCTCTAAAATGTGAAAGGAATTAATCTTATGAAGAATAAATCAAACAACCAATACATATGTATGTACATTGTATATGAAAATAAATTTATGTAATTTCCAGGAAAAGTCGTTATACAGTTGAACTAGTTCAGTTCAGCAATTCAGGAAGTTTTGTAAAATGAAGCAAGGTTTTTTGCCCGAGCTTTCTAGGCTATCTTGAATGCATGCGGCTAAGATCACCCGGCGTCATCCGTCACAATTAAACAAAGCACAGTCATATGCACGTTATATGCACATTATATACATATTAAGTATCTAAGCAAAGTAAGAAAATTATTATTTTGGATTTATCTAAAAAGTAAGACAATAGTTTCTACGACAGAATCCAATATTGTAGCAGTTTTCTCTATACGATTGGGTGCATATTTTGTGACTATATTGAGCATAGGTAAAAATTTTCAATTAAACAGTGAGTTATTGTCAAAAATATTTACGCAATTTTCATACTCTAATTGCGGCTATATCGAAACAATCAATTCCAATCATGGTGAAATATCGATTGACGCATGGAAATGAGTAATTATTATCTCTGCAGGCGGATATCTCTAGTTTACTCGAAATACTGATTTAGAATTTATTGAAATCGTAATCTCTACGACCTTGATTGTGGACTATGCTCGATTTCGTAACGTTTAATTGCAATACAGTACAGCCTTGCCGTGGGCCAGGCTGTACCTACATTAATAACCGTTCGGAATTCGCACTTGTACAATGATACCGAATCAAAAATTGATAGTTAATTGAATGCAATTTGTTGACCAAATAATAGTTCGTTGTCACGATTGTAAATCAGGAAACCTATATTCATATAATTAGCTGCTGAAAAATTTCCATATAACTTAAACTATACCATATTGCACATATAAAAAATCCAAATCCTACTATGATAAATATGATTTAAAAATTACCCCATCTAAGACTTAATATTATATAAGCAATGTACGTTAAATCTTTAATACAACTAAATTAAAAGAAATCATATACATATGTGATTCAGAATGTACTGCTACTTTCATTTAACTAATATTGATGGCATTTTTTTTTTGTTTTACCGTAAGCAATAGAATTCATTGAAACAATTAATAAAGCAAAACATTCTGAATCTATTATTTATCATTCAAAATTGTGACGACATAAATTATTTTATGGACATTTAGACCATAAATTGCACAAATGGTCCAAAAAAAGCCTATGAATACCTCATTAGATCGATGAAAAGTTCATTCAAGTTATTTACATTAATAAAATTATCTACTGTTTAAAAAGTTACAATTTATATGTACATACATATTATGCTTAAAAAATAAGGCATACGACCAATGTGTACTGCCAGGTATGACGTATGGATGTGAAACTTGGATGCTAAATTCAAGAATGCTACGTAAGATCCAGTGCACACAGATAAGCGTGGAAAGGTGTATGCTTGGTATAACAAGAAGAAATCGTAGGAGGAATACATGGGTAAGAAGTATGACCAAAGTGACAGATATAGCAGTCCGTGTGAAAAAGTTGAATTGGATACACAGCGAGAAGAATGTATGGCAGATGGACGCGAGAAATATTGGAATGGTATCAGAGAGGATGTGAAAGAAAGCAAGGTAGACCGAGTGGAAGGTGGGTTGATGAATTGAAACGAATGTGTGGAGTCGAGTGGATGCAGATTGTTCAAGACAGACAGGAATGGATGAGGATTGGAGAGGCCTTCATCCAGCAGTGGCTGGATTCAACGGCTGAAAATGATGATAATGATGATGATACATATATACATATGTAGATATAACTCTTATGATTCATTAAGAGTTATGTTAAATATGTAGTGCCATAATTTTAAGAACGATTGCATTGCGACTAATTAATTGGAAATTGCACAACCCAAATGGGACCAAACTAGAATTATTCTTCACAATACATAAAGGTTGCATCATACCACCCTTTCCTCTCAAATTACACTTAACGAAAGCTGCACTCGAATGAACCCAAATACAAATGTACATACGTACATACATATGTACATCGACATTAGATCGATTCGGTTGACATTACATCAGAAACTAGTCGATATTTCGCTGACCGTTTAGCGTTCTCGCAATCGTCGACAGTATGACAATGATTTTGACTGAGCGAATTGACCGATTTTGCACTACATAAATTAAGATTGGGCAACTTCTGGTCAGTGTTAAGCGAACGCGCGATTTTGGCGAAAGTTGCATCATGCAATAAAATCACGAGCGTGCACAGTGGCGCACAATGTCAAGTTTTCGGGTGTCAACCAGTACTATGTAGATTTGTATAAATACCGGTGGTGGTTGACCACTGGTTATCAGTTGTCACAAGTCGACTATCCAAGCAAAACAGTCATGGCATTCAAAGTAAGCACGATTTGTCCAAACCCACCCCTGGAATAACTTATGCTGTTTAATACTAAAACGATTTGACCTTTTAATTATTTTTTTAATTAAAAATAAATATTATGCATTTAAATTTTACATTGTCTAATAGAGCATACCCTAGTCTTTAAATAATAGTTTATTCAGATTTTTCATGTGGGCCTCTTTTGGACTGCAAAGGTTTAATCGCGGGCTTGCGCACGTTTTGATTTTTTTTTATTAATTCAAAATCGATATAATTAAAAAATTAAGTCTTTAAATAGTATTTAATTAAAAAAAAATTGTATGCTAAGCTTTTGTAAGCACGGGTACTAATTTTATTATGCAACAACATGACCCACTCCAAGGACACATTTTTATCATTTTTTTTAATTATTCAAAATCAATATAATATTATAAGATAGATTATTAATCATTCACTTTAAATGGCATTTAATTAAAAATTTTATCGTGTGCCCTCTTTGTGCTGAGCTATTTTAATCGACGATGTATAAATTTTGCATCAACCTCCCCCAAAGTCAAAGTGCTCAATTTTACAAAAATATTCATCTTTAGTAAGTTCGCGACTTTGATAAATTGTTAAAATTACGTCAAATACGTCCGTTGATATTCAACGGGCTTACACTAGTATATGAAAATCTTATTTAATTAAATAGTTTGAATTAGAAAATTTTGATAAAAATAATAACATTAAAATTTTCGCTATTAGTCGTATTTTGCTATAGCCCTAGTGTGAATATGAAATTTGATTTAAATTCTGACGCATTTTTTTTTTTGTAAAATATATAGTAAAAATATTAAATAGGATTGTGTGTACATTCAGTGGGATTGTACACCTACATATACATATATTATGGAGTATGTGCCTCGTGTAACAATTGACCCCAAATACCTTACACCAAGGATATGACACCTCATAGTCTCAAGCTTAATTCCAATCAACTTCTACATATACTTTCTAGTCTAATTGTAACCTTAAACTTTTCAGTTCGTGTTCTTCGCCGCAGTGGTGGCTGTAGCCCAGGCTGGACTCATTGCCCAACCTTCCTACTCTGGCTATTCTGGCATCTCTGGATACTCTGGCTACTCCGGTCTTTCCGGTCTTGGCTCCCCATTGGCCTACGCTGCCCCAGTTGCCAAAATCGCTGCTCCACTCGCCTATGCTTCCCCATTAGTCAAATCCATCGACGCTGACTACGATCCCAACCCACAATACAACTACGGATATGAAGTTCAAGATCACCTCACCGGAGATTCCAAGAGCCAACAAGAATCCCGTTCCGGAGATGTAGTTCAAGGATCTTACTCCTTGGTCGATCCTGATGGTTTCAAGCGTACCGTAGACTACACTGCTGATCCCCACAATGGTTTCAATGCCGTAGTCCGTCGTGAACCAATCGGTCATGCCATCAAAGTAGCTGCCCCACTTGCCTATGCTGCCCCCATTGCCAAGATCGCCTCTCCTTTGGCCTATTCTGCCCCAATCGCCAGAATCGGTTCCCCATTGGCGTACTCTTCCCCAATTGCCAAGATCGCCTCTCCTTTGGCCTACTCTGCCCCAGCTTACTACCACTAAATAAAAGAAACACCTGAAATTTTAATTTATTCTTAGATAGTAAAATGCAATAAATGATTGAAAATCCTACAATTTCGTTTGATTCCAAAAATACCAATTACTATATTCAATATATGCAATATTCAACACCAAACACCACAAAATTCATAAAGGCATAAATAGCTATTGTCTAGACCAGGGGTCCCCAACCTTTTTGGGAAATGGGCCGGTTCAGAATTTTGAAATGTATAGAGGGCCGGATGAAAAAAAATCTTATTGAAATCCAATTCAAACCAATTTGCATATATTTTTTATATACATACATATGTACATATGTATGTATGTATGTAAAAAAAAAAATTCCATATTTTTTGATTTAATATACATATTTCATTGTGGAAAACGTCTGTTCGCTTATGTACATATGTGCTACCAAAAATTGATACAATTTTTTTAGCAAATGCTTTTATTTTTGGATAAAATCAGACTCCTCCAATATATTATGTACGTAGCATAAAATTTAATTAACGATTCATTTTTAAATATTGACTTCAAACAATCATTCGCTTGAAGATCGATTAATTCTAATTGAAAATCTTCTTCAATA
Organism: Parapsyche elsis; assembly: GCA_022651745.1. Lineage (NCBI taxonomy): Eukaryota > Metazoa > Arthropoda > Insecta > Trichoptera > Hydropsychidae > Parapsyche > Parapsyche elsis. Next base: position 2,685,688 of record JAGVSN010000049.1, read on the forward strand.
TCGTTGATATCGATATCAAATGGATTTTGGAAAAATTGAAACACTTTTAAATTACTCTTAAAATCTATAAATCGATGTTCAAACGCTATCTGTAATAATTTTATTAAATTATTACAGATAGCGAATATATATTTCCAATATATTTCAAATATATTAGCGAATATATTTCCAATCGAAATCAGTATGCACAATATTTTGTGCATACTGTTTTCGATTGGAAAATTCTGAATAGGTATTATTTTTAGACAAATTATAATGTGATAATTTGATAAAATGAGTAAATTTATTTTGCACAGGTCATTTTAAATAACTCTAGTTTTGTTTTAAACGATTTAACATGATACTAGAAGTCGTTAACAAGTTTAGCTCGCACCTGTAGCTACTTATTTAAAACATTGAGATGTTCACAGATGTTAAAAAGACGATATAACAAAAATTTCACAAATATCGATGAAAAAATACGTCGATCAAAAACTGAATTAAAGCCATACTGTACCAAACCTAACTTTGCGAAAAGTAGACTTTTTTCACAAATATCGACGAAAAAAGGCGTCAATTGAAAACTGAAATCAAGCCATCCTGTACCTAACCTAACTTCGCGAAAAGTAGACATTTTTCAATAAAATACACAAAAAATGCGTCAATCGAAAAATTAAATGTGGCCATCCTGTACCCAACCTAACTTCGCGAAAAGTAGACTTTTTTCACAAATATCGACGAAAAAATGCGTCAATCGAAAAATTTATTGTGGTCAACCGGTACCCAACCTAACTTCGCGAAAAGTAGACATTTTTCACAAATATCGACGAAAAAATGCGAAAAAATGCAATAAAAAACACAAAAAAATGACTGAATTCAAAAACGAAAAACTGAATTCAAGCCACCCTATACCTAACCTAAAAAGTAGACTTTGTTCAGAAATATCGTCGTTATTTGTTTAATTTTTCGATTGACACATTTTCTGTGTATTTTATTGAAAAATGTCTACTTTTCGCGAAATTAGGTTGGGTACTGGTTGGCCACAATAAATTTTTCGATTGACGCATTTTTTCGTCGATATTTTTGAAAAATGTCTACTTTTCGGGAAGTTAGGTTGGGTACCGGTTGGCCACAATAAATTTTTCGATTGACGCATTTTTTCGTCGATATTTGTGAAAAAAGTCTACTTTTCGGGAAGTTAGGTTGGGTACCGGTTGGCCACAATAAATTTTTCGATTGACGCATTTTTTCGTCGATATTTGTGAAAAAAGTCTACTTTTCGCGAAGTTAGGTTGGGTACAGGATTGCTTAAATTTAGTTTTCGTTTGACGCATTTTTTCGTCGATATTTGTGAAAAAAGTCTAATTTTCGCGAAGTTAGGTTGGGTACAGGATGGCCACAATTAATTTTTGGATTGACACATTTTTTCGTCGATATTTGTGAAAAAAGTGTACTTTTAGCGAAGTTAGGTTAGGTACAGGATTGCTTAAATTTAGTTTTCGTTTGACGCATTTTTTCGTCGATATTTGTGAAAAAAGTCTACTTTTCGGGAAGTTAGGTTGGGTACCGGTTGGCCACAATAAATTTTTCGATTGACGCATTTTTTCGTCGATATTTGTGAAAAAAGTCTACTTTTCGCGAAGTTAGGTTGGGTACAGGATTGCTTAAATTTAGTTTTCGTTTGACGCATTTTTTCGTCGATATTTGTGAAAAAAGTCTAATTTTCGCGAAGTTAGGTTGGGTACAGGATGGCCACAATTAATTTTTGGATTGACACATTTTTTCGTCGATATTTGTGAAAAAAGTGTACTTTTAGCGAAGTTAGGTTAGGTACAGGATTGCTTAAATTTAGTTTTCGTTTGACGCATTTTTTCGTCGATATTTGTGAAAAAAAGTGTACTTTTAGCGAAGTTAGGTTAGGTACAGGATTGCTTAAATTTAGTTTTCGTTTGACGCATTTTTTCGTCGATATTTGTGAAAAAAGTCTAATTTTCGCGAAGTTAGGTTGGGTACAGGATGGCCACAATTAATTTTTCGATTGACGCATTTTTTCGTCGATATTATTGAAAAATGTCTACTTTTCGCGAATTTAGGTTGGGTTCAGGATGGCCACATTTAATTTTTCGATTGACACATTTTCTGTGTATTTTATTGAAAAATGTCTACTTTTCGCGAAGTTAGGTTGGGTACAGGTTGGTCACAATTAATTTTTCGATTGACGCATTTTTTGTCTATATTATTGAAAAATGTCTACTTTTCGCGAATTTAGGTTGGGTTCAGGATGGCCACATTTAATTTTTCGATTGACACATTTTCTGTGTATTTTATTGAAAAAATGTCTACTTTTCGCGAAGTTAGGTTGGGTACAGGTTGGTCACAATTAATTTTTCGATTGACGCATTTTTTGTCTATATTATTGAAAAATGTCTACTTTTCGCGAATTTAGGTTGGGTTCAGGATGGCCACATTTAATTTTTCGATTGACACATTTTCTGTGTATTTTATTGAAAAATGTCTACTTTTCGCGAAGTTAGGTTGGGTACAGGTTGGTCACAATTAATTTTTCGATTGACGCATTTTTTGTCTATATTATTGAAAAATGTCTACTTTTCGCGAAGTTAGGTTGGGTACAGGTTGGTCACAATTAATTTTTCGATTGACGCATTTTTTGTCTATATTATTGAAAAATGTCTACTTTTCGGGAAGTTAGGTTGGGTACCGGTTGGCCACAATAAATTTTTCGTTTGACGCATTTTTTCGTCGATATTTGTGAAAAAAGTCTAATTTTCGCGAAGTTAGGTTGGGTACAGGATGGCCACAATTAATTTTTGGATTGACACATTTTTTCGTCGATATTTGTGAAAAAAGTGTACTTTTAGCGAAGTTAGGTTAGGTACAGGATTGCTTAAATTTAGTTTTCGTTTGACGCATTTTTTCGTCGATATTTGTGAAAAATGTCTATTTTTCGCGAAGTTAGGTTGGGTACAGGTTGGTCACAATTAATTTTTCGATTGACGCATTTTTTGTCTATATTATTGAAAAATGTCTACTTTTCGCGAATTTAGGTTGGGTTCAGGATGGCCACATTTAATTTTTCGATTGACACATTTTCTGTGTATTTTATTGAAAAATGTCTACTTTTCGCGAAGTTAGGTTGGGTACAGGTTGGTCACAATTAATTTTTCGATTGACGCATTTTTTGTCTATATTATTGAAAAATGTCTACTTTTCGCGAATTTAGGTTGGGTTCAGGATGGCCACATTTAATTTTTCGATTGACACATTTTCTGTGTATTTTATTGAAAAATGTCTACTTTTCGCGAAGTTAGGTTGGGTACAGGTTGGTCACAATTAATTTTTCGATTGACGCATTTTTTTGTCTATATTATTGAAAAAATGTCTACTTTTCGCGAATTTAGGTTGGGTTCAGGATGGCCACATTTAATTTTTCGATTGACACATTTTCTGTGTATTTTATTGAAAAATGTCTACTTTTCGCGAAGTTAGGTTGGGTACTGGTTGGCCACAATAATTTTTTCGATTGACGCATTTTTTCGTCGATATTTATGAAAAAAGTCTTCTTTTAGCGATGTTAGGTTAGGTATAGGGTGGCTTGATTTCAAAAATACCAATTACTATATTCAACACCAAACACCACAAAATTCATAAAGGCATAAATAGCTATTGTCTAGACCAGGGGTCCCCAACCTTTTGGGAAATGGGCCGGTTCAGAATTTTGAAATGTATAGAGGGCCGGATGAAAAAAAATCTTATTGAAATCCAATTCAAACCAATTTGCATATATTTTTTATATACATACATATGTACATATGTATGTATGTAGAAAAATGTCTACTTTTCGCGAAGTTAGGTTGGGTACAGGATTGCTTAAATTTAGTTTTCGTTTGACGCATTTTTTCGTCGATATTTGTGAAAAAAGTCTAATTTTCGCGAAGTTAGGTTGGGTACAGGATGGCCACAATTAATTTTTCGATTGACGCATTTTTTCGTCGATATTTGTGAAAAATGTCTATTTTTCGCGAAGTTAGGTTGGGTACAGGTTGACTTTAATTAAATTGACGCATTTTTTGTCTAATACTAGTGGAATAGTGGTTAAAGACCCTCACAAACCTGAGCGATATCGCTGCGTCAAGTTTTCTTCTTCTATTGTCGTTGATTCGCACCGATGCGAATTATATCGATGCGAATGGGACGACGATAGGGGTGTCAGTTTGACGCAGCGAAACCTCAATTCACGGGTAGGTATGTAGTACATATGTATATATTCGCGAGCTACCACCCACACATTGTACGAGCGCAGCGAGATGACGCCTTGTTGGCAAACACACACTATTTGATTTATAATTCGTTGTTAGTTTAATTAAAATGGGCTTTCGCTAGTACATTCATATGTGTATCCGGGGCTGGGTCACGTCAATCAATGAGATACGGAATACATCAATGTACACTACAAACGATCAATTTATATATTTCTGTCATCTGAGGTAGACCTTGATAAAAAAAAATTGAAAGGTGTTGAGTTTCAATAGCAAAATACATTGAACTTGGTTTTTTAGCGACCTTGATGGCGATCAATGACTGTCTAAGGAAATTTAACAAATTGGACTTTTTTTTTATCGTGGATTGGGGAAAACGTTCTGGCTGCTGACTCATAATAAAAATCAATTTAAACGAAAACAGTATGGTTCATTTAAACTTAAAAATAAAATTCACATATAAATTATTCTCTGGCATATGATAACAGACTATTACAGTCAATATTTTTGAATACTGATGAATAAAATACACCGATGGACTCGCCACACTGTAAATATTATACATATATAGAACATGAATATTGATTTAAAGCGAAAAACAACAATCTTTTCCATTGATTGTTTTTGGTTCTCAAATCGAACTTTTGAACTATTCACACAATCGGTTTCGACACTTTTTCGATTAAGCTATTGTAAAATTCCATTAAAATTCTTGAAACTCGAACAAGCTTTGATTCACTCAGAACTTGATTCGGAAAATCTCTAAACATCACAAAATCCAAAAAAAAAAAAAATAGAAATCTCAAAGTTGCACAACGCGCGAAAGCAAAACAAAAATTCTTCCTGACGACAAACTATCAAACTAATTTATAACATGCATATTAAATTTAAGCAACGACCGTTGATTAAAACACATCCGTTGTTCCATAACAAACCATAAATAGGAGAAATGTTCGAATGACGTCATCGGCGATCTTAATCATAATTAAAACTATACCGAAAAAAGTTGCCAGACACATCCATCTATGTAGTACAATATTGGGTAACAATACAGTGAGGATTTGGAGCACGGTTGCGGTTTCACATGAAATATTCAAAGAAAGCACTCACTTTGCCTGAAAGAAGATATGATTGACAAATTGCAACCGATTTACATGACAACACCACAATCAGTGGCAATGTCAAACGTTGCGTCTGCTCACTCTGCATACTTCACACGGGGTATATAAATAGTCAAAATGCCGAAAAAATTACATCAGTTAAAGTGAGAAGAACAAGAAGACACTACTGAAAACATGGCGTTGAAGGTACTACCAGTTAATTTTCTATATATCAATATATTTTTAAATTGTACATACATAGTTTGAACTAATTTTACATCCTTTTCAGCTTTTGATCTTGACTTGTTTGGTAGCTGTGGCTAGAGCTGGTATTTTCGCTCAACCAAATCTTGCTTATCCAGCTCCCGTAGCTTACGCAGCTCCAGTAGTGAAAGCAGTCGACGACTATGATCCAAATCCTCAATACTCTTTCGCATACGACGTGCAGGATTCTTTAACTGGAGACTCTAAAAGCCAACAGGAAGTCAGATCTGGAGATGTCGTTCAAGGATCTTATTCAGTGGTTGATCCTGATGGTACTAAGCGTACGGTTGATTATACAGCGGATCCTGTCAATGGATTTAACGCAGTTGTAAGTCGAGTACCACTAGCTGTTGCCCCAGTATCGTATGCACCAAAAGTAACTCCTCCTATTGCTTTCGCATCAAAGGTTGTAGGTCCTGGTCCGATAGCTTTGGGTGCACCTGTAGCTAAGTTTGGTCCTGCTTATTTTTAAATATGTCAACATTAAATGTACTTTTTTTCGTAATTTGAAATGATAATATAAGACTGCATCGTTTTGCCAAATTTTAGATTTGTTGTAGGTATAATTGACCTTTTAATTTGGCAATAAAATACGGCGTTTAGAAAACGCAATTCAATGTGTCTGACATTAGTGCGATCGATCGTATCGCTCGATTGATACATTTACGTATTTAACCTATATAATGTAAATGTCAATTTGTTTAAAAATAGTTGAAATTTATTGTAATGTATTTATGTATATGGGATGCGAAAGCTTTGTCGTAATATTTTGTTTGATGCAAAAGAGTGACAAAACTTTTGGATCAATCTATTTTTTTTTTTTTTATTTTTTTTATATATTTCTAAGAAAAACTACCCTGTTTTATATTATACTGTTTGTTAAGAAAATGAATAAAAACCTTTTGTAGTACAATTTTTCAGCGTATAATTTTCCATTCACCCTAAATCGTTGCCAATAAATCAAAATAACCAAATTCAACAAAATATTACACACTATGTACATGTTAGGTAAAATTTTATTAAATAAATAGCACTTTGAACTGTTAACCTTTAAAGGTAGCGCACGCTATCCTACTATTATAATAATTAATTACGCTATCAAACTTTAAATGGTTCAATAAAATATATAATGAAACAAAAATAATTGCCAGAACAACATATTTTCTATATTTAACATACAAGAATGTATCAATTCCAATCGAAAGTTTCAACAGACTATAAAATATTTAAAGACCCAATTAACAATGGATTCAATTACCCATTAGCAAATTAAATCCACGATTCACATTTATAAGGATAGCTACACACAATCTTCAATAAACGATATAAAATAAAATCACAATCAAATTAAGTACAAGCCAATCGAACAGTTTAAAAAACTTTTAAATTATTGATAAATGTTACAAGTGTAAGCCCGTTGAATATCAACGGATTGCGTTTGACGTAATTGATTACATAACAATTCAGCAAAGTCGCAAACCTACTATGGATTGATATTTTTAAATTATAGGAGGCCTCGCATCACCGGTGTTGGGTGAACACGTTAGCTCTAACTCACTCAACCTGGTGATCACGGGTGCAAATCCCACTCGCGACGTTCGTGTTTTTCATTTACCGAGGCGACCGTTATCAGCAGACAGACAGACAGAATTGGGCTATTATATATATAACTAGTGTAAGCCCGTTGAATATCAACGGTGTATTTAATAGTTTTTATAGTTGTTGCATAGATGGCGCGTTATAATACAACAACGTAACAATTTAGCAAAGTTGCGAGCCTGTTGAGAATTAATATTGTCAAATTGTAGCAGGCTCGTCATCGCCTCCGTTTGGATCATATCGTAAGCGCTCACTGTTCCAAACTGGTGATCTCGAGCTCAAATCCCACTCGCGCGTGGACGGTTCGTGTCTTTTAATTATTTACCTCGGCGAGCGTTATCAGCAGACATACACACACAGACACACAGATAGACTGACGGAATAGGTGATAATAATAACCAGGCGATAGCTCAGTAGTTGAAGCGTTAGTCTCTTAAGCGAAGGGCCAAAGTTCGATATCCGCATTTCGAATGATTTTCTAGATCACTGCTTTCCAAACTTTTTAGTACCGCGACCCACGTTTTAGAAGAACAAACTTTCGCGACCCACCTAGTTTAAAGAGTAACTAAAAAATTAACGAAAATAAGCAGCTGGAATAAACCTTGTATGTACATCTGGGGACTCGTCCAGTTGCAATGAGAACAATGTTACTAGCTCACTAGCTAAAAAAATGTCTCACTACTCTTTAGATCAGCTCATCTTCTGCCCACTGGGTCATTTCATCGATACTGCGTGCAATCGTATTATACATATAATAAGCGAAATCGATTCGTCTTCTATACTTCTTTCTTGCTCTTATCATCAAACATAATTCCAACCGTGTCTTTTATTGGTGGTAGCACTAAAGTCTTGCCAATTGTGTGCGGCTTACTAGCTTGCGCGATTTGCAAACTAATCAGGTTAGAGAGGCGTGGAGAGATTTTTTTTTAATGCTGGTGTAATGCGAAAGCTTCGATTTCGACGACTTAAGCTGTTCCAGTCGTCTTTCGAAAAATTCTAGTGGCATGTTTTTAAAATCCGGATGCTTCGTCACATAATGCCAACGCAATTTGCTCGGACGCATCCTATTCTCTGGTGTGCCGTCTTGTTTTTTTTTTTTTTAAATTTTGTTGCATATTATTTTTACTTTCCCATTTTTTAAATAATTAAATAAAAAGTCGCATTCTCTGGAATGTGAATTTTGAATTTTTCGCGACCCACTAAAAATCGGCTCGCGACCCACAGTTCGGCCCAGATCGGCCATCTCATGTTAGAATTTGTCCTTTTCTACCTTCTTCTCCTCCAAAAATCAATGGAAAATCACTGGTGAATATTTTTCCTTAGTAACTTCACTATGACAGATAGTGAAATGTTTGTCAAATAGTGATGCGGCAACGCTTGATATTAAGTGCACCACCTTCAAACGAAGATTAATACGTTATGGTATAAATGTTACTACACTAATGTGCATCCAAATTAATGCACTCATCCTGCACTTAACAACCCACGCATAACAAATTCAATTATAACAAATCGTCGATTGAAAGGTGACTAGTTTTCCAAACCCCGTTCGACTCCGCGTCCCACACGTGTGCCACATACTTAACAATTCAAACGAGCCATTATTATCTCACGTTGCGTTTTTCACGATTGCGCAAGTTCCTGTGTGCGGAACCCGACGACATGACACCACCAAGACGTCAGATGTCACCGGTGCTGAGATGTCATGTCATGTCGTGTGCAGAAGAAAGAGATGCCTCCGCGAAGAAAGAAAACACTGTTTCTAAACGCGGAACACGTACGACCCCGTTTCGCGCCAATTTGGTATTTAAAATAGAGGTATGCATGTATGTGTGTATGTGTGTGCGCGTTCGTTCGCATTTTGACTTGCTAATTGTGTGACAAAAAATAAATAAATAAACACTTTTACTCGAATTACGTGACGCGTGATGAAACGATCGCAGCGTGCAACAATGCGTCGGTAATTAGGGATAATCCAAGTTGAAGTCATTTACTGTATTGTTCTGACAGTTTTACTTGCGTTCCATCTCTTATTGGTTGGTAAAACTGATTTAAAATTTAAATTTGGTAATCGAAGAGTGTTGGAAGTCTCCTTTTGCTTTTGGAAACAATATATTCTGTAAAAAAAAAAAAACCGAATACATTCCACATTCCGAACGAATTCCAATGATGTGATGACCTCATATGAGCTCCCTTTCCAATTACATACATACTTAGCATAATGTGTACTTAGTCTCTTGGGAAACATTTTCTTCTGTATTTAAAGATAAATTAAAAAAAAATCGAATACATTCTTCAGAGGGGTGATGACTTCGTGTGAGGTACCTTTCCAACTACTTTGTGTGGCATAATGTATCCTTAACCTCTTTGGAATCATATTCGATGTAAATTATTTACATAAAATATTAAACTCCCTAATAGATTGTCCTATTCTTATTCATTCCGTTCTCGATTTTTATTAAATTATTAAACAATTATTATCTTCATTCTCCCATCCCTATAATGATTAAATACGGTAATAAATATTCTGATTTTATTGATTTTTTTAACAACTCGACATAATTTATTTATTAGTTTTTTTTTGTATAATATAATTTTTGAATATAATGTATTATGTATTATCTATGTATATGTATGTGTAAAAGCCATAACAGGCGTATAATAAATAAATAATTCTGTCTGGAAAGAAAAATTAAAAATGAATGATTTCTTCAACAAGGTGATAGCAAAATGGATATTTAACCTCTTTGGAATCAATATCTAAAATTACTAAAAGAAAAAAAAAAAAAACATTCTTCAGAGAGGTGATGGCCTCGTGTGAAGTCCTTCCAATTACTTTTTTTGGTGTAATGTATACTTTTCCTTACTGTCTTTAAAGAATTAGAGTCCTCTTCCAATTGCTTCCAATTACGTTCCTCTGACAATCATAATAGGTATGTATATAGTTACTTTTTTTTGGAAACAATATCTCTTGTTTCCAAAGAAAAATTAAAAAAAGAATACATTCTTCAAATGGGCAATGACCTTATGTGAGATTATTTTATAATCATATAAATTAATAATATTTACATATATAAGATATTAATATTTCTTTATTATTAATAATATAATTCGAATAACAACTGATAACCTTATTTAGCATAATGTAAATTTAACCTATTGAAACAATATCAACTCTCTTAAAAAAAAAAAAAAAAAAAAACGAATATATTCTTCAAAGGGGTTTAAAGGCCTCACGTGAGGACTTGTTCCTGTATTCGACAGATTATATTTAAAGCTACCGCATCCATCTTCCGTCATTGTCAATCAAACATCTACTCAATGTGACCCAGGTCAATCTTGCGAGGGTCCTCTGGGTTATGCCATACGATTATACGAGACGCCATGTTTTTCCATAATGGCGTCTGCACCATCACGATCTGAGCCGTGTGACCCACGTCGTTTCGAAACCTGAGGTCCTATCGAGTCAACGACGACGGGATGTGCAGGTGCATCATCATGACTAATCATCAACAGGTATGTGTGTTGATTGACGATTGTTCAATCAAATCTAAATTCGAATCTGCTGGATGTCAAGGTTTCGTTGTTTCGAAATTTAATTTAAAAAAATACAAGTAGTAGTAGGTAGTAATCGGTTGATTTTAGCAGTAGTTGTTCACGTCTAGATAATACATACATATATTATATTGTAAGCATCGCTTAGTTAAATAATGGTACAATTTGAGGTCACAAGCCCCCCGGCTTTCCGTTTCAAGCGACCTTTAGTGCAGTTGCATTTTTGCTTAGAACCGTGGGAAAATGATTATTGGCTCAGCGGTAGTGAACCTTTTTTTTGTTTGTTTGCGACACTCTTGACAGTTTTAAGTTTAATGTGAATCAACACTATTGAAAATTGTATGTTTTTTTGTTTATTTTGAACTGTCGCGTCGAATGGAGTAGGACCAAATGTTCATTACTGTGTTCAAAACGTTTTTAAAAGCTAGTCATTAGTTTTTTTTTCCATTTTAGTTGACAATTTTGGTAGTCAGTTCGGAAAAAAATGTGTATAAAACTATATACATAGAGTGGCTGTAAGTGTTAATTTTCATCCACTCTACATATGTATGTACTCAAAACACTTTAGTTAGATAAGGTTAGTTTAGGATAGGTTAGATTAGGTTACGCTAGGTAAAATTAAAAGTCAATTAAACGGTTCTAAAACAGTTTGATTAGATCAGTGATCGGTAACCGGCGGCCCCTGAGCTTCATGCGGCTCTTTGTATGAAAATCTGTCATCCAACGTTTTGTGCGAAACAAAACGTTGACACACTAATTACACAAAAGCAAAATGAATCCTACTTCTACATACAACTTCATGGCTGTAAAAAGCTTTAAATCGTTTTTAAAAAATACTTTTTAGTTAGTTTATTTCTTACACACTTGAATATATGTAATGGCCTGCCAGAAGTTCTCAAAAATATAAATAAAATTGATAGATTCCTGGCAGCCTTAAAACGGCACCTCTGTACAAGTGCTAGTAGATAATAAGTTTAATAAGTAATTTTTTTTTTTTTTATTATATCAGTATAAATTCCTCTTAGTAATAAATCGCAATATGCTAAAAACAGTTCTACAAATACTATACAGTAAAAATGTTGTCAATACCTAGCGTTGAACTCACTATTGAAAGGCTATACGATTTCCAACCTTGTGGGTCACGATACTAACGAATAAAATTTATAGGTTTCAGCGCTTGTCAAATGCATTTCTAATCGCTAATAAATTTCCCATTTAATTAAGAATCTCACATTATCCTTTACGAAATGATTTTATCAATTATAATTACATCGAATCGTTTTTGTAATACTGAAACATCGCATTTAATGCTATATTATTTGAGAATTTTATTATTCGTTACCCAACGTTACATACCTACCTAATCCAGATTAAATTACAACGTTCGACAAAACGTTCCGCAACACACTTATCTGCATTTATATATATATATATACATATATATACCTACATATACTTTAAGCACCGCTGGTTTAACCTATTGCACTTTGTCTTCTCGCGTTTCGCTTTCGATGTAACCGTTTTTCGTACACAACAATTACACACATTTAAAAAACGACACGTTTCGATACTAAAAAAAATAAATAACAGTAATAATAAAACAGTTATTATTACAGTCGTAAGGAAAACGTATTACGTCAACGTTACAATAAAAAATTAATTACCAAGATTCCGGAGATCGTTTTATCGACAATTCGTAAGACGCAATAATCTCGTTACGTGTAAATAATAATTTTTAGCATTACAAACGTTATCAAAAGGTCGCAGGTCACTTTCTGTCGTATTTCATAAGGTTTCAATGTGAACGAACCGTCAAAAATTGATATTAGATCAGATATCAGACTCGCCAATATCAATTTTCACTCTGATTCTTGAAATCCTTTCTCTTATTACATGCAAATTCTATATTATTATTATCATTATTATAGTCCCTTTCACTGATTTCGAATTAGTTTCGTTCAGCGAAAAGTTCACTACTTAAATTATATATCTGTCTATAAAGTTAGCATTTAACATTTTAGCATTGTTTGTTTGTTTGTTTGTTCCTTATGCATTACCACACCTTTGACTAATCGGGGTCAAACTTTGCAGTGAAATTTCTTATGATCCTTCTTATGATCTTTCTATGTAAAGTTTTGTTTCGATGACAATAATTCCCAATCGAAACAGATTGATACCATTTAGAAAAATAGTAGTATATGTACATATGTATGTATACAGAATGGTCATAAAAAGAAACACAAGTGCTGTTTTCAAAAATGTATATCTCCAAAACCAATTGCGATACCATTATATAAACATAAAAACATTTTAAATGTAATTTTGTCTTCTTTCTAATTACCTATATGGTAATTTTTGTCAAAAAGATAATTATTGGTGCAAAAATTAGCGCAAAAAAAAATTTCAAAGGGTTGCTATAATACGCCAGATGTTTTCGAACAATTGCGCAAACTTTTGTGATTGTTTGTTTGTGAATGTTAAAATCACGACACACTGCACTGTGTCGTGTCGATATGAACACAGAGAACACAGAGAAAGGTGTCGGAGTTCAAATCCGGAATGTTTCCGGATTTAGGCACAAATCTATCCATATAACATTGCATATACACATAAATATAAATTGTGAAATTACACTATCGACTTCCTCGTTGTTTGTTGTACGCATAATACGAATTTAATAAGAGGGCGATTACTGAAGTATACAGAGCTTTGATACGAATGTTTTGAACGACATTCTGATGTAGTTATTATAGACTACTATTGCGTGTCTGTTGTTTTTTTGTTACATCTTTTTTTTCTATGTGTGAGCAATGCGAAGATAAACGACGGCACATTAATCTAGACAACAATGCGAAATGGAAAAGAAACGGACAAGACCAAATAAGTTTTCGTAAAGGTCGTTCGAAAAAGGAAAACGTGAGGTCAAACGTACTTAACTGTTCCATTCAAAAATTTAAAATATTTTCTTCAATGTAAAAATGCTCGACTTTGAGAATCTAGTTATCCTGTTATTAATTACTTATATAGCGGACGTCAACCGTTAAGACCGTGACTTTAAAGTTTTGCAGTTAGAAGGTCGTTTTCATCCTGGAAACGTAGCACAATATGAATTAATAGTTTTTGCATTACCAAACCAGAAGAAGAGCAGAACCATTTATTACCTAGCTACATAAATCTAAAATTCATGATTTTTCATAATATATAAAGGTATATGCCGTTCCGTTTAAAGAAACGGATAAACTCTACACATTAAAATTAAATTTATAAGGAGTTTAAAGCTCATCTCCAATTCGTTACTATAGTTTTGACCTTAAAATCAAATTAAAGATTAAATGATAATGCTTAAAATAAAGGTATATGACTCTACGATAAACGTTCACTTTTTGAACTTCATCCAAACATTACACTATAGACGTAAAATAACAAACTATCATCACAATATGTATGTATGTATGTAGGTACATACAATCATAATTTTATTTTTTTTTATGTATCTATCTATCATTTTTCAGCGACAAGTTACGATAAAAATACGTTCAACTTTTCACCTTATGCAATATAAAACGACATTTGTTATTTTGCGACACATATGTAAGTCATAATTCGTAAGTTTTATGGCTTGCGTATTATTTTAGCATGTCCTGACACAATCAAGGGCCACACCCAGTCCCCCATAGTGGGTGGATAAACCGGCCACGAAGACATGATAAGTTACTTCACATGTGGAACGGCACACCAATGTTACACTTATCAATAAGCAAAAATGCTCCACTTTTGTTTTTTGCAGAATAATTCTCAAACTGTTTAATTTTTGAATAATTTTTTTGCACACAAAAACTACAACATCAAACACTATTAAAAGTTTAAACAAGTAAAGTAGAAACAGAACCTGTGCCTCTGCTTTACAATGCATTTGTGAGAAGTCATCTGGAATTTGCTAGTACTATATGGAACCCGTTTTCCAAGATTCCATTAATAAACTGGAAAAAAATAATAAGAAGTTCCATGCGTACTCCATTTCCAGGTTTGGTCTACCTCTTCTTCATTATTATGTCCCACTGCAGTCTAGGAGGACAGTCTTGGATCGCTGCTTTGTATTTAAGCTATTAAATAATTTATCAGATAGCCCTTACTTGCTAAGTAGAATCCTTCTCCATTGTTCCCCTAGATCTGTTAGAAATCCTCCACTGTTTCATTTGAATCGTTGTTCTACTAATTATTCGCAAAACTCCTTCATTCATAGATCATGCTCGTCATTCGACGAAATTCCTGCACATATTAATCCTTTTCGATATTTCTTGCCCTGTTTCAGATTTTCTTTACTTAAGCTCCTTTCCAGCCCTAGCTCCTAAAGTTCCTTACTTGCTATGATCTGTCGTCTGTTTGTAACTATTTTGGCTGTATTGTATTATGTAGAATTAATATTATTTTATATTGTACTCTATGAGCTACATATATGTTATTTGATATTAAATAAATTAAATTAATTAAATAAAAATTTACAATACTAACTGAGTAATTCTAAGATTTTTCAATAAAGTATGGAAAAGTACAGAACGTTCAAAAGCCAATAATTTGACAAGAGAGCACTAAAGAATAGACAATTTGACAATATATTTACTCAAGTTCCTTTCTTGCTATGATTTGTTCTTTGTTTTGGCTGTATTGTGTTATGTGGAATTAATTTAATTTTATATTATACTTAATGAGCTGTATGTTACTTAAATAAATAAATAAATTCTTACATATGATAAACACCACACTTTAAAACTAATCAAACTTAACTAAAAAAAAATTTAAAGTTTACCATTGTCTTAATTGGATCCTTTCCTTCGATAATTCAAATTGAACCGAGTCACTTTAAATTTCGATTTTCACTCGAAACACTTTGGAAAACACTGATCGAAGGTGTTATGGCACCGTATGCGTTCATATTGGACCGGTTAACCGTTAACGCGTAGCCCGCGGGACAAAATCTTGACATGAGTGTGTGTGTGTGTGTAACATACAGATTAACGTTATATCGGCGATTTATTCGCAGATAGCGAGCGACACCCGTTATACGAGCAACGCATTTTAACAATCCCAATTAAAATCGCCGCTTAATTGAGTGCCGTCTGCGAAGCAATGCCCAGTTAACCAAACTGCTGCCTTTATCGTTGACATCTGCTATACTGTAATTATTGTAGAGTGATGCCTTGAACCTTCCTACGCAAAATTTTATCATATGTGAGCAATTCTATTGTTTTAAAAGTATCGCTCCGATTGAGATAGTACAACTCTCGATTATACACTGGAGGTATGTATGTGTTCGCGATGAGTCACTCGTTTATAACGTGCACGTAAATGGTAATTGACGTTGGCCAATAGTTAGTTGGCGAATATGCTCGAAGGCTCGTAGAGGTAGGTAGTGAAAATTCGCGTAAAATGAGTAATGATACAGTTTGATCCGAAGTGGCTGGCGTTTCTCAATAGAACGCGGTGACATTTCGATGCTCGCTAGTAGGGACTAATGTTGTGTCTTATTTGTAGTTTACCTATAAATAGGCGTTGTGTCGTGAAACTGACTGCAGAAAAATTGGGTCAGGAAGTTCGTTTTGTATAATAGTTAATATCATTGGGCGATTGAATATCATCATATGAATAGCACATCATGCACCTTGCCTTTGGTTTTCCTTGATATTTTTGCCCTATCTACTATTTTACATGGTTTTAAATATATTTATTTGAGATCCAGTGCACACAGAGAAGCATGGAAAGATGTATGATTGATGTAACAAAAAGTGAACGTAAGAAGAATACATGGGTAAGAAGTAGTATGATCAAAGTGGCAGATATTGTGGAACATGTGAAATAGTTGAAGTGGACACATAGCGAGAAGAATGAATGGCATACGGTATACTGGAATGGTGAAAATGTACCTGACACAATTGGTGAACATGACTAGATGTAAAGAAGAAGAGATAAAACGAAGCATGATACTCGGATGGAGCGCTTTTGAAAGAATGAACATAGTTTTTAAATCCAACATTCTGCTATGGTTAAAACATAAGGTAAAATGTGGATGCTGCGCAAGATCCAGTGCACACAGAAAAGCATGGAAAGATGTATGCTCGGTATAACACGAAGAGATCGTAAGAGGAATACATGGGTAAGAAGTATGACCAAAGTAGCAGATACATATATGTACATAGCAGAACGTGTGAAAAAGTTGAAGTAGACACACAGCGAGAAGAATGGATGGCAGATGGACGCAAGAAATACTGGAATGGTATCCGAGAGGATGTGAAAGAAAGCAAGGCAGACCGAGTGGAAGATGAGCTGATGAATTGAGAAGAATGTGCGGGGTCAAGTGGATGCACATTGCTCAAGACAGACAGGAATGGAAGAGGATTGGAGAGGACTTCATCCAGCAGTGGATGGTGAACGGCTGAAAATGATGATGATGAAATATATTTATGTAGATTATTTAAAAATTGAATTTTTTTGTCATCTACTGTTAAATCTATGTAATGAAATATTAAATGAACCTGAATTGAGTAACAAAAAAAAAATGCAAACAGTTAAGTAAAGTACATTTTACTATCAAATTTAATACGATGAGATTTGTAAGGAATTTTCCGAATCCGAATCGTAGTACATATTACATACGTATACGCAAATAAATTGCTCCTAATGATTTACCTATTTTTTGTGAGGCTCTCATCCTGACAGTACAAATGAAGCTAGGATTGTTGAATTTATTTATATTTTAATACAACATTACAATATGACGTGCATTACTCGCATACAGTTCAGTGTGATTTTATGTTATAACTTATAACAGTACCCGAAACTAGTCGAAGTCCCACGCGACATTGAAAACGGTTTCGATTTTCGGCTTTCGCGCGCAAAAGCGAAAGTTTTGCGACACGCGGTCTCTCACTGAGATGGCCTACATACATTCGAACAAATATTTTTTTTAAGAGTGACGTTTCGCAAGCTGCCTAGCCTAATCTGCAAGAGCAACACAACGGTCGTCGATTGAGCAACGCACACTGTGCTCGCGCTCTCAAAACAACGCAATGCAATTTTTAACCGAAAAACAATACCGCAAGCGATGCTCAAATGTATCGAATGAATTCATCGAAATGTTGACGAGCGATGATCGATTGAACTTTTCAATTTGAAAAAGTCGCAAGTGACTTTTCCGTATGCCTTCGATTGGGTACACAGATTATGGGCGTGGTGCGGCAGATTAACGGGCGACCGTAAAATGCAAATATTTCTTTTAAAATGTTACAATTGCACAATTTATAAACGTGCTAGCTTAAACAACATAAAGTTATGTTTAATTTTATAATGACAATGTGTTCAAGGTGACCTCCATTTCAGCTCGAACAGCTTGTCCAATCTTGAAAGCACGACGACGCGCACTGTAACGTCTACTTTCTGACATTTGTATTACTGTTGTATTGATTATTTAATTCATAAGCGATTAATATAACATTTCTACAACGTCTATTTGGTCTAGCTTGCTTTCTTTCACATCCTCTCGGATACCATTCCAGTATTTCTCGCGTCCATCTGCCATCCATTATTTTCGCTGTGTGTCCACTTCAACATTTTCACACGTTCTACTATATATGTACTACTTTGGTCATACTTTTTACCCATGTATTCCACTTCCGATCTCTTCTTGTTATATCGAGCATACATCTTTCCATGCTTTTCTGTGTGCACTGGATCTTGCGTAGCATCCACATTTTACATCCATACGTCAACTGGCAGTACGCAATGGTTGTATACCTTCTGTTTTAACCATAGCGGAATGTTGGATTTAAAAACTATGTTCATTCTTCCAAAAGCGCTCCATCCTAGTATCATGCTTCGTTTTATCTCTTCTTCTTTACATCCAGTCATGTTCACCAATTGTCCCAGGTACATTTTCACGATTCCAGTATTCCGTATGCCATTCATTCTTCTCGCTATGTGTCCACTTCAACTTTTTCACATGTTCCACAATATCTGCCACTTTGATCACACTTCTTACCCATGTATTCTTCTTACGATCACTTTTTGTTATACCAAGCATACATCGTTTCAATTCATCAACCCGTCGTCTACTTGGTCTAACTTGCTTTCTTTCACATCCACTCGGATACCATTCTAGTATTTCTCGCGTCCATCTGCCATCCATTATTCTCATTCCGCTATATCTGCCACTTTGATCATGTTTCTTACCCACGTATTCCTCTTACGATCTCTTCTTGTTATTACCAAGCATACACCTTTCCATGTGTGCACTGGATCTTACGTAGAATTCGTGAATTCAGCATCCACGTTTCACATCCATACGTCAACTGACAGTTCGCAATGGTTGTATGCCTTCTTTTTTAAGCATAGCGGGATGTTGGATTTAAAAACCATGTTCATCCTTCCAAAAGCGCTCCATCTTAGTTTCATGCTTTGTTTTATCTCTTCTTCTTTACATCCAGTCATGTCCCAGGTATATTTTCACAATTCCAGTATTCCGTATGCCATTCATTCTTCTCGCTATGTGTCCACTTCAACGTTTTCACACACGTACTGCTATATCTGTCACTTTGGTTATACTCTTTACCCATGTATGCCTCTTACGATATCTTCTTGTTATACCAAGCATATATCTTTCTATATACCAAGCATACATCGTTTCAATTCACCAACCCATCGTCTACTTGGTCTAACTTGCTTTCTTTCACATCCACTCGGATACCATTCCAGTATTTCTCGCGTCCATCTGCCATCCATTCTTCTCATTCCGCTATATCTGCCACTTTGATCATGCTTCTTACCCACTTATTCCTCTTACACAAGCATACACCTTTCCATGTGTGCACTGGATCTTATGTAGCATTCGTGAATTCAGCATCCACGTTTCACATCCATACGTCAACCGACAGTACGCAATGGTTGTATACCTTCTTTTTTAAGCATAGCGGGATGTGGGATTTAAAAACCATGTTCTTTCTTCCAAAAGCGCGCCATCTTAGTGTTATCTCTTCTTCTTTACATCCAGTCATATTCACCAATTGTCCCAGGTACATCTTCAACATTCCAGTATTCCATATGTCATTCATTCTTCTCGCTATGTGTCCACTTCAACTTTTTCACACGTTCTGCTATATCTGCCACTTTGGTCATGCTGCTTACCCACATATTCCTCTTGCGATCTCTTCTTATTATACCAAGCATACATCTTTCCATGCTTCTCTGTGTGCACTGGATCGCAATAAACAAAAATATTCTCCTTTTTATAAAATTATTGCGCATTAATTTTATATTATTACTAAATTTCAAAAATTCAAAAGAATAATTTTACAACCGCTCATTTATATGCCGCACTTACAATTTCAGTGCCTTAAATCACATTTTAAACTAACTGTCATACATTTGAGAAGCTTTCGTTCATTTGTGCAACACACATTATTCAGCTCCCGACGACCGAAATCTATTGTCTCCGATTTCTATTATGATTTATTTATGATTTTGACAAAACAAAATGGCCGCTCGCTAAATTTCATACGCGAATTTACACCCACGTTCATATTATGAAACTATGTATTCATTGATCGTATTTCATTTGACACAATTGAACACTCAAAACTTTAAATCCATATAATTGTTCAGTAGCACTTACTCTAACCTAATCTAACCCAACCTACGTATGTATGTATGTATGTGGTTTCTTAGTAAAGTTATCGCTCTCCTATACTTTTACTGTTACGTACGCCACTCGCGGGCGTATCTTACGAACTTACGATTGTTCTTTGCGCAACATTTTTACCGGACGGATTCGTGCAACGTTAACGCATCGCTGACTTTATCGGTTTCGCTATTGAAAGAACCTTAACATTGGTTCGTTGGTTGACCGTGGCCGTGGTGGGTGGGTCGCCTTGCAAAATATATCGCATATAAAAGCAGATGATACGCTCGTTGCGTCACGTTACGCAACGATCTCGAGACGACCAAGATCAAGATTACTCGAGGAAGACGCAACAGCGTAAAAAAATAAATGGAGATGAGAAAAAAAAATAAAGCTCTCGTCATCGACGAACAGTGACCGTGGTTCTTACGACCGGTCGATGAATGAATGGGACAGTTACAATTACAATCACTGACCCTCAAGGCTCTCCGGTCTCGGCGAAAGCTTTCTCAAGTCGTAAAATGTGAACCAATTACAGTGCGAGATATACATATGTATATTTTCAGTACATATTAGATTGACTTTAGTATGAATCAATAGGATTTAGAAATAAAGCGAAGAATGAAACTAGGATGGAGTGCTTTTGGAAGAATGAACGATGTTTTTAAATCCAACATCCCGCTATGCTTAAAAAATAAGGCATACGACCAATGCGCACTGCCTGCTATGACGTATGGATGTGAAAGGTGGATGCTAAATTCAAGAATGTCATGCAAGATCCAGTGCACACAGAGACGCATAGAAATAAGTACGCTCGGTATAACGAGAAGAGATCATAAGAAGAATACGTGGATAAGAAGCATGACTAAGGTGGCAGATACACTATTGGAACGTGGAACAACCCTTTAATTTAAAATCAATAATAAAATCATATGTATGTGGAACAGACTGCATGAAAAAAACTGGATCAAATTGTTCTTTAAAATCAGATGGTCATTTTGATGAGATAAAAATGATTCGTTGGGCGAAATTCATTTATTTAATACTTTTTTTAGACAATTCGGGGTTTTCACACTTTGTCTGTAGGTACATAATAGTAACATAAATGCTTAAAAAAGAAGGCATACGAATACGATGTGAAACGTGGATGCTAAATTCAAGAACGTTACGCAATATACAGTGCACACAGAGAAGCATGGAAAGATGTATGTATGCTCGGTATAACGAGAAGAGATCGTAAGAGGAATACATGGGTGAGAAGTATGACCAAATGAGTGTGATAAAGTTGAGGTGGACACATAGCGAGAAGAATGGATGGCAGATGGACGCGAGAAATACTGAAATGGTATCCGAGAGGATGTGAAAGAAAGCAAGGTAGACCGAGTGGATGAATTGTGAAGAATGTGCGGAGTCAACTGGATGTAGATTGCTCAAGACAGACATGAATGGAAGAGGATTGGAGTGGCCTTCAGCCAAAAATGGATGGTGAACGGCTGAAAACGATGAATGATGAAATATCATTTAACATCGTAGTGTCATTTTAAATGTATCTGATTTGTTAAGAAGAACACTATTGACACATTATACATATGTATTGGAGTATTACTATATATATTAGCGTAAGCGTCTGCCTGCCTGCTTGGGTCGTTGGACGCCCACGCTCGAATTTGTCAACATTGCAAACAAATATTGTAAGTCGCTATTTGTCAAATCTGGTTTAAGTCGACAACGCGATTTTATGACCCATTCAATCGACATGCTGTCAAACAGGCTACGGGTTATTGTACAAACCAGCGCCAATGGGTGGGGTTAGAATCATATGAATCATAACATCAGCTAACCGGCTAGTTTTTCATAGTAAACCATTATTAAATTTCGCTTTAAGTTCCATCTTCAGCCGGATTTAAATGTGTTTGAATGTAAAAAATTGCATAAAAAATTATAAGCATTTTTTTTTCATCGAACTTTCCGCACCATTGATTCCAATCGATCAAAATTTTAAGCTTCAAAAAAAAAAAGCAGCACGGATGTGAAATTTTTACTCGACAATGTATTAATTTAGACATTGACATTGACTGTATTTATTTGCGAGTGGAAAAAAATTGTTACGGAATAAAATTGTACATACGAATTTTAAGCAAAAAATTAAATTCATACCAAAAAAACACCATAATAAGTTTAAAAAAAAAAGCTTTCTTATAATTATTTTAATGTAAAGGGTTCAAGTTACACGGTCAATAATATTGACCCGGATGTTTGGAAATTCGAATCCGCGTCAATTCAATCCATAAATATGTCAAACCACCAATATTTCCACCTTAAACGATCAATATTATCGTCAATATGATAAGGTATTGTCAATAATATTGACCGTATAAGGTGCCTATACTGACGTCCTAAGCCCACTTAACGTAACTGACAAAACAACAAGATCGAGATAAATGGACTTAAAAGTTTTATTCTAAATTTGTGTTTTTCTTCATATATTACTGATTTATTTAAACTTTTTTTTAGTGCATGAGGTTATTTTCTATTGTGTTTTGATAATTCTAAAAAAAAAAGAATAATTTAGTAGTTACGTCACTTCATTATTCATTATTAATGTATACATATGACTATTACAAACTTCAACCACTCTATTTGAAAAGAACGAATCTCTAACAATATTATTTGATTTTTCTTTTCGGAGTCTAAGAGTATGACCTCTTAGATAAGGGTTCTCATTAAACATAATGAGGTTGGTCATTTCACATGAATAATGAATATTTATTATTTTGAATACTTCAATTAAATCACCGCTTAATCTCCTCGTCTCCAATGTGGAGATATTCAGTCTTTTCAATCTTTGGTGATACTATTTTTCTGCGCATGCAGATACGTTAGATTTAATAGCTTTAAAAAGTCACTTTTGGATGAAGATACATTAATTTTGATATGAAAAATAGCAAGAATACACTTCCATAACCCCTAAAACACATCTAACTCATTTTCGTAATTTTTGTCAGTTACGTTAAGTGGGCTTAGGACGGCAGTATAAGAGGTCTCCATATCAATAATAAAAAAAAAGTTTTTAATGTATCGGAACAACTCGCCGAAGTAAATTAAATTAATAAATTAATTAAAATTCAATGTATAGTTAATTTATTTCAAAGTGAATTGTGGAACGAGTGCTTTCACTATAAATTATTGTCTCAATGGCTAATTCGTTTAAGGACACGTCCCACGCTTAATTTCCCATTTTCGACGATCGCCATTTTGCAACTATTTGCACTACTTTATCCACGTTCGGGTTTTATAATATATATGTATATACATATGTAATATATTGATGCAGTGGGTTAACGTATCGATCGGACATTGGCATCTGTCACGATCTTGAGTCTATCTACAATGCTATTGTGCAAAATGCACCGGTGCACCACCTATTTTCGACCTCGTTTCGCCAACAAAATGTCAGTCTAGGTACGCAATTATACGTGTGGACGTATTCGACATTTAACTGACGATCTAATCCACTTTTTTTATTCGTTTCGAGACAACCAGCTGGCTTGACGTTCGCCCTTACAGAGTTTCAGCAATCCAAAGTCGAATCTTAGGTAGGAGAGACTTGCGAAATGAGAGCAAAATACAAACTGTGCAAGTGTACGTCACAGTTGAAAAGTGCATGAGTGGTTTTAGTCAGTTATAAATGAGTAATCTGTCAGTCCATTCACAAAATTTTTTATGCACTCTCATAATAAAACCTAGGTGTAAAATTCAATATCATAAGCTTAAACGATGCGGAAAGTATACTGCCACTTTACAAAAAAAAACCATTAATCTATTTAACAATTAACCTTTTCAGTTTTTTTCGTAAATGACAGGAAATTGATTTATTCTCATATTAGAGTGTTTCCCGTTAATGATCAGCGTGTGTTTTTTTATTGACATATGAGTGAAATAATAATAGGGCTACTCCTGTAACAAAATTTCAATACAGGTAGATCAACAACGTATTTATTTAAGGTAGCGTACAAAGCTAATTACAAACAAACATTACTTAAAGCTAAAATTACAAATATACTTGTTATCTACTAGCACTTGTACAGAGGTGCTGTTTTAAGGCTGCCAGGAATCTATCAACTTTATTTATATTTCTGAGAACTTCTGACAGGCCATTATTTTCAACAACATCCCTGTACAAAATACTTCTCCTGGATCTAAACTATTAACTTATTCTTACCCCTAGTATTATGACTATGTATATTATACCCTATTATTAAATATCAAAATATTTTGGTAATAATTTCTTATCTAATTTAAAAATATACATATACTAACACACACTTTTAAGGTTTCATTAACATTCATCCAATTCAATTCATTCGACATACATACATATGTACATATATTTTATACGTATATTGTGTAGTGCATGAAAAAAAGTCGTCTTCTTGTAGTAAAAGTAACTAATATCTTTTACAATATGTATGTATGTATATTAATTACTTAATTTATTTACATTTAAATCACAATAGTATATGAATTGACACTTCTCCGATCCAATACAATAAAATACTTTCATCAATATCACAGATACACTAATAAAAAAATTCAAAGCACTTACATATGTACATACATATGTATAAAACATGACAGTGGCGCAATTTAAATTTAAGTACCTATGTACAAATTAGTGACATATTGGGTATGCTTTGGCGATTGCTGGAACATAAGTCAAAGATCCTGGAGCAGCTGTGTAAGCCAAAGGAGCCTTGGCAATCACTGGAGCGACATGAACCAATGGTTCCTGATGTTCAGAGCTGGTGCAAGTGCTGATCCATATCTCAAAACGGCTAATATAGTTGTATACTGGTGAAAATATATGAAAAAATTCAAATTGTATTATTTTTATGGTAGTTTATATACATACGATAAGAAGCAGTTGCTATTTAGAAAATGGTACTCTAATTTATTTTACATTCAGAATACTATAAATAAACAGTTTAAGTCTGTCATCTGTTTATCTGTCCGTCGAAAAATTAAATTAAAATATTGTTTCAGGTATATAGATTAGTAAATAATTTATATATTTATATTTATTTATAGTATTATAGATTTATAATTATTTATTATTATAATTTATAATTTTTACCGTAATGCAAAGTTAACCCACTCATATCAATAACAAACAACTATTGACAGTCAATGGGCAATACTACTATATATAAAAGTCTTAAGTCTGTCTGGAACGCTTGGCACACTTTTTTTGTTTTCATTGAAAATTTGAATTATTCTCGTAAACCATACTTTCTGTTATTGTTAGCCCACTTATGTCAATAATAAACATATGTTGATCGTCGCAGGTTGATAATAATAATGTAACATTTGCTCCCCCCCCCCTTCCCCCTCCTCTGTTCTAGTTAATCATCTTCAACTGACAATTATCTAGTTTGATATAATATAGTCTACTTTTATAACAGTTAGTCTTTTAATCAAAACTTTAAGGCCTGTATGTATTTTTATTGGGTCAGCAACTTTTCCGATTTTCGGACAATTATTTTAACCAAACAGTGAGTAATTTTAATAAATGGTCAGTAAATTTTATAAAGGGTCAATAATAATTAATATTAAACGGTGAGTAAATTTATATAAACGCTCGGTATTATATTAATAAAGAGCTTAATGCTGTGTGTGTCTGTGTGTGTGTCTGTGTGTCTGTGTGTTGTGTGTCTGTCCGTAACGCTATGACGTCACTATAGGATTTTTCGAGTTTTTTCTATGAATATATTTTTTGAAAATTTTTTTTTTCGGTTTTTTGGATATTTCCAACTTTTTTTTTTGGATTTTTTTTTTGGAACTTTTTTTGAATTTTTTTTTTTTTTTTTTTCAACTTTTTTTTTTTGGATTTTTTTTTTGGAACTTTTTTTTGAATTTTTTTTTTTGGATTTTTTCACTTTTTTTTTTTTTGGATTTTTTTGAACTTTTTTTTGAATTTTTTTTTTTGGATTTTTTCAACTTTTTTTTTGGATTTTTTTTTGAACTTTTTTTGAATTTTTTTTTTTTTTGGATTTTTCAACTTTTTTTTTTTTTTGGAACTTTTTTTGAATTTTTTTTTTTTTGATTTTTTCAACTTTTTTTTTGGATTTTTTTTGAACTTTTTTTGAATTTTTTTTTTTTGATTTTTTCAACTTTTTTTTTTTGTGATTTTTTTTTTTTGGAACTTTTTTTTCAATTTTTTTTTGGACTTTTTTCAACTTTTTTTTTGGATTTTTTTTTGAACTTTTTTTTGATTTTTTTTTTTTTTGATTTTTTTTTCAACTTTTGATACCCCCCTAAAGCCATTCCGGCCCCTTACCACCCCACAGACCCCTACCCCTACGGCACCTTTTCAGCACTCCCGAAAAGCTATGCCGACCCTCACCACCCCCCCAGACCCTCCCCTGCCCCTACGGCACTTTTTTTTCTGCACTCCCGAAAAGCTATGCCGGCCCCTCACCACCCCACAGACCCCCCCTATCCCTACGGCACCTTTTTTTCAGCACTCCCGAAAAAAGCTATATCGGACCCTCACCACCCCTTTTTTTGACTCACTTAAAGCCATGCCGGCCCATCACCACCCAGAGCCGCCTTTCTACCCCTACGGCACCTTTTCAGCACTCCTGAAAAGCTATGCCGACCCCTCACCACCCCCCAGACCCCCCCTGCCCCTACGGCACCTTTTCTGCACTCCCGAAAAGCCTATGCCGGCCCCTCACCACCCCAACCCCCCCCTACGGCACCCCCTACGGCACCTTTTCAGCACTCCCGAAAAGCTATGCCGGCCCCTCACCACCCCCCAGACCCCCCCCCTACCCCCTACGGCACCTTTTTTTTTGCACTCCCGAAAAGCTATGCCGGCCCCTCACCACCCCCCCCCAGACCCTCCACTGCCCCTACGGCACCTTTTTTTCTGCACTCCCGAAAAGGTATGCCGACCCCTCACCACCCCCCAGACCAACCCCCTACCCCCTACGGCACCTTTTTTTGCACTCCCGAAAAGCTATGCCGGCCCCTTACCACCCCCCAGATCCAAAAATCAAAACCATTAAAAATTCAGCGGGCGTTGATTATCAACGGGCAATAAGCTAGTTATATTAATAAAGAGCTTAATGTGTGTCCGTCGGTCTGTGTGTGTGTGTGTGTGTGTGTGTGTGTGTGTCCGGTAACGCTATGACGTCACTATAGGATTTTTTCGAGTTTTTTTCTATGAATATATTTTTGATTTTTTTTTTTTTTCGGTTTTTTGGATTTTTCCAACTATTTTTTTTTTTTGGACTTTTTTTTTTTTTTTGGAATTTTTTTTTGATTTTTTTGGAATTTTTTTTTTTGAATTTTTTTTTTGGATTTTTTTTGAATTTTTTTTTTTTGGATTTTTTTTCATTTTTTTTTTTTTTGATTTTTTTTTTTTTTTGAACTTTTTTTTTTTTTTTTTTTTGGATTTTTCAGACTTTTTTTTTTTTTTTTTTTTTGAACTTTTTTTTGAATTTTTTTTTTTTGATTTTTTCAACTTTTTTTTATGAATATATTTTTTGAAAAATTTTTTTTTTTTTTTTGGATTTTTCCAACTTTTTTTTTAATTTTTTTGAACTTTTTTTTTTTTGAATTTTTTTTTGAATTTTTTTTTTTGATTTTTTCAACTTTTTTTTTAAAAGCCATTCCGGCCCCTTACCACCCCCCCCAGACCCCCCCCCTACCCCTACGGCATTTTTTTCAGCACCCGAAAAGCCATGCTTTTTTCACCACCCCCCCCCAGACCCATCCCCCTGCCCCTACGGGCACTTTTTTGCACTCCCGAAAAGCTATGCCGGCCCTCACCACCCCCCCAGACCCCCCCCCTACCCCTACGGCACCTTTTTCAGCACTCCCCGAAAGCTGCCGGCCGGCCCCACCATTTTTTTGACTCACTAAAAGGCATGCCGGACCATCACCACCCCACAACTTTTCTGCACTCCCTGAAAGCTATGCCGACCCCTCACCACCCCCCAGACCCCCTAC
This sequence comes from Parapsyche elsis, assembly GCA_022651745.1. Classification (NCBI taxonomy): domain Eukaryota; kingdom Metazoa; phylum Arthropoda; class Insecta; order Trichoptera; family Hydropsychidae; genus Parapsyche; species Parapsyche elsis. The sequence continues at coordinate 2,714,145 of JAGVSN010000049.1, forward strand.
CCTACGGCACCTTTTTCAGCACTCCCGAAAAGCTATGCCGGCCCCTCACCACCCCACAGACCCCCCCCCCCCTACGGCACCTTTTCAGCACTCCCGAAAGCTATGCCGGCCCTCACCACCCCCCCCCCCCAGACCCTCCTGCCCCAGCGGGCCCTTTTTTGCACTCCCGAAAAGCTATGCCGGCCTTCACCACATGCCAGACCCCCTACCCTGGCGGTCCCTTTTGACTCCCCGAAAACTATTTTTTTTTACCACCCCTTTTTTTTTGACTCACTAAAAGCCATGCCGGACCACCACCCCCCAGAGCCGCCTTCTACCCCTACGGTAACTTTTCAGCACTCCCAAAAGCTATGCCGGCCCTCACCACCCCACAGACCCCCCACCCCTACGGCACCTTTTCAGCACTCCTGAAAAGCAATGCCGGCCCCTCATTACCCCCAGACCCCCCCCCCCCTACGGCACCTTTTTTGCACTCCCTGAAAGCTATGCCGACCCTCACCACCCCCCCCAGACCCTCCACTGCCCCTACGGCACCTTTTTTTTCTGCACTCCCTGAAAGCTATGCCGGCCCTCACCACCCCACAGAAACCCCCCCTGCCCCTACGGCACCTTTTTTTGCACTCCCGAAAAGCTATGCCGGCCCCTTTACCACCCCCCCCAGATCCAAAATCAAAACCATTAAAAAATTCAGCGGGCGTTGATTATCAACGGGCAATAAGCTAGTACTATTAATAAAGAGCTTAATGTGTCCGTCTGTGTGTGTGTGTGTGTGTGTGTGTGTGTGTGTGTGTGTCCGGTAACGCTATGACGTCACTATAGGATTTTTCGAGTTTTTTTCTATGAATATATTTTTTGAAATTTTTTTTTTCGGTTTTTTTTGGATTTTTTTCCAACTTTTTTTTTTTTTTTTTTTTTTTTTTTTTTTTTGATTTTTTCAGATTTTTTTTTGGCTTTTTTTTTTTGGAACTTTTTTTTGGATTTTTTTTCAGACTTTTTTTTTTTTGAATTTTTTTTTTTGAACTTTTTTTTTGATTTTTTTTTTGAACTTTTTTTGAACTTTTTTTTTTTTTTTTTTTTTTTTTTTTTTCAACTTTTTTTTTCTATGAATATTTTTTGAAATTTTTTTTTTTTTTTTTTTTTTGGATTTTCCAACTTTTTTTTTTTTTTTTTTTTTTGCAACTTTTTTTGAACTTTTGAACTTTTTTTAAAATTTTTTTTTTTTTTTTTTTTTCAACTTTTGATACCCCTAAAGCCATTCCGGCCCCTTACCACCCCCCACAGACCTCCCCTAACCCTACGGATTTTTTTTTCAGCACTCCCGAAAGCTATGCCGGCCCCTCACCACCCCCCCCCCTTGCCCCTACGGCAACTTTTTTTTTCAGCACTCCCGAAAAGCTATGCCGGCCTCACCACCCCCCCCAGACCCCCCCCTGCCCCTACGGCACCTTTTTTCAGCACTCCCGAAAAAACTATGCCGGCCCCTCACCACCCCCCAGACCCCCCCCTTACCCCTACGGCACCTTTTCAGCACATTGAAAAGCTATGCCGGCCCCTTACCACCCCTTTTTTTGACTCACTAAAAGCCATGCCGGACCATCACCACCCCACAGACCTCCCCTACCCCTACGGCAACTTTTCTGCACTCCCGAAAAGCTATGCCGGCCCCTCACCACCCCCCCAAACCCTTCCCCTGCCCCTACGGCACCTTTTTTTTCTGCACTCCCGAAAAGCTATGCCGGCCCCTCACCACCCCCCCCAGACCCCCCCCTCCTGCCCCAGCGGCCCTTTTTTTTGCACTCCCGAAAAGCTATGCCGGCCCTTTACCACCCGCCAGACCCCCTACCCCGGCGGTCCTTTTTGGACTCCCTGAAAACTATGCCGGCCCCTTTACCACCCCCCTTTTTTTTTTGACTCACTAAAAGCCATGCCGGACCATCACCACCCCAGAGCCGCCTTTCTACCCTGCGGCAACTTTTCAGCACTCCCGAAAAGCTATGCCGGCCCTCACCACCCCACAGACCCCCCCCACCCCTACGACACCTTTTCAGCACTCCCGAAAAAGCTATGCCGGCCCCTCATTACCCCACAGACCCTCCCTACCCCCCCTACGGCACCTTTTTTGTACTCCCGGAAAGCTATGCCGACCCTCACCACCCCCCCAGACCACCCCCCCTACCCCTACGGCACCTTTTTTTTTGCACTCCCGAAAAGCTATGCCGGCCCCTTACCCCCCCCCCCAGATCCAAAAATCAAAACCATTAAAATTCAGCGGGCGTTGATTATCAACGGGCAATAAGCTAGTTTAACTATAAAATCGTTATTTACAAACTGTTACTTACCGAAAATATATTTTTTACTGACTGTTTTTTTTAAATATAATACTGACCGATTAGTTAGTTGCTAAACTTTACACACCAGTTTTTTTCCATAAAAAAAGTTATACCAACCCTAGCTTGCATTGTTTTAAAATTGGCTATAAATAATTCAGAACAAAAAGTACCGTTAGTCAAAAATATGACTAAAATAGTACTGAAATCTATTAACAATTTTAAATAAATTAAATAATTTTTTCAAATGTAAAAGTGCTTTTAAACGAAGCAGTACATTTAATGAACGTTACAAAATGTAATTGTAATGTATTTTTTATAAAATTACCTCATTTTAAAAACATTTTTAATTCATCGAATTTCCCCTTTTAATTTAAAGCACAAACTAAATTTACCAAAAAATTATACGGACTATTAAAACTACAATCAGAGTTAACGTTAAACGTATAATAAATCACTAGAAAACACAATTTAAAAAAAGTACACAATTGAAATCGAATTTTCGCGATTTGCGTTATGGGGACAACTGTCGGATGCAATTTCACGCGCCATTACAAATTTACAACAAAAATCGTATTCCCATCGTTAATTTTATACAATCGTAACATTCCATCGATCGATACGCAATGCGGAGATCGTAAATTACGCCAAACTAGAAACTAGCCTGTCCATCTTATCCTTGATGTAAACAATAAAAACGACGAGCATGTGTACGACCTTTTAAATCTTCGTAATTCCCGCTCTCGTACGTTTATTGGTACATACCCACAAATTATAAATAGTATTCAATCGGAAGACGAAAACACCGAAGTTTCATTATTGCCAAAAACTAATCTTATCTTTAATTAACAAAATGCCAAGGCGATAATTATAAATAACTTATGTGTGTGTGAAAATCATTGTATGGGAAATCGGTTATATTCTGACCACTGGTTATCGAAGGTGGTGTAATAAACAATGATGAAATTTTAAACACACGTTTGGGAATAGTTTAAAGATAATCCTTGGCTATTTTCTAGTACCTTGAATGCCATGATGCTGGTTTGCTAGCGACTGTTCTTCGAGTATATCCAAAGACCAATCACTGTTCGTCGAGTACATATATCCAAATACCCTTTTATACCTATCCTGGCAATAGTATCGATGTTGTGACAACATTGCTCATTTTCTCAGGTGCATTTTCCTATTCAATGCGCTTTCCAAACCCACAAGTGTAATTTTCAATGTAAATAAAGCATCCATTTTGGGGAAAGCATAGATCATCCCTCTATGTGCCAACCAACGATGGAACATTTATAAAAATATGTATGTATATCTAATGATGAAGAATTAGAATCCACAGTCTTGAATATAAATTACCAAGTTGTCAATAATAATGCGCATCATTATATTATATACATCTAATATATAAAACGCTTTAGTTTGTACGTATGTATGTATGTACGTATGGGTCATTCGTCAATTACCAGGCGTTGCTCGGGCGCGATTAATAGAAACGACGAAGTACACACGATAGTAGATGTTTTCGGCAGATTTAAGTAGATTTAAGCAGATAGTGTTCAAAAAAGGGACCGCCGGGGTAAGAAGGAGGATTTGGAGGTTGGTAAGGGGCCGGCATAGTTTTTCCGGAGTCCAAAAAGCGGCCGCCGGGGTAGGAGGGTGGTCTGGTGGGGTGGTAAGGGGCCGACATTGCTTTTCGGGAATTCAAAAAAAAGGCCGCCGGGGTAAGAAGGAAGGTTTGGAGGTGGTAAGGGGCATAGCTTTTAGGGAGCCCATTAAAGGGGCCGCCGGGGCTTGAGGGGGATCTGGAGGGTGGTAGGGGGCCGGCATGGCTTGAGGGAGTCCAAAAAGGGGGCCGCCGGGGCTTGAGGGACGTCTGGGGGTGGTTTGAGGGCCGGAATGGCTTTAGGGGGTATCAAAATTTGACAATATTAATTCTCAACAGGCTCGCAACTTTGCTAAATTGTTACGTTGTTGTATTATAACGCGCCATCTATGCAACAACTATAAAAACTATTAAATACACATATATGTACTCACCCGCACAAACATTCGTTGATATTCAATGGGCTTACACTAGTTGTAATTATATTATCTTTTCGGTCGTCTGTGTGAAGTTTGATTGGTTAAGTTATTGTGCTGTTGATGTGCCCTTAACATGAACACTTCACTTCTTGTATGTAGGTTACTTTACTAACCAAGTGTGAAATTCTGCGTTCTATGAAATGCCTGAAATGGCCAGGCAAAGGCAAAATTTAAAACGCTTCATAAATTGAAATGGAAATATCTTCTTAGGTAGCGTATTTGATATCAAGTGTTTCCTCTTCACTATTTGACAAACATTTTATCGTACGTTATGGTGAAATAACTAGAAAAAGATACTCGCCAGTGGTTTTCCTTTGCCTTGTGTAGGGTAAAAAGAGAGATAAGGAACGGACTATAATTTCAATTTCAATTTTGTAGAACCATGTTATAATTAAATTAGGTAAATTGGAAATTTCTAACAGGAGATGGCATCCGGATTTAGTTATATCCAGATCTTGCCAATGACGATATTTAAGTTCGAAAACTTTTCGATATATGAGGATTGAACCACGGAAGTTCGCTCATGAGACGCTCTAATCCCTGAGCTATCTACAAATATCATCCATGAAAAACTAAAGTTTGAGATAGACAAATAAACTTTTACAACAACAGCAGAATCAGGATCAGACAACAAAATTTGTTTATTTTATATTTTGCCTAAATAGCTTAGGCATTGTCTCGGTACTAGAATTTCACACATACATACGAGCACCAAATAACAGTAGAAATTCAGGGAAGACTTTCAGAATGGTGTTTAATCACAATAATGTACGCGAAAAGCAGAGCGTCCGTGCTAAGATCGTGTCAACAACACAAGACCATTGATCATTGACCGATCAAGCTCAAACATTCACTATCTATTGACCCTAGTAATATAGCAAATGTCAAACATTGACACCTCGATTTGAATGTGTAAACTTTGTATTTCATCCTGAGTTAAGTTTGATAAGCACTGATCATTCAAACACATGTTCCGTCTGTTGCATCTGAATCAAACGACAAACAGGGGGACTCCTTTCACTTATTTATTGGGGCTTCAGTCCCGCAGGCCCCCTGTTAAGACCGGAATCGTGAGAAATCGAACACAGTTATACTATCGATCTCTAATATGACCCATATGCTTTATATACACATGTGTGTACATTTGTTTCAGAAAGCATCAAAAATTTTTTTCAACCATTGAAAAACACCCTGTACTAATAAATTTTATGTCTTTTCAATTTCGTAATGCGCAAGGTTCCGTTTTTGTGTTGAGGTCGATTTTTTTACTTTCGAATACACATACATACTGTTCGATCAATACGGAGTATCACTAGGCGTGGTCCAAGGTACTTATGTATGTACTTCGTTAGTGATTGTACGAAGAATCGCCGATCACAAATGAAGAGTTTAACTTGGAGGCTAATTTTAAATTTTTAGTTTTACAACTATGTATTGCGATGATGCAATATGCCGATCCTGTATCTAATAAATGAAGCGATTGTTGCTAAACAGTCGAATCGTGATGTAGAGTAGTTATGTGTGTGTGTGTGTGAAATTGGACCGATTTAATGTAATGATAGAGCGGCGTTTAATCGATATTTGCATTTGATAATTACTATGTTTTATATGTAATCCAATTTATTACACTCGAAATTGTGAAATTTTTTCTCAATCGCATATAAATCAGGCACGAAATTGAAGTGTCATAAAAATGGGCTCAATTGAACTGATTTTGATATTAAATCATTGCAAGTACTAGAATGTCCCGATAATGGGTTGTTCAATTTATTTCGGTCAATATATGTATGTATATATGCAGTCATTTATGAAACTTTTTTGGTAGCTATTTAAAGAAAAAAGAAATAGAATGAGTTTTATGAGGAAAATTTATTTTCATTTGTGAAAATTGTTGTAGTGACATCTATCGGTGAATAATAAAATTTTTTATAATATTTAACTAAAATAGTGAATATTGTATTGGCTGATATAATGTGAAAGGTGGCCGATAGGTGGTGTGGATTCAATAAAAAATCATATAAAAGTGTAAATATTTTGCAAAATTATTTTCATGTTCATAAATTTTATTAATGGATTATTTTTAATACTATTATTATTTATTAATGGAATATTATTTTTAATTTTATTATTATTCATTAATGGAATATTATTAGAGTGTTATCGCATTTATTATAATCGATTTTAGCATTTTGAATTGTCATTTTAGCATATCGTAGCGAATAAAATATCTGGTTTTAGCATTTATTTTTATTAAATAATTTTTTAATACAGATAAATTTCAATACTCTGTAACACAATATATTATATGTATACAAACAATTTGAAACTAACATGACATAAATAGTAGAAAATTATTAAGAAGTAGCAATATGAAGAAATACAGACATAAAAATCATGAATTAAAAATAAAATATAACATTAATTTTTTTTTTTATTTAATTTGTGATAAGTTGTTTAAAAAAGTGGTCATACCCTTCTAAACATTGAGCCTCTGTTAGTGAGGTAAATAAGGGTATATTGTTAAATAATAATACTGTTTCTCTTACATTTATGCCACATTTTGAACCCGCTACAGATGGGTTAAAAAGCTCACTTAATGTTTCAAAATATAAATAACTATCATTTAAGGTTTATCGCAAAATGCAAAAAACACGGGTGGGTCTCTAAATATTTAAAAAATTGTATTCGATTTTAGAGGAATACATGCTAGAAATACTGGAATGGTATCCGAGAGGATGTGAAAGAAAGCAAGGCAGACCGAGTGGAAGATGGGTTAATGAATTGATAAGAATGTGTGGAGTCAAGTGGATGCAGATTGCTTAAGACAAACAGGAATGGAAGAGGATTGGAGAGGCCTTCATCCAGCAGTTTCAAATATTTTGGGGTCGCGGGTTTCTTAGCTTTTTATAAAAGGGGTCGCCACTTGAAAAAGGTTGGAAGCCTGTGCGTTACTCAATATCACTAAAGATGTTTCACGTTAAAAAACCTCAATAAAACCCAAAACTACCAACTTCGCACAAAAGTACAACATCAACCACATACATTTTACGAGAGTATTTACACATGTACACTAAACAAACCCAACCAAAACGCCATAACACAAACTAAACCAAAAAGAAAACCATTTACACCAATTTCGCACTGCACTAACCAAAAGCAACAACAAAAACCAAAATTCATCAGTCAACAATGACAGTCGTGCAGACCACATGACAGTTGGCAACAGTGCTACCCCTCACCTCACCTCATCCGTCATCCACAATTTCAGTCGGTCTGGTGTGTGTTCGATTGAGGTCGTCCATTGTGATGGTGTTGCCATTACTATTGCCATTGCCATTACCATTGCCATGCTGTCAGACTTCGATGCGATCTACGAGGAGAGCGCGGAGCCGACGACAGCCTCCACTTCCAGTCCAGAACCTCCACATCTTCACTTGCCCATACCCTTGCAGCCTGAACCCATCATCGTGCGAGGAGCCGGAAACATGACCGTGTCAGTACACTTTCATACCCCCCTTCCCTCCATTCCCCCGATTCTGTTTCAGCTGTCAAAATCCAACTGTCAAACTGATGACGTATTGTGCATGTGTTTTTTTTTTGGGTCATTGAAAACTATGCAGTGGGGATTTGTATGATTGGATTAGTACTGTTGACGTTTTCGTGTAAACAATGAAAGGTTAGATGTATAATATAATCAAAAAAAAAAAATTTTAGGTTATGTCCTACATATATACTGAGATTTGCATGTTTTGCTGGCGAAATTGTCTGATTTCTTCTGTACAACGATGAATATGATACTGAACTTAAGTCTCGTGTCCATTTCGTCTAAACAATGAAAGTTTTGATGTATGGTAGAAAAAAAATTTTTTTCGCCTTTGTTGAAATGTTTGCGTGTGTTGTTGGAAGTTTATGTACTTTTGAATGTTTTCCTCTATAGACGGTTTAAATCGGAAGATATCTCTCTCCATTGACGTATGTGCGCTCTATAATTATACACGTTGCGTTTGTTTACCTCATGGCGAATATTTTCGGCATTAGTGTGTGTGTGTATATTTTTATCCCGTCTGAATGTTGGCCTGTCTTTGTTTGAGTGAATTTTGTAATGATTGGTTTTCCTCCGTTTATTCGTTTCTTATTTAGAGCAACGATACCCAATTTAACCCCCCAACGAGTTTTCACTGTGTAATTTTGTGATTTGTTGTGAAATTGAGCGTATTTTGAATAAAATACTGCATTTATTTATTTTTATTTTAGGCTAAATGGTAATAAACGACCCTTTGTCCCTAAACGCTTTTTATAATATTATTTTATATCATTGCAATCAATATTTCAAACGTGAATTCGAGTGGGTAACGTAATATCGTCAATACCTGTTATCAAAAGGTAGTGCTACCACATTTTCGGTGTCTGCTTACGATTATAAGTCACTAAGGACCCACCGTTGAGAATTGCCTGTTGACAATCAACAGATGTTTATTGTTGACATGCGAGTGGGCTAATAGTAATAACTATGATAACATTGTACATACGTTTCAACATACAAAACTTTTATGTAATTTTTACATGTGATAGTGATAATAAACTACCATTTCCGGTTGGTGGATTTTGACCAAAATCATAATATCTCTTATATCTTACACGAAAATTATAGATATGAAATTTCAGCTTGATAGACTTTGTAGTTTCGGAGAAACAGCTGAAAAACATTGAAAACCAAGAGTACTACTTTCGGTTGGAAAAAAAATATTAAAAAATTATATTAGTTTGAAGGCACATAGTACAAAATTTCAGTTTAATTTATTGGGCGGTTTTGCTGAAAATTAGGTGACTTACAAGGGGAAGTACCACTTTCGATTGACGAAAAATTTTGAAAATCTTATGAATTGTAAAAATCGCTACCAAACTTATAAATATGAAGTTTCAATAATATAGGATTAACGGTTTTTTGGATATAGCGATTTCACACACATCCGCTTCACACACAAACGTACAGGCATTTTCCAAAAATCATTATAGCATAATCAGGGGACGATACCTGATACAAATCAGTCAAAATCTCAAGGTCGAATTTTCGCACGATCGCAATACTTTTTCATACTACGCATATAAGTCAATAGGTTATAATGTGATTCTAAAAAGGCCAATGTTAAAATCAAGGATCGCCCATTTTTCACCGAATACGACTCCATTCGTATTTGATACGTGATTCATAGTTAAAATATTTAGTTTCATGAAATCAAGGTTGCAAATTTTAGTGAAAGTATGCAACATGAATGCATTTATAATGAAATGTTCAATTAATAGATACCGTACTGCAATTTATAATATTTTAGAACGAAATACTATAATCTGGCGTTTTTCAAACTTTTTTTTAATATGACCCACTGCAAGAACTGCATTTTGTATTGCGACCCAGTATGCCTATTAAATAATATGTATATCAAACACAAAATTTGTCCATTATGTTCCTTTATTTACTATTGACACATGATATGTACATGCATATTTATGGATGAAACTAGTTTTCAATTAGAAACTTTGTTTTTAATTGAGATAAAGTGGAAAATCCTAGTTCACACAAATAAGTTGGAGTAAAAGATGAAGAAAGTAAAAAGATTGCTCTTTTTACTTAAAAGTGAAAATTCTCCTTCGACCTTAATCCAAAATGATGACAAATTTAATTGCTGAAAATAATTCTTCAGTGTAAATGAACTAATAAGGTGCAGAAACTCAGCCTCCTCTTCAGGATCAAAGTTTAATTCAATTATTGATTCGGGGCTTTCAAAATCAAGTGGATATTTTATCCAAAGGCTTTTCTCTACTGTTTCAAATTTCTGCACTGGAAAATAGTTATCAAAGCTTTTAAAATATCTATCTTCATTGATAATATTAAACAATGATAGAGGAACTGACCATTCCAGTGTCGTGCGAACAAATTCGCAAATTCTATGAAGTCATAACATTTAGGTAAAGACAACTCGTTCCATTGCAATGTTTGACGAAACCAACTTTTTTTGGATTTTTTCCATTTTATTTATTTTGCAATTGGTGAATATGACCGAATAAAAAGAAGAAGAAATGAAACTGGATGGAGTGCTTTTAGAAGAATGAACATACATATGTAGTTTATAAATCCAAAATTCCGCTATGCTTAAAAAATAAGGCATACGACCAAAGCATACTGCCAGTTATGACGTATGGATGTGAGACGTGGATGCTAAATTCAAGAATGTTACGCGAGATCCAGTGCACACAGAGAAGCACGGAAAGATGTATGCTCGGTAGAAGAGATCGCAAGAGGAATACAGTATGAAGTATGACCAAGGTGGCAGATATAGCGGAACGTGTGAAAAAGTTGAAGTGGACACATAGCGAGAAGAATGGATGGCAGATGGATGCGAGAAATACTGGTATGGTATCCGAGAGGATGTGAAAGAAAGCAAGGTAGACCGAGTGGACGATGGGTTTATGAATTGAGAAGAATGTGTGGAGTCAAGTGGATGCAGATTGACTTCATCCAGCAGTGGATAGTGAATGGCTGAAAATGACGATGATTTATTTTGCGACCTACCAATGGGTCGGGACCCACAGATTGAAAAACCCTGCAGTCTAATCTAACATTTGTATTCGGTTAAAGGATACCGATTCTAAAAACGATCGCACACGGACAACAACATTGCTATCTGCAATACAAATATTGATCACGCCACAAAGAAAATATTTACTTGTAACTAGAGACTAAATTGGGAACGTTGCTATTTAATTACATCTTATTTTATTTATTTATTTGCACGGTCGGCGCCAAAAGTTCCAGTTAACGCGCAATAAATACACTTGCGGTGAAATTTTTATCAAACGTGTGGCAAACAGTGCAATTGACTCACTTAACTATGTTTAGAGGGAACGCATATTTTGAACATTATCGTTTAGCTTGACCTCAATCACGGCCAATGTTGGACATTGGACGATGCCGTGATGTACATATGTACTTAATATATTGCAAACCCCGACTCTGTTCGCGTCTAAACTATTCATGAAACAATTAATAGGTTGTGTGTATTAATTTTTAATCGTTATTATATTGCAGCTTCGGTCTCAGCAATCGTTTCAGCGGCGAGTTTCCTCCGGGATTGCAGTCACGCGTCGCACCCGAGGAGTTTCAGGCCACTGTAATGCGGGTGAACGGCGTGCTGAAGAAAACCTTGCCCGTCAACGTTAAATGGCTGTTTTGCGGATGTGTCTGTTGCTGCTGTACCCTCGGTTGTTCCCTATGGCCCGTCATATGCCTCAGTAAAAGAGTAAGCTGAACTTTCGCCGATCGATCGATTAATGTTTTTCAGCAATTCTTGGGACAACAGACGGCCTAATCAATAACAAACTCGTAAATTCCTCAACGTGTTATATTTCAGATAATGAATAATCTGTCACTTTGAACTAGAGCACAAGCTCCTAACCTTTGTCGACTGGCGACCCCGATATATTTGAAAAAGGCAATAAACATTCAAACATCAAAACGCTGATTAAAAATGAAAATTCTATTATAGTCAATATGTTTTTTTATTCTACTGTTTCCTTTACCCATAGGTTGGGAACCCGTAAACTAGAGTATTACCCGTTGGCGATCAATGTCTGTTTATTATCGGCATACGATTGGGTTGACGATAGCGGTTAGCTATGGGTTACAGTCAAAAATTTAATTATTCAAATACCAACGGACAGACGGACTTTTATACATGTAACTAGTATATTGCCATGCTTATTATCGACTAATAATATCTGAAAATTTTCGTCAAAGTCATACTATTTATTATTGTAATAAGTTAACAATAACGGTAACTAACCGATTACGGAAAAAATATATGTAATTCAAACATTTGGTGAAAGTAAAAAGAGTGTGTATCTTATTCGTAAGCATCTTTTAAATATTCTATTGAGATTGTAATTTATTATGTTAATTTTGTTAACGTTTTTAGCTATTTTTTTATTACAAAATAAATATTATAAAAGAAAAAAAACTAAGAATGCAAATCTTGAAAGAATTAAGTTGAAAATAATAATTTAAAGCACTAAAATTATATAAATAAAAATGACCTCTCTGACCCAGCTAAAAAAGTTTTTATATACAGCGGCGGTTCCCAAATTGTGGGTCGCGAAAGTTTTTTGAAATGTGCTGCTTTTTTTCGTTAATTATAAATTATATAAAAATAATTAAAACTCTGGATATATTGTTGAGTATTAAAACATATATGTATATATATAAATACCCCTCTCCCTCGTGTTCTAAAAAGTTTGAGAAGCACTGATTTACAGTATTATTTCGGTTGAATTTCGACGCGGTCAGTTCCCAACGTGTTTGCGTAACCATTATTTATTTACTTTATTCATCCGGGTAATGCCGGGTATTTACAGTTAATTTTATCGATAAACAACCATACTGTGGCGTATCAAAAAGCAATCTCATTTCATTGCGCATAAAAATATATTCGACATTGAACGTAATCGCTATAAACAACATTTCCAACGAAAAATTACAGATTTGGTTAAAAGTTTAGTTGATGTTATACAATTCGCCCGATTGACTAATGCATCCGACAAATTTGTCATTGGTAATCAATTTGTTAGATCAAAAAAAGTGTCTGTTGTCACTAGAATTACCTTATATGGTTATACTAGAATTACCTTATATAGTTATGTACATAGTTATAATACTTTTGAATAATGTATTGTTATGTGTCCATTTCAGACAAAGCACTCGCTGGATAAACTGTTGGAATGGGAGAATAGCCACTTGTACAATAAATTAGGCCTTCAATGGAGACTGACGAAGCAGCACTGCGATTCGTCGTCGATGATGGAATACGTACTGCTGATAGAATTCATACCCAAATTGCCCATATACAGACCCGATTAATGGACGAGAGACCATATTAACTGAATGCATTAATAAATATAAAAACAACACTTAACGAAGCTATACATTTCGACAGCCAACGGAACTTATAGTGTCCTCCATGTTGAAAAACAAATTTTTCGTCTGTATGAAAGGACGATTTTAACGGTGAAAATATTTTACGAAAGATCTCTCTTTAATTTGTGTCATCTCATTGTTAGTTATGTTAGAGCGTACCGGGGATCGTTCCCTGTTATACATATTTATTTGTATTATGCATGTTATCGACGTGTGTTTTACATTATAAATGTTCCAGTGGTGTTAAAAAGACACTCGCTCACGTATTCGTTTGTAATTTAATTTTTTTTTTAAACACGGTATTGATTTTTTTTACCAAAGTAACTATAAAATGTATGTGTAACGTGTCGAAATAAATAAAAATGAAACCGTCTCTCGACAGTAACCGTATCCATGACAAATGCAGTCTGTAGATCAGTCGATATGTGTGTACGAATTCAATTTTACTTTATCTTTATTATGATTCAACGATCAGGGTGTTAATTTTATAATTGTTATTATTAAAAAAATGTTATTGTGTGTCGAGGGGTGTGCGTCGGAGTTCGTACTGTGATTTGAATTGTCGACAACGGGCGCCGTCTCCCTCGATTGTAGTCCAATCGCCTATAATTAAAAAAATGCTTTAAAACGGTTTAATAGTGCGTATTTTTCAATTTATACCGCAACTTTTATTGTGGGTTGCGTTTTATAGTGAAAAGTGCAAAAGACAGTATGAGCTCTGGTGTATAAATCACCGTTGTCCATAAAATTATACATACATGGAAATGTTTATTAAAATAAGTATTTTGTATTGGAAGCATAATATTTAATTTTTCAATGTGTATCTATTATTATTAAAAAAAAAACACACGATTATTTATATATATTGATTATTGCGTGATTTAGGTACCTCGAGCGTCTTGTATATTGTTATTTTAGTTATTTCAACAAGCTGTGCGTTTCTTTGATGGATTAGTTGATTGTTTAATAAATAATGTAACGGACAATCAATGAAATTTTGTTTTGCACGAACAATACGCAAATACCAACGGCCTAGTGAAGCTAACTGATATTTTTTTCCTTTGGAATTGTATTATTGTATCAGTTTAACTTTTTTTATTATAATAATTGTCGAATATGCAAAAGAAATCAATATTTACTTTTGGTAATTCTTTAGTATAGCAGAACCAAACGGGATCGTCTGTAAATTGGCAGAACCATCTGGTTTCTTCTTTACGGGGATGAATGTGGTACTGAACTAAAACTTTAAGGGGTTTGGAATCTTATTAGCCAACGTTGCCGATTGTGACACGTTTATAGGATTTTATCGCCTTATCAGATTACCAAAAAGAAGTAAAACGCGATACGTGTATTCAAAATCAAAAATGGCCACTTTTTGTCATCAAATAAGTACGATTATACTCACCATATCGATATCGAAACATTTCAAAGCTAAAGTTCAGTACCGTATTCGTTCATTTATATGAACGAATACGAACGAAGAAATCAAATTAATTTTCAGCCGATCTAAGCTGGTTTCGCTATTCAAAAAAATAACTTTACTTTCAAGTACATTGACGTCATTGGGGTCTAATAAAAAGTAATGATAAACTTCGTGTGCAATAGAACCATAAAATATTGTGTTAATGCATTGAAATCGATATGAAATATTTTATTGAATGATATTTTTGATTAGTGTTGTGTTGATTTGTAAATATAATTGCTGCGGTAGTAGATCTGTAACATATATATTAAAATACTATCAATAACATTAATTATCTTACATACAGCATTGCGTATGTTTATATTTATATATGTATATATATTTGATGCGTTATGTATGAACATATATGGGCTTTATTAATTAAACATTAGTATTTAAAAAAAAATACATGAAAGACGGGTAAAAATTATATATCCCGATGTGATTGTTTAAATTAATAATTTCTTTTCCTTTTTGAACACTTTTACAGCTGTTTTCGGTTAGTCAAGATTGATTGTATGCTCCACTTAGATTTATTGCATATCAAAACTCGTTTTTATTAGAAAAGTACCTGTGTTTATTATTATGTACTATTATTATTGTACCTATATGTACTTGTGTACGTCTGTGCCGTTTTCGCTTAAAGACGCAAGTCGTAATTTTAATAAAATAAAAAAATAAAGGAATAATCCCAATTTCGTCTACGCAAACATCGAACGGCTTGCCATGTTGTGAGACTCTTATGAACTTATGATATTGATGATGATTGAACAAAAAAATAGGCCAGATTGTATGGATTATTGCTTCGCCATTATTAATTTAAAATATGTAATGTATTGAAATGGTAGAACTTATTTGTTCATCCCCCCCCCTGGATAATAATTATATATTATACTAAATAAACATAATATATTTTAAAACGTCTTTGGAGTCAATGCGCCTTTGTCCGATTTATCCTTTCCTGTGCGTCATCTCGTTCGTTGACTTGACTCCTTTGGGTTTATCGTCCTATCTTTATTTGACGAACAATGAATTGAATTGTATATCAAATGTATGCTTTCTATAAATACGTAATAATCTTTCATTTGTTAAAATGACGACATCTCAAGAAAAGTCAATCATAAACGAGTACGAGTTTATGTTATAAAATGTTACAAACTAGCAAATTTTTCAGTACTAGATATTTTTTAATTGGCCCTTTTAGCCTTTTAGAACCAAACAACACTGAAATCCTAATAATTTTCAAAAAAGCCAGGATATGATACTTGAAGTCATTTGAGCGAAACATTCCCGTATGTTGATCGACAGTTTTAGATCTAGATATTAATAAATCCAGATCGGCCATCACCATTCGTCAATTTATCTTAGTTGTGAGGCGGTGGATTGTCCAATTTATTGTCATTACAGAAAACAATGGGAAACCACTGCAGAGTATCTCTCCCAGGTTACTTTACTATGACTAACGGAAAAATGTTTATCAAACGGTGAAGAGGTAACCGGTAACGCTTGAGTTATCAAGTATGCCACCTACTGAAGAATGAATTATTACGATAATTATATGACATAAAGAGTCTGTCGTCTTTCTATCGGGAATGCTTGACACATTTTGAATTCCTTTTATTCGATATTTTTGCAGTAGCCCATAGCAACCACTATCGTAAGCCCGCTCGCATGTAAATAATATACACCTCTTGATCATCAACGGGCAATATACTCTCTTGCCTTGCGTTTCTGTCTGTCCTTAGAAACTAGAAAATTTGAACTATTCTTTTACGTTCATTTTTTCCATAGATATAGAATACGTAAATATGGCCCTTTATACTTTTCGGTCGACAAAAATCGTCGCAAGAGTAGGGATGAATGGAAAGAACCCAAGACTCGAATAACAAAGAAGTGACCGTTTTTTTTTTTCAACACTTCAACTCCCACAACTAGGATTTTTATATCTGGGTGTCTTAGTTAGATTCGGAATATTTTTAGAGCCTGACGGCATATCTAGACTATTCTACATCTATGTATGTACATACATTTGAATTTTTCCCATAACCCATTTACTGCTATTGTTAACCCACTAACTACTTCAATAATTAACACTCATTGACCATCAACAGACGATATATAAAAGAAAGACGATGGAATTTTAAAGCAAAGAGAAAAAAATACGAAATTCATATTTAAATAAATTTAATTTCATTATACAAGTGAGAGGATATGTACATTTCACCGACATGATTACAGTAGTAAAAATATATAAAATTTATACATCAATCCATTATCGATTTTTACAAAAAAAATTATAATTGCGTACAATTAATTTATTATGGCATACTTAAACAGAAAACAAACGTATCATTTATTTGGTTATAGACGACATTTACTAAAAAGATATTTATTTAGACACATACATATTTATCAGGCACAAAATGTCTGGTCCCCGAACAAAGTAGCAAAGACCCTACCCGCTACTTGCCGATTTGGTATAATCGCTTTGAGAAGAGCACAAGAACAAGTTAATTTTATTAAACCGTTACAAATCTTGATTGAAATCCTTGAACAGTATCTGCATTAATTTACAGTACTAAAAAAATTAATATAAAAATACCCTCACGAACATGCAGTCAAATTTAACTTATGAAACAAAATATACAATGGAATAAGTAGTGTCGTGTGAAACACCGTTCATTCTTTTCATATGAAAAGCTTTCAAAGGATTAATTAAATTAAATTTTGGACGCAAAAGAAACAATCACAGGAGCGGAAAGATGTGTACGAGTACTTAAAAAAAATCATCACAATAATCCTTCGATACATTACGTTTATAATAAAAAAGGCACTGTCACAATATAGTTTACGACTTAATTCATATTTTTACTGTACATGTTTCAAAAAAGTTTTTTTTTCTCATAGTAGTCATACTAAACGAATCACAATTTTAATACTACATACTAATATAAAATTTATTGGAAAAAATAAATTCTTATTGAAAAATTCTTTCGTATGCACGTGTCTAAAAAGAATTATTAAAATGGCCATGCCTAATTGTTTATCAATGGAAAAAAGGGGAAGACGTTAAAACTACATATTTTTATGCCAAAATAATTATTCTGCATTTCACAGATCTACTGAATACATAATATTATGAATAACTTAAAAATTTACAATAATTAATAACTAAAATTTAATACAATATATATAAATGACGTAAAAATGATTGGAACATTTTCTAACATAAGTGAAAATAAAAATATATTTCATGCTGTAATTATTCGTGTCCTGTAGATACCAAAATGATGTTATTTTGCTAGAAATTTTGTACTACCCAATAATAATCAATTTAGTAAATAAATTGGGTATCTAATTTGATTGAAACTAATTATTAAAAATTATATTTTTTAAATAATTAAATCAATTCAGTAGATAAGATATCTTAAATGATACAATAGATTGACCAAGATACTCAATTTACTAAAAAGTTTTTGGATAGTCAAAAAGTTCAAGCAAAAGAACATAACATCCGTTACATATGGGACATGCTATATATTATTATAAGACAGTGTGCAATACTTTCAACGACATCCATTGGAGCATATTGCAAACTTTGACATAACATAATACACAATAAATATCTTTCAACGTCTTATTTCACTACTTCTTATACAACATGTAAGAAAGAATAAGACTTATTGTAATACCAACTCGGTCACCGTTGAGCATATTTTGGACTTTGAACCTAAAATACGTAATAGCACAATAAGCACAGTTCATACACTAAAAGCTCGTAAATATAGGTGCATCTCTCTCAGTCTCATCGTTTACGACGATATACAAAAGCTCGCATAGGGCATAGTGTGCGTCAAAGTTTGCAATGTGCTCCCTTGGGGCGTATGACTATACTATCGTGTATTGGAACGTATCGTAAGCGGAAGACTTAACTATTAAACGGATATTTTATGCTCAGTATTGCACACGACATCAGTTTAATTAACCCCGTAGAAAAGTTTACTAAACAAAAACAACTATCACGAAACCTTTGATAATATTGTTTAGCGGAAAAAATACTGAAAGTTAATTTAATTCATACCTAATGATTACCATGCTATTGATTAAATATCACAATTGACAAAACTTCTAACGACATTTTTCTTTTCGTTTTTTTTGCATACAATTCATAATTTCTGCAGACTAGAAAATTGTGTATGTAAAAATAAATATCTAAACAGAATCGTCTCGTTTTAGCAACAGTTTATAAAAAACGTGCAACCGACAAAAGGCAAGATTACAAATTTCAATTTAAAAAAAAAAACGAGAACAATTCGTTTAAAAATCCATAAATTCATTTCAGTTTTCATATCAAATAAGCACATTACATAATATTAGACCATAAATAAACGTAAAAATTAAATATTATACACAATTAATACAAATCTTTCATGATTTAAGCTTTAAGGGGAGCCGCTATCGGCTAATTTTCATAGTCGGGGCACAAAGATTTAACTATTTATCCTGGTTTTTCGATCGTGCGAAAATTTCACGACGGTCTAGTCGGCAAACCACTCGGTACATGATCGACATAATTAGCGGGAAATTGGCCTCGGTTCGAGCCGACTTCTCCGTAAAGCCACTCCTCGTTCATCTTCGCGATAACGTTGATTTGGGATCCGGCAGTGAAACCGAGATCTCCATTTTGCTGAGGTACAAAGTCGTACATAGCGATGACGTAGATATTTTTCACCGCCACAACTTCGGTCTTCAGCGGAATTTTGACTTCGATGAAGTTTGCCGGAAACATACCCTCCATGCCGGATCTCACTCGGCCGTATACCCATTCGTCGTTGAGCTGACGAAGCAACCGAATCTTATCGTTCGCCTGAAACACAAAATAATTTGATTTAAGCTTGTATAAGAATTAATTTGTACATAATCGTATTTGAATGATGAAATACCCGATTATAGATTCCAATATTTATTTTGAACAGAAAACTAACATATTTTGAGAAATCGACCGTACAACACCAATAAATATGTATGTATATCCGAATTTCAAATCAATCAGCATTTCTTATTATCAGATTCATGTTCACTGGACATAAATCTATAAGAAAAGTAAAAAAAACCATTTTTCGTGTCGAAGTGTTATTTAAATAATGAAACGGGTAAATCTTATTAAAAACTGATGAATTTTTGTCATGTTATTTATAACTAGTGTAAGCCCGTTGAATATCAATGGACGTGTTGATTACGTAAAAATTTAGCAAAAGTGAAATCCCACTCATGACGTTTCATGTTTTTTCAATTAAATTTGAATTAGTGTTATCAGCAGAAGGACAGACAGACAGACAAACAGACGGAATTGGGCTATTATACATATATATGATGAGGTTGATATCAAAATGTCACACCAGTATTAAATAACATTAGTTTAATTTGATTATTTCTGTCGAATTGAATTACATAGACTATTATCAATTGAAAAACTTCAATTACAAACAAAGTTAGGTTTAGTTACATTATTTAAAAAAACATTAGTCAGTAATGGCTACAAGACAAAATTTGCATCTCGAGGCACAAACTGTAAACGTTACTATTGTACGATTGCATTTCATTAACATCCGATTGCGATTCGCCTACACTCGTATGAAGAAGTATTTGAAAAACATTTTACAATACACACATCCACACCGTTAATATAAACATTGCTAACCTTAAACGGCAAATCATCATTGTGCGATCCGGGGAAATCGTACAGAGCAATCCCGTACGGCTCTTCGTCGAGATCAGACATCTTCGGAATCGGATCGACGCACGTCAACCACTCTTCGGTTGGCGATTCGGCGCTAGACAGAAAATCTGTAACATCCAATGCAGGCGGCGGAGGCGGAGGTATGGTTGGCATCGGCGGAGAATATTCACCGGATTCGAAGATATCCCCGGGCGCTTGGTACGTATTCTGCAACGGCGAAAAAGTCATGCGTCAATCGTGTGACACTTGTTTGCGAAAATTAGCAACGCCCACTTCGGACAACAATACAACGACAATGAATAATAACACTCGCTTATAAATTGTCGATAACGTTTGGATAATTAGAAAAAAAATTGTACCATATCAAACAATTGCAGCCCACCAGGAAGTGTGTCGTATGTATATATAATCGTGATAATGAATGTAAATAAAAAATATATACATTCTACGCCTACTGTCGTGTCTTAATATTTAAGAAATCATAGCCCTATATAGTATGTACATATGTATGTGAATTATTGAAAGCTTTCAATAGTATTGCAGTGCGAATTGCACCTGTTCAATTCATCGTCGATTTACTTTATTTGCAACGTCACGTGTGTGTTTACTTGGAAACGTTTATTTATTTTAGTACTGTACGAGTTAAACGCAATAGCGTTTTCGAGACGCGTGAACGAAGTTCACTGTCGTCTCAAAGTCTAATGATTCTGCGTTATCAAAGTTTAGAGCGGGAAAAGAAAGCTTATCTGCAAATCAAATTGTGGTACACTCGACTCAAATTTAATTAGCTTATATTGTCAATTGTAAAAATCTAGATTTACTTGCAGACTTACATAGATCTAAAGGTGCCTGTAAACGATCAACATATTCACGGCAATGTATTGCCGGCAAGCATTGCCGGTAATATAACTGCAATATGGTGACGTGGGCTGGAAATATAGTCGTATTTCCCGACACTATTGTTCCACTATTGCTGGTATGGCAGTGTGTTGGCGAGTATTGTTGACATATTGCCGATGATATCGCTCGGTATACGATCGAGTGTTGACCTTCGGCGAATCTGGGCAATAATAAAAGAGCAACTACTTGCCGGCAATCATTGAGCCACACATTACTGCGACACATATTGCGCATGTGATGCCGAAAATGTTGCTGGATGGTTGACGAGCAATATTGCTGAAAAATGTCGAACGTTTACAGGCACCTTAAGGTTGATTAGTCAAGTGTTTTTCATTGACGGGTTATTTTAGTCACTTTTACGATCAAGCCTCGTGGGAAAATCTTGATTATGTAATAAAGTACATAAATAAAACCTATTAGTTTCATAAAAGGCCTGCTATGAAACTAACTCAAAAATTTACACAGCTACTTAACTATCGATTTATCAGTATAAAAAGTATCATGAAAATGTAATCATACTCGTCTGTTCAAAATGTAACGAAACAAAAAAAAAAAAAAGCTTATTATAATATAAAACTTGTATGCATCATTCATTATACTACATATAAAAGCTACTACATTTTCCACTCATACGTCGTAAATAAAACACCTGTTGATCGCCAACGGGTAATACTGGTAAAATAACAATCGATAGACCGTGAACAACAATCAATCAAACTGACTTTATAAATAAATATATCATAATACTACACGTTGAAGACTCACATTGAACCGATCATAACAATAAATACACCATACCTGCGGCGGTATACAATATCGAGGAGCTGGCTTCGGCGAATACGACGACGCACTGTTCAACGTGGACGACAACAGCGCAGAGTTCCTCGGAGCCTTCGGCCTGGCCGGCTTCGGTCTGATGATCGTCGGTATCTTGTGCGTCTGCACTTTGGGCACGACCGTTTTACCGTTACACAGCGGATCCAAAAAGTCTGAATCGTACATCGGTCGAGTGGTAGTCGGCTTTTGGGTAGACTTTGGCGGTGAGAACGGATCGAAACCACCCCAGGAGTCCACGTCGTTGCTCGGTGTCCTATTTGAGAATAGATCAAAGTCGTCTTCGAATCCGCTCTCGGCTTGAGACGAGTTGCCACCGTTGAAGTTTGAATTGCCGTTGGCCGTCGACGAGGTTATATCGGAGCCGAAGCTATCCACGCTGAGACCGTCGCTGCTGGACCGAGTCGTCAAAGTCGGTGAACTCGGCGGTGACGATAGATCTATCAACGAAGCTACGGCAGCACTGTTGTAATTATTCTGACTACTCTTAACCGGTGGTAGTATCATTTGGAAGTCACCGTTGATTTTTGCCGGTGGGATTACAGGCTTCGGCTTTTTAGCCATTAGATTCGACAGTATAGTCGGTTTTCTATTAAAGTGTGCCGGACGGGATGGTACGTCCGGTCTCGACAAAGCGGCTCTGTTGAATTTAGGAGGAGGCGGTCTCGGTGGCGGCTTCTTCTTCTCCATCCTCTCCAACGGCGGGGCGAACGGATCGTCCGAGAACAGGTCATCCTTCCACGAAGAGCTGTGACTTTGGTAATTGGACGTCGGCGGTGGTGGGGCCGTCCTCAGTGGCAGTTTCATTCCTGGAACGATCAGGTTCATAATAAGTATCGGGAAGGTTTGATTACTCGTGAAGGTGATAACATGACTAAAAAAAAAAAAAAACGACAATATGCTCCGAGGGTCAAAAAATTAAAAGATCACACACGTCGACACAGTATATTGGATATATTGAGATAATTGAACACGCACACACACTCGTTCGTACATTATATATACAGTGTTTAAGATCTCTCTAGCACACACAAACGTGATAACAATTTACGCCGCCTTTTATATGTAATATATGCAATGTCGTATTTCTGCTAATGTTATCGTAGGTTTCATTCGTTCAATGCTCGTCACTCGCCGTATAACATTGAATCCAAAATAACATCATCCGTCGACGCAACACAGTCGAAACTTTGGCAAGTTTACTTAAAATGCTACAAATTATACTATCGTGCAGTGAGAGTGTACGGTTCTAAAGTCAAAAGAAGCACAATCAAACAACGGTTGAATATCCATGAATATAAAAATAAAATAAAATCCTAACAAAAGCGACTGCTTATATTTAATAACATATCAACAACAACAACAACAAAAATACACATAAATTGCACAATGACTCAAAATCAAACTACTCTTTGCACACAAACTGCACTGCCTGCGGTGATTATTCACACATTCGAAGAAAAAAACACGTTTTGTATAAAAAATAAATAAAATACGGAATTCATATATAAAATTCAACCGAAAATCAAAAAAGTGAATGACCTTGAACGGCAACCAAAAAGTTTAAAATCACCACTAAAACAAAAACACACACTGCATAATATATCGACGGGTTAGTGTATAGATATTGTATGTCCAGTTTTGTTTTAAAATATTGTATGTACATACATCTCTTTTGCATGAAAACTATGTATGGACAAAATGGAAATATACTGTATTTGGACATACGATACTTTTTAAACGTGAAGGTTTGATGCAGACTGGACGTTTTGTGTATGAAAATAAAATAGAGAGTGCCGATATCTTTGTGATTGGTTGAAAAAATCATTTTTTCATATTTTATTGCTTGTAATATACAAGCAAAAAATAAAAAAAAAAATAAAATGACTGATTAAAGTGGTAGATTGTAAGTCTATTAATAAATATTTTTATATATTTTTTTATTTGATAAATTTCTTAGTAGCCCACTTTCACTACGTCTTATCTATAGGAGCAGTATTTGCTATTATAGCTGGAGTAATCCACTGATACCCTCTTTTTACAGGACTTATACTTAATAAAATAAACTTACAAATTCAATTCATCTCTATATTTTTAGGGGTTAATCTAACCTTCTTCCCCTGGTAAAAAAAAAATATCTGTGCACTAACCCGTCGATATATTCAACTGTGAACCACAAAGTGGAACACTTAAACTACTTAAATACATAGAAAAAACGGACGTCAAGCGCGAAACCGAGCCTCAAAACGGCAAACTTCATTACATATTATTTATATCGACACACACACACACACAACTCTTCAAATACGAATACCAATATTTCGACAAACAAACTGCAAACTAACGAACAATATAATCGAAAGAGACAACGCCAAAAAACCTATAGTAACAACACGCGACGGAAGTGCTTCCTGTCGACATTCCAATAGGTACCAACAATACCAGCATCCAGAACACTTCCTCACCTTCAAACGAGACGATGACTATGACGATGGTCGATATATATTATATATAAAATATACACGTCCGATTGTGGCAAATGTGGCAACGCCAATGTCGACAAGCGACCGTTGAGCAGATGCGGCCGTTACTAGCCGTGCCTGGTACCACCACTTTATACCATATACCCAACTATTCATACACTTCACAACATCAAAGCACACACCCACCCACTCTTCACCTCACACTTCTCCTCGTCGTAAAAATATTGGGTGTGTGACGTGTTTCTTTTTTTTTATTTTTGTTTACTTCCACTCTGACGTCCGGTCTAGATGCAACAATAACAGACAGAACAGGAAGCGAGATCGAATACGGTGCGAAGAGTTGATGCAATCGTTCAATTGCTTGTATGGTACCTACTACGTATACAGAGTGGCGCAGATTCGCTCTACCATGGATGCGTCTACATACGTTCCGTTTTATTTGTGGCGTAGACGATTCGTCAAAATCGTCTGGTTTCCTCTGTATACGATGAATATGGCACATTGAGAAGTTTCGATAGCGATCAACTTCTGGGTACTATAAATAACCCAGTCCGTACAATAGTCCGAAACATTCACATGCATATACATATGTAATAGCGCAAGGGTCTGCCTGGCTGGATACTTCAACTACCTACTACGTACACTATAAGAATGAACATACATATGTAGTTTTTAAATCCAACATCCCGTTATGCTTAAAAAATAAGGCATACGACCAATACGTACTGCCAGTTATGACGTATCGATGTGAAACGTGGATGCTGAATTCAAGAATACGTAAGATCCAGTACATGTGCTTGGTATAACAAAAAGAGATCGGTAATAAGTATGACCAAAGTGGCTGATATTGCGGAACGTGTGGCAATGGGCTGGATACATAGTCAGAAGAATGGACGCGAGAAATACTGGAGTGGTATCCGAGAGGATGTGAAAGAAAGCAAGGTAGACCGAGTGGACGATCGGCTGACGAATTGAGAAGAATGTGTGGAGTCAAGAGCTCAAGACAGACATGAATGGAAGAGGATTGGAGAGGCCTTCGTCCGGCAGTAGATGGTGAACGGCTGAAAACTATAGGTATGTACATAAATGTCGACGAGCATTGACTAGTTTGCTTAAATATTGGTACAAAAAGTTCTTAGAAGGTTAACCAAGACGCCCGGAAGCCACGCTAGATGTTTGGCTTCTCTGCAATACTATGTGCTACGATTGACCGTTTTATGCTCAGTAATTGTAATGAGGCCATTTTTGACATTTTGATTTTGAGTACATATTCGCACTTTAACTGTGTGCATGTATGTACATATGTGTGTGAACGGATAATGAATAATTTAATGATAGCGATTAGAGCGTTCGCCGCGCGTACTTCTTTCTGACGTAACTTTATAAAGTCACATTATTTGAGAGTAGACATGGTCAAATTTGCAAAGCTGACCAAAATAATACTCGAAACCTTACAAGGTTCCGTAGCATATTAACATACATAGATCCCAGGTACGCTACAAATGAGATTTACAAAATTTGATTAACAGTAAGGTGCCAATTTGATTATTATCAGTAAGCCTTACGCTTTGGTCAGAGGATCGTTTTGCAATGTGTCAGTCAGCTCGGCGCCATCCTGTACTATGTATATATAATAAGTCCGTTCAAGATACGAGTTTGATACCAATTCCGTATTACGATGCTCGATCTATCTTATGTAAGTTAGTTTTTGCTAAAGCGTGGCTGTATTGAGTTACAGGTAGTTTCTACCCTTTTTTTTTTACCTGAGCAGGTGTCAGAGCAGGAAAGGGGACAGGTTGCTCTACGTCAGGGCTTTACAAACTGTCAGTAGCTAAAATTATTAAATTTTGACATTCAAAAATAACAATACACGGTAGATACACCGAAAATTGTAAATTACTAGCATTGGAGGAGAGTGAAATGTTTCTACCTCTACTTTCGGGTCACAGTTTACAAGTATTTCCTACTACATACATGCATACATACATATATACGAAAGTCTAAAAAGCAAATGCTGATGGAATGATACGCGATGAATATGCATAATATTCAAAGGCCAAAGTGTTGTAAATTTGATGTGATAACTATGTCATTTATATTGAAAAACGGCGACGAAGCGTACCATATCCCACAGTAATTGTTCTGATGAAACATTTTGCCCTTTCGATTTGTTCACAGAATGGGCAATACGCCGAAAACTCGGAACATAGCACAAATTCAACTGCACTGTTTCGTCACAGCTGCTGTACAATCCACTCAGCTGTTGTACGAACTGCTAACGGAACATTGCAGTCTCGCTAATACCTAATAGATAGTGGATAGATATATTACATCAGAACAATCATCAGAGGCGACATCCTCGTCTACGATTTGCTTATGTAGCAAGCCAGCCAGCGCTGGTGTAAAAGGAAAAACGAGACATTTACGAGATTACGCAGACCGCTAATTATTTACTACTGAAAGCGTCGAGGAAGACTTATTTCTTATTACCAAAAATGGACAATTCGAGATGAAACAAATGCAGAAAGAGCCAAACGTGGTTATTCCTCGGATTGCATCTTCAGCGTGCTTCACAACTTCAAATACAAAATACACAGTAGAAATCAAGCTTCGGAAGCATCCGTGCGTGAAGTTTCAAGTCCATAAAATCGATACTGAGATATTAAGACTCGAGTTTAAAAAATATTCTAATACTAACTCTAAACTATGCAGTACTGCAATTTGTGGAGTCATTTTAAAAAGTAAACTTCTACTATTGACACAATGTATGTATGTTTGGGTTTTACATAACTACCAATTGGCATGAAAACTTGATCAATGTATATCATCATCATTTTCAGCCGTTCACCATCCATTGCTGGATGAAGGCCTCTCCGATCCTCTTCCATTCCTGTCTGTCTTGAGCGATCTGCATTCCAGTTTACTCCACAGATTCTTTACAATTCATCAGCCCATCATCCACTCGGTCTACCTTGCTTTCTTTCACATCCTCTCGGATACCATTCCAGTATCTCTCGCGTCCATCTGCCTTCCATTCCTTTCGCTATGTGTCCAACCCATTCAACCCTGCCACTTTGGTCATGCTTCTTACCAATGTATTCCTCTTGGGATCTCTTCTCGTTATACGGAGCATACAACTTTCCATGCTTCTCTGTGTGCACTGGATCTTGCGGAACATTCTTGAATTTAGCCCTTGTATACATCTACATAAATGTATGTACATAGGTATAAAAGCGAAAAATGTGCTCAGCAGCTGGTGAAACGTCACTATAAGAACCGATTCGTGTAACGTTGTCGACCAAATTGTTTGATCAATGTATCGCCGGTGCAACGGGCGCTTGCGTTGGGCTGAGCGCTTCATGACACGGCCATACACGAACGACACCGTGTTGCACACTTTTGAAGGTAAAAAAAAACGCGAAATAATCGACGAACGAAAGGAGTGCGAGTCCTCGGGCGAAAGCAGTCGGCATTACAATCGCCGAAAAAATTACATCAGATGAAAAATGAGCAAGGTTCTCTTCGTCAGTCCAAGCAGCACTTTCAATTCGCAACATCGCCATCATAATTGGCATGCTCACGGCAGCGAGAAGCCAACAAGCCGGCTCTCGTACACAGATGGAAATAATAATATTAAAAAAAAAAAAAGAGAACGAGAAGAAAACGGTGCAAAAACGCAGAAAAAAAATTACTCTCCCTTGGAACGAGCTAACCAGCTAAATACCTAATTGAACTGTCGTCGTGCGAATCAGCAGACGTGTCAAGCGCGAAAACACAATGGTGAACCAGATCGTGCCAAGTCACTTTAGAGGTGAGAGATCCTTCCTGAAGACGTCAGCGGATGACGATCGTTTGTGATCAAACGAGCTGCCGTAATTTGTTTGTTCCTACCGATATTAGTACATGGGACTTTGCGAGCGTAACTTACGCTTTTCCAGAATAAAACCGTACCACACACGCGACACAAAACGTCGGTCTCCAATCGACCCAGAGCTGATGCAATACTTTGCTGATAGTATTTATGTAGCTTGAATTTATTTTGAAGCGATATTCATTGGGTCAACGGTTACATAATTGGGTTTTAAGGTTCAAATAAATTTAGATAAATTTGCGTCTGCATATTCAAATGTAGAAAGAGTGGTTCTCGATTGCGACTAACTTTAAACGTTTTTGATAAAAAAAATAAAAAAAATGATTCAGTGATTAGTAAGTGTGAATGAAGAGTTTTTGACTAAAATGAGCAAAGTTGGAATTCGGAATTGACGTGAAACAAAAAAAAAAAAAAAAGAAAAGCGAGATAAACAGAACGAGAAGAAGTGACACAAAAAGTAACCGGGGGAAAAAGAAACACTTGAATATTCTGATAAAACGCAATTACGCATATATTTTATATTTAAGCGCTAAACAATAAATAAAACCGCAATAAAACCTTTATATAGTCGTATGCTTATTAATTTTAAACATTCTAAGAAATCTCGATATATATTTTTTTTAAACCCATTGCATATGTTGTGGACACTACATTATTAAACACTAGTGTAAGCCCGTTGAATATCAACGGACGTGTTCGACGTAATTGATAACATAACAATTTAGCAAAGTCGCGAACCTACTAAGGAGGTATTTTTCAAATAATAATCACGGGTTCAAATCCCACTCACGATGTTCGTGTTTTTATTTCAGCCTTTACCGAGGAGAACGTTATCAGCAGACAGACAGACAGAATTGGGCTATTATATATATAATAGCCGAAATCCGTCTGTCTATCTGTCTGTCTTTCTGCTGATAACGCTCGCTCAGGAAAAATTATTAAAAAACCACTAGAACGAGTGGGGGATCGAACCCACTACCTTAGGCTCAAGAGTCATCGCACTAATGCTGTACGCTATCACGGTCGGTGGGATTACTCCTTTAAAACATTACCTATAGTTACAATAAATAGGAAATAAGGAAAAATATAATTAAAATACCAGATTTTGCGGGATTTGAACCCACGACGTCGAATTCGGTAGCCCAGCATGCTAACGTATCGACTACGGCGGGTTGGTGAGGGAGACCTTTTTTATCCATATAAGCGGTCTGGACTGCTACCTGAACTGAACCCCAACTTATCTCTACCAATCGCTGCCTTGCATTATTAAGAAATTACCATTCGTTACTTGCATTACCAAGAAATGTATATTTTACTCCTGTATTGATATCTTCTCTATTTGTATAAAAGCCTTTTTATGTAAGTTCTATAACTATTGACATTTTTATTTAAGTTACATTACATCATTCTGACACTAAAACGATTTTAATACACCTCGCATTTATTTTTAATTTCCCTATATTTAGTTCAGCGCCATCTATACAACAACTATAAAAACTATTAAATTTAATATTATTTTTTAGTAGGTACGGGTGATGAACGCTCCGTTGATACTCAACGGGCTTACACTAGTTATATATACATATAACTAGTGTAAGCCCGTTTAATATATAAACGGAGCGGTTTCTCATCACCCGTACTGTGAGTGTTTGTGTGGTGAGTATATTTTTTGCATAGATGGCGCGTTATAATACAACGACGTAACAATTTAGCAAAGTCGCGAACCTTTTAAAGAATTAATATTGACAAATTGGAGCAGGCCCGTCATTGCCTAGTTTGGATGAATGCGTAAGCGCACCCTCTTCCGAACTGCTGATTTCGGGTTCAAATCCCACTCGCGCGCGACGGTTCGTGTCTTTTGATCATTTACCTCGGCTAGCGTTATCAGCAGACAGACAGACAGACGGATTTGGGCTATCATAAATATAATAATGTACACTAACAGCATTACGTAACATATGATGCAGTTGTTTTTTTTAGCCACGTGTGTTAAAAGGGGACAAAACTTTGCATCACACACTGGTGCCAATCTAATTCTATCCGTTTAATAACACACGCAGTTAGAAGAAACGGATACTGCGACTGCATACTTTATAATTTAAAAGAAACAACCAAAAACCTGATGATCCAAATCACTTCGGTACCAATACATACCCAGATTAACAATACTGAAGATTGTCATTATTTCACATTTACAAATGCAAACGTACAGAATCCTTACAGTGTTAACGTCCTAAAGAAACCCACCAACGACCCAACTAATGACGCAAAACGATACGAAAATCATACATCGAAATGTACACAGTTGAAAATCGATACACCGAAACTCGCTGCATAGTTTCGTGTCGGTAACTGGTACGAGAAATATTATTGCGATTAAAAACTCGTTTCGCAGTATTGCGATTGGAAAACCATCCGACGAAATGTTAATAATTAATATAATACACAATACAACAAATACGTATGTATGTATAATTGCGAGTGACGCAAAAGACGAAACGCCTGGCAATTGACCAGATCGATTGAAACGGGAAACTGTGCAAAACAACGACTACATAATATGTCTCGCCAAAACCGCTGGTGAATCACACGCACTACCAAATATTTACGTTTTCATTCCGCGTAATTTTACGTATGTATGTAGATAAAAAAAAATACTGTTTGTTGTTTTGTATACTAGTATTTTGTATGTGAATGCGCATATTTGAATCAAATAGCCGATAAGATATTATTGTTATCGACGTAGAGTCTAAACAAGTTCATTTGTGTTTTCAGTTTTTAATGGAAAATGATATGTGGCGTCAATCGTAAAGGCCAAGGTCTGATCAATTCAACAGTATTGCCTTCCTTAACTTTATCCGGTTTACATCAGTGGGTTTCAATGGCTATATTCAATTACATACCGTCTCGTTTCGAAGAACATCGACTGGCAATACCCTATCGGACATTAGCCGAAAGAAAAATATTCCATCGCATTCAAGTATCCGATAGGACAGAGTATACCATCCGTAACCACGAAGTCTTAGGAAAGGACAGAGCTATGTATGTAAGTTGTGTACGCTCCCTGCACTTTTCTATTAAAGCACAGATGATTTTATGTAATATCCATCTGCAAAAAAAGGGTGTACAATTAAAGTGGTAAAAATTATCAATAGAAAAGTGCAGAGAGCGCGTTAACAATTTAGCTCAGTTCTTTTCTAAGCCCCACCTCTAGGAATTGATTGTTACTGATAGGTGTACTCTGCTGTAGGCCTATAAAACTTTCAGGATCATATGAACAAAGGGAGACAAGGTTTTATTTTTATATATGTATGTAAGATAGATGAACTATAAAGTAGTTAAGTGCGTGTAGATTCTTTCGTTACAACATAAATTCTGGACTTGTTCCAACTATTGTGAACATTTTTTTTCCACTCCATGGTATGCAAATGCAATTTACTACAATTAAGCATGTTCAATGATTGAAATAACCTTCGGTTGCATTATAATAAAATAGAAAAGGAAAAATAAAAAAAAAAAAACATGACCGTGGCCGAATGCGTATCATTGACGTATTTGTCTTACGAAAGGAAAAGACATTTAAAAATAAATAAACATTCAAAAGAGATTAGAATTTTCATATACCTACATACATACATACATACATAACGATAAGCATACGAATAAAGAGATTTTATTTTGGATTATACTATTATATATATGCAAACGATGCGACTTCAATGTCAAAAGAAACCGAAATCAACCTCGAATCAAAAATTAATTTCAAGTACTTCTCGCGATCGAATACAAACTAAAGGGTTTTTAACTTTCCAAACTAACAAAACACACTTCATTGATACATATGTATGTACATATGTACATTCATCACAAAATTTCAATCGCAAAAGTTATACATTTGACCTTTAGCCGCCGTGGAATATAAATTGATTCATTAAAACGACAAAAACGAGAGCAAAATATTAAATCAAATCAACGGTTAGCAACGTCCTGCGATAAAGGAAGCCGTTAGCGATGAAATGCACACTGCAAAAAATTAGACACAGTGTGAAATCCCGCATTGTATAAAATGCCTAGACCAAGGGTGCTCAACCTTTTTCAGTTTGGGAACTACTTTTTTATTTTAAATTGTATGGCGATCGACTTTCATACAAGAATTTAGAAGGAGTTCTGTACATAGTATACTAATAAGAATTTTACACAATTTCTTTAATTTTTCATAGCTAAATAAACCTACATGTTTATAAATACTTGGGTTTATAATTACTTTTAGCAAAACGCAAACATCATTAAGGTGATCATCAGTCAAACGTGTCACTGCTGAACGCAGTCGTTTAAATATATTTTCTCATAAGAACGCGTATTGTAATAGAGCCCATGTTAAAATTTTCTCAAGAAGTCCTGTTGACTTCTTTTAACAAATTACCTGAGAACCAATGATTAAACAAATGCATATCACGAAAAAAATAACGATCCTTTCCTTTGACCATTAATCCTTTTCGTCAACAGATAAGCACGGCCCAGGAAGACCGTTTAGTCATTGGCCTGGGCTTGGTAAACAAAATTGAACCATTGTAGTAAATAATTTGAAAAACGGAAAGCAATAGTCATTTCAAAATTCACAAACCAAAATCATATTCGGGATCGACTAAATTTTGCTTCGCGATCGACCGGTTGAGCACCCATGACCTAGGCAGTCTTATGCTGCATACACACCGACGAACCGAACAGCGAACGACGAAGGGTTGCTATTGTGTGGACGTTTATAAATCATCGGACGGTATTGTGTGGAGCGGTCCACACAATAACAATTCGCCTTCGTCGTTCGCTGTTCGGTTCGTCGGTGTGTACACAGCATTACACAATATTCAAAATGGCTAAACAAAGTGCAAAATGTAGTAAGCTTCATAAATTGTACTAGAAACAGCAAAAATTTAAGTTTGGGAAAGGTTAGCATCAGCTCGTCAGATTGGTAACATAAGAAATGATTCGAACTGCAAATTAATTTATTTCATACTTTTCCTAAAACGCTATAAAATGACTAGGAATTTAATACACCTCAGAGATTTGCCTTTGATCACACTTTGTCCATAACATAAATACATACATATATACAGCAAACTTTAAACCATCGAAGAAAGCGACTCATCCTCATACAAGGATAGTAATAATGGTTAATATTAACCTTGAAACTTTTATTGCCGTAGCGTGTTAATCGTAGATAACTATTGCACACGAGTAGCACGATAACATTATACAGGTATATGAAACACCTGCGATGATCGTATGTATAAGTCATCGTTAATTCGCAACGTATTTGTCCAATTGACAACTGTATTTGTTTAATTGGCACAAAAAACGAAAAAAAGAAGCATTTACGTCACTCAATTTTAAACGGTGGCAAACTTTCACGTACGACTTTAAATAATAATCAAATGATAAAAATCGTGAATTTTTTCATACGCAATGATTTTTATCATCGTCTTTATAATCAGAGCATGAAAGTATATATTCCTTGACTCGCCTCTATGTATTTACTTTAACTTGAGTCATATCTATTCAAACATGATCGTAGTCCTACGTTGATATCGTTAATATAAATATAGTTCAATTTGATTCACAGTATTGATTGAGTGAGTCACAATTTTGAAAAATCACTCTTACATATCTATCCCAGTGGTTAGTTTAAACACATATGTACATTGTGTGTCAATAACTTAAGTCTAACTTAACAGTACAAGTTCCGAGTCGCAGTACTTGAGATTTTTACTTCTAAATAGTCTAAATATCGATTTAGTTCGAGTGTCATCATCATCATTTTCAGCCGTTCTCCATCCACTGCTGGATAAAGGCCTCTCCAATCCTCTTCCATTCCTGTCTGTCTTGAGCAGTCTGCATCCAGTTGACTCGACACATTCTTCTCAATTCATCAACCCATCGTCCACTAGGTCTACCTTGCTTTCTTTCACATCCTCTCGGATACCGTTTCAGTATTCCGTCTGCCATCCATTCTTCTCGCTATGTGTCCACTTTAACTTTTTCACACATTCCGCTATATGTATCTGCCACTTTGGTCATGCTTCTTACCCATGCATTCCTCTTACGATCTCTTCTTGTTATACCGAGCATACATCTTTCCATGCTTCTGTGTGCACTGGATCTTACGTAGCATTCTTGAATTTAGCATCCACGTTTCATAACTGGCAGTATGCATTGGTCGTATGTCTTATTTTTTAAGCATAGCGGAATGTTGGATTTTGTTCGACATATGTATATGACAAATATGTCTGTTCGGTTAATATAATAATATAGCTTTCGGTACGGTAAGTCTTTCAAAAGCTAAATTCATACCTTATTCAGTGAAACAATAGTATGCCGTAAACTCTTAACGACAGAGACAGATACGATACATACGATAAAGGATATGTTGATATATGCTAAAGTAACTTTGGTTAAATGTATTATATGCTTTTCGCATAATTCAGCAGTTTCCCCGTAAATAGTGAACGATAAACGTAAGCACAATCAAAAGAAAGAATTTAAGATATACTGTTACTTGCTGAATTCTAAACTACTTGGACTTGATTCATTAATATAGTGAACCCCCCCTTTCATATATATGTATGTACATATAATTCGACGACTTCCATCATATTCCAACATATACACTTAGAAAAAGCAATCATTATCTTATATTTTCACTTTACGCTGTATGTATACAATCAGCGAATTAAGTCAACATTGGCTAAAATTAAATATTAGATTTCCAAATGAATGATAACCCGTAACGTAAACTCAACGTTACAATAAAACCGTACAGTACTCCAATAGATAAGCCTTTTTAAACTTTTCCGTAGCCTTTACGACGTAACACCTGTAGTATGAATACAATCCACTTACAAAATATACGGCTAAAAAAACATTAGCGAGAGATAAACAAATTGGATGAGTTTTTACAAAAAAAAAAATCAGATTAAAAATTGATTTAATACACAAATTGTAAAGGTGAGTCATCGGTGAAAAGTTTTAAAGTAATAATATAGCACTAGTAACCGCCCGTTGACAGTGTCGTCAGTTGTCTATCATTTATGTACATATGTAAATATACTCACCGTGAGTGTTTGTGTGATTTAGTGAGGTTATATAGCGCGAGGGCTTCGCGCAACCCATGTTGTGTGTGTGTGTGTGCGTATATGCACATGCTATACCGTGGTATGCGGCTATCCATGCCGACAGTGTTTGTGTGAGTTAGTGAGGTTATGTAGTGTGAGTTAGTGAGGTTATGTAGCGTGAGCGGTTTGCGCAATCCATATCATATGTGTGTGAGTGTACGTGCCGTGCCATGTTATGCGAGCGTTCAGCGGCTAGGCTACCCAGCCGGTCAGCCGGTCAGACAGATTCCAGCGCCACCATATATGTATATACATATGTAGTAACATCATACTCTATTTTATTGTCAAAATCAACTAATTTCTCCTTTGTATCAATTGTTACTAAACTTAAACCGTGACGGTTTGTAGAATAGTTTTAGTGAATATTAACTATTACATATGTATTTTTTGGGCTAAGTAATTGTTCTGTATGCATTGTTTTGATTTCGAGTACATAGCATTTTAGGTTTGTGCAATAGTGGATATACTTCTTTCTTGCTCTTATCATCAAACATAATTCCAACCGTGTCTTTTATTAGTGGTAGCACTAAAGTCTTGCCAATTGTGTGCGTCTTACTAGCTTGCGCGATTTGCAAACTAATCAGGTACGAGGCGTGAAGAGATTTTTAATTAATGCTGGTGTAATGCGAAAGCTTCGATTTCGACGACTTACGCTGTTCCAGTTGTCTTTCAAAAATTCTAGTGGCTTGTTTTTAAAATCCGGATGCTTCGTCACAAAATGCCAACGCAATTTGCTCGGACGCATCCTATTCTCTGTTGTGCCATCTGGTTTTTTTTTAATTTTGTTGCATATTATTTTTACTTTCATATTTTTAAATAATTAAAAAAAAACACTCTTTGGAATGTGAATTATAAACTTTTTCGCGACCCACTAATAATCGGCTCGCGACCCACAGTTTGGGAAACGCTGCTCTAGAGGCTACAGTGACAGTTGACACTTAGACTTTGACTGTGTAATAATACAACAAACCTATCGTAGCAAAGTTACAGTATAATATCCACCATAACAAAGAAGAAAACGGATGATTTCGGGTATCAAACACAATATACCTTTTTAGGTTATGTACAATATGGTAAATTCGCACATACCAGAGACGTCATTGTGGTGCAAATTAGTTCACGGACAATGTGCGTGAAACCTTTTGTAAGCTTTATAATACGTTCCATGATAGAATACACGTGTATGAATGTATAGGATTTGATTTTTTGATGTAATGCAAAAGAAACAAAGATATTTGTTCGTATGTAAATTCAATGAGGAAGTGATATGTATGTGACAGTTCATAGTTGCTGTCATTCAAAGTGAGGTATTGTAGATATGGGGGTTCATTCTCACCGTGGGGTCTGCTCGTGGCCATTATGGGGGCCCTATGAGGGGGCGCAGGCTCACAAAGGGGCACTCGTTTGACAGCTCATCGCAAAACAGGTATGACGATCCCCCACCGAATATTAGTCACCAACTGACCGCGAACACTAGTGTATGAATTTACTGTTAACATGCACACACACTATGATGTGTGACCATGTACGTCAGTGTCATTTTTGATTTATTTTAATTTTATTTTCGTTATTATTGTGTTGTTTTATAGGATTAAGAAACTTTTAGTTATGTGTGTATAGTGATTGGGATTTTTTTGACGTGTAAATGTTTTTAGTTAAGAAATAAAATTGTTAAATGTCTCGTTGATACGTAATTCGAAATTAATCTGAAATCAAATTAATTTCATTTTTGTCGCATGATTAGGTCCTATTTCTATTTATATGAATTGATTTATAGTTAATCAATGACATTCTGTATTTTTTAGAATATAATTTCTTCGTATATGTGCGTAAAAGGGAGGGGGGAATTAATCAATAGTGTTTGTTTTTTTTTTTGCGGCGCTGCTATTGATTGAAACATTTAGAATGCTCTTGTATTTGAGTGATTAAAGTCAGAAAATGTGATTTAATGGTAATGGTTTTTTTGGCGTTCTATTAAAATGTAACGGAGATGTGCAGAGCAAAAGAGTTTTCATCAATAATTTATTTTATTATGTATTCTATGTCGCTTTGCTTGATAAGCATACGTGTGCAGGCAGATCGCATGAGAAAAATCGTATATTTCCATACTGCCAAATCGGCCGATCGAATCATATGAGCAGACTTGACCGTGAATATCAGGCTTAAGCATATTCAAAACAAACTGAAGGCTAATCTTGCAAAATATTATATTATTTCATCCCTAAAAATACATAGCCAAGTAATAAGATAACAAATCCTGTCTTACTGCACATAGTTAAAGCTTAAGCCCCCCAGCTCTCGAACAAAAAATTATAGGAACGTTGTGATCACTAGTTATAGGAACTGGTGATGGTGTGTAACGTTCATATGTTCATACAAACTGGAGTTTTGTATTTTATTTATGTCTTGAAGTACAGCAGGTTATATGTGTACAGAAGGTTAAGTGGCGTGATGACGTGCTTCGTGTGCTTAGGTCAGGATTCATGCGTAGTGGCGTACTATGTTGAGGTAGTCTATCCTGGGGCAGCGTGAGTTCAGCTGACAAGCGCTTACTGTCCAGTCCAAAGATGGCGTGAGATAACCGGGGCGTTGTTGCCATGTGAAAGAGTTGTTTGTGCGGTTAGAGTGCGGGGCGTACTGACTGTGTAAGTGGAGCGTAAGGCCTATACATACACACTTTAGAAATAAATCCATTGTGATTTCCACATTGGTATCTATATTTTATCATGAAATACCATAAATATAGAATACATAGATATACCCCTTCATACTTTTCGGTAGAAAAAAATCGTCACAAGAGTAGGGATGAATGGACAGAATCCGAAACTCGAATAACAAAGAAGTGACCTTTTTTTCAACACTTCTACTCCCCACAACTAGAATTTTTATACCCGAGTGACTATTCTACGTCATCTATGATTATGGCACAATCTCACTAAACAA
The DNA here is from genome assembly GCA_022651745.1 of Parapsyche elsis. NCBI lineage: Eukaryota > Metazoa > Arthropoda > Insecta > Trichoptera > Hydropsychidae > Parapsyche > Parapsyche elsis. Next base: position 2,752,927 of record JAGVSN010000049.1, read on the forward strand.
GACGGCATTTTATACCAATTTCACAGTCAAATGACGACGGTTAAAAACCAACTGTTTCCCACAACCAAAATTTTTATACCTGAGTGTACTGGTTAGAGTCGAAATTTTTAGAGTGTGAGGGCGTATCTAGATTATTTTACATTTATGTGAAATACACTTATAAATTTAAATTAATTCCCTTCACCTAAAAGCAATCAACCAACGCTACCAACCGACACCACAACCACAAAATCAATAAAATAAAATTTAAAAAACGCTTCAGAACTAACTTAAATGCGCAAAGATCAATAATGAAAAAAATTTCACATCTAAATTACACCACAGATCGATTTTTAACGCAACAAAATCATTGCATTACATTAAACGAAATGGTGAAATACAGGGTCGATATATAAAGACCAAAAAAGTCGTCCATGAATCAGTGTTGTTTGGGCGCAGGCGCGACCACTACTTCCTTTTCCTGTTGCCGGGCTGCCGTCACCATGCCGGTGCGTCCTCTCTTACACATTTTTACACCAAAACATTGAATCGAGGGGCCCTGGGGGGCTGAGCCCCATCACACGACACCCCACGGAGGCCCCCATTAACCAAATTCGAGGCCCCAAAACCCAACTCGCCTCGGGCGACCGAAGCGTGGCACGATCGCACACATGGCTAATGTCACGAGGGGATTTCCCCCCACCCCCGCACCCCTCCGAGCCCCCATGGGGGCTCAATTAAACTCGCGACACGTACCCCGACCATTTGACCCCCGTTACATTCACCCCGGGTCACTTTTGACCCATTTCACAAATCTAACCTCAAATTGTGAAACATACACATGACCTCGCTGCTATATATAATATTAGTGTCGCGTTTTTTTTTTGTATCGAATTACACCGTCTTTTATGATATCGATTGATGCGAACTATTTTAATGATATTATGTAAATTTTTGTCCTCTTTGTATGTGCGCACGTTTTCGTTTTATCTTTGTTTCAATAATTTACGTATGTTTGAATTGTGTGTACACACATGTTCGAATTTGTACGGTGACCTTCTGTGGAATTGATTTTCGTTCATTACGAAAGTGGTCCGAGTCGCCAGGTTCAAATATTGAATCATTTTTGTACTTCGCCCTGTGCAGATGTGCTAGCTCAAAGTACCTGGCGTCTCCCGGATGTAAATAGTTGTACTTTTTAATAATTTTTTCTGAATTTGCAATACCCTGTCTCGAGTCTGATTTATAAAAACTAAAATTTGCACTGTGGCTACCCGAAAGGAAAATAAGTACCCCGGAGGAGTTCCTTTTGAAAATAACATTTTTCTCCAAATATTGTTTTCTTATCATAAACCACAAACGTACCATTTAAGAAACGTTACCTTACGCGTCTTTTCAAGATCATGAGATAAGTGCAATATATAAGCCGCCTTGAGGAGAAACACCACATCATTTCTCTTAGAGACCCTCAGATGAGGCCCCCCCCCTCATGTATAGTCTGTTGACCTTTCCATTGCAGACAAACGGCCGTCCAGCAAGGAACAAATAAATAAATCCAATAACAAATTTTGGTTGATTCTGTATAATTTAGTCATTGTATTGCCCATTAGTTATAATAGAGTTGTGAAAACAAAAGAAAGAACATTTTTTATTATTAATTTTACTGAAATAATTTCATTAACTTTATAAAACTACCACTCCAATACCGCTATTATAACAAATTTAAATATAGTATTTTTAATTTCCAATAATTTTCCTAATTAATTCAACTATAAGAATAATCTTAACCAAGTCATATTTATCTCTTAATCACTATCCAGAACGAGAAATGGCCTTTTAGCGAACTTAGCAACTGAATAACTCGTATATAATCAAATAGACGAGAATACAATCGGCGACTAATTAACCATTCAGTATTTAAATCAATAAAAATGGCCAGTAATGAATATATTTTTGATAGGCAACTTTGGTAAATAACTACCGTATACTGACCCTATATTGTAATTACTCTCCATTTGGTTACAATAACTTGAGTGTAAATCGGAAAAGTTTGAGACGAGAGTGCGGAGCCATGTGTTCCCGAGTCAGTTACCAATCCTCCAATTATCACGGGTATGACTAAAAGCACGGACGGTAACAATTGCGTTATAAAATTTGGCCATTTTCGACCAAGCTCCCAGAAGTGCCGAGTTCTTTGCGAATAATTAGACTAAGAGAGCAGCCGATTAGCCCAAATTCTCTGACTTTAAAACTCAAATCAAAATATTAAATTTATTTGAACCGTTCTACCGATAATTTTTTAATTCATAATCGCTTACACCTCTACTTAATGGATGAGTCCAATTCAACGGCCATCACCTTAAAAATCATTGTCCACCAGCTATATACATATGTTAAAAAGGGACAAAGATGCGAATGGTGACGCCCACTTTGTTGAAATGCTAGTGGTTGACAAACACTAAAGAATGTACCGATAACATTGCATTACCCTTTCCACGGTGGACTTTTAGTACTCTTGTCCCTAAAAGCAGACTATATATATATATATATATATATATACACGCACACAGCTGAATTAAGATGTATTGTACAGTTTTTTTAATGTTTACTTGTAATGATTTCAGTTAGCGGTTGACCTTTTGCACCCGTCGCCCGTCTCCGAGAAGAGGCGTCACAAACTCAAACGACTCGTTCAACACCCCAACTCCTACTTCATGGATGTAAAATGCCCTGGCTGTTTTAAAATCACCACAGTATTCAGCCACGCACAAAATGCTGTGGAATGTCCCGGCTGCTCCACAATCCTATGCCAACCCACTGGTGGACGAGCTAGATTAACCGAAGGTATAACAAAACACTATCTCATTAAATATTTCTTTTTCTAGTCCTATTTAATGGATCAATTTGTATTGCTGATTATCGTGTGAATGATGCAGCAGTTTCGAGTGATTCATCACTTTCACCTAATTTAATTTCACTAGCGAGCTTGTGTTGTAACACTTTCGCTTCCAAAGCTTCACCGAGGAACTTACTTTTTCCAGTTCTGAATAATATATATCTAACCTGGTTGCTGTATGTAACGGTGAATTAAATGTGGTTTTTTTTTTTTTGTTTCAGGATGTTCCTTCAGAAAAAAACAACACTAATTTCTCCGCTTAGGAGCCTGTGTATGTTATGGTTTTTCATTGTATGTATGATTTTCTATAAATTTAATAAATAAAGAAAGGCTTATTTCAATTCCACACTAAACCAGGCTTTCATTATACCTTACCTTGCGTTTTTTTTTATGCGACTTGTATACATTATGGCTTTGTAAATAACACATCACGCATTTCAATATAGAAAATTTATTTAACATTATGATCAAATATAAATTTATACTATAAAATAATAGTAACAAGCGAAACATTAATTAGTATTTTCCATCCGTAAAAATTAAATAAAATTTGTACATTAATAAACGAGCAGTTAAAATTTTTACAAGTATTTTTAATACAATTTAAAAAAAATCACTAGAAAATATTTGTTCACTACAGATTATTTACACGTCTTAATTCTCCATTAAAAGGTTGTTTGAACAATCTCTCCATATTCAGGAGAAAATACATTCAATCTATATAAACAAGTTTCTAATGCGGCATTGAGTGAGGATGGAGATGCATTAAATTCATCAAATTTCTAAGTCGCTCTCGTGCTTTATACAAGTATGAAATAATAAAAAAAATTACAGCCAGTTTGGTAAACGATAAGTACATAACATTCCACGCTACATGGTGATGAACAATTGATTTTGGCTGTGTGAAGATTGGTATTTTGCTAACTACGCACGTTCCTTTATCAGTTATTTGATGAAAAAACTATGCGTTTTGAATTGTAAACACTTGTCACCATCGAGCACTTCGCCGGCATTCTTTATATCACTTTTAATCTCGGCGATCAAATCGTCCAAGGATGAGAAGTTCTTCTCAGGTCGCAGATAACCCAATATACATATTTTGAGTTGAGATCCGTAAAAGTCTTCTTCAAACTCGTGCAATATATGAGTCTCCTGAAATTGTAAATGTGCCTATGAGATTATTTATTTCAGATTGTAATATACATGTACATTGGGGGTGGGTTTTATACCATTGATTTTTGTTCGTTGTTGTAATAAGGACACCATCCTATGTTCATGACCATTTTGTAAACTGGTTGATTGTCGACACGCGCCCAACCGTAATATACTCCGGGGATGAAATCTTTAGGCAGTTCTTCTACGACGCTACGAGGAAAGTTAGCTGAAAATAAATCAATGGAACGTTTAATGAATAACTATGTGCAACAAGGCTAGTTTAGCAGAAATGAAATATAATCGGAGAGTTTGCATGTACTAAATAAAGCGGGGAGGGGTAAGTATTATTTTTCATATAAATTTGAAACTAAAGTGGTGATATTATAGGGTAGACATAGAAATGACCGAATCCAATAAGATCTAATACGAATTATGTAGAAAGTGGATTTAATCTAAAGGTAATAACATCGAAAATCTTAAATAGGACACGAGGAGTAATTTATTTTTGACGAGTTTCAACATTTCCATTTTACATCATGAATAGAATTTCACATAGGCTTTGTCTTTACCAGCGATAGATCGTCAACCCTTGAAGAATCCGATTTAATTTTCGATACGCAAAATGTTACGCATTTGCGTCGATTGCGATGACTAATATGAAGACTGCCAACTGGAGTTTCTCAATGTTTTCCTCGTAATGCGTGTTATTTAAGATTTTCGATATTTTTACCTTTAGATCAAATCCACTCACTACAGTAATTCACGGGTTCCCAACCTATAGGTCGCGACCCCAAATAGGGTCGCAAAGGGTTTTCTGTGGCGTCGCCAACTGAAACAGTAAACTCAAAAAAAATATTGACTAATATGACTAAATGAATGTTTGAATAATATTTTTTGCCTTTTTCAAATATATCGGGGTCGCCGGTCACTTGGCTTTTATAAAAAGGTCGGGAACCTGTAGCTACATAATTCTGAAGTTGAAATGGCCGAATTACTAATCATATTACAGTACTAAAATCAATTTTAATCTTAATAGTCATAAAGCCACTTTAATGTATGCTAACTCTTTGTATTCTATTATTATTGTTTTAGATAACATGTCAAGTTTACATGTGTTGTGCGAATTTTTTTAGATAACGCCGTTTTTTCGGAATATGGTATTTATCAGAAAAATCACCTTTCAAGGTTCAACAACAGTTTTTTAGCTATTGAAATTTAATTTTCCGATATGGAAATGGAATAAATGCGCCGCAGGCAACATTTTTTCTACAATTTTGTTCAAAGAAAGAAAATAAGTTTAATTTTGATTAAAATACATCCGATTCTCTCTTTGCACGGGGGATAAAATATATTCTATCGTGAGATGCTCAAAAAACATTAAAGAGAATCAGATAGGTAGAAAGAATGTTAAATTAAAAGTCAAGTGTCTAGTGGATGTAAAAATGTAGGGGAATAAACCAATAAAGTTATTTAGAATAAGTATCAAAAAGATTGAGTTAAATATTATAGAAAGCCTTCTTAAAGATTTAGTTTTTAACTAAGATGAAAATAATGACCGTAATTTAAATTCACCCATAAGCCATAATATTGATACAAAAACATATAACATAAAATGTAGATGAACATTTTTTACACGTAACACCAAACTGTAAGATTTCTTTCAACCGATGAGGAAAATTTTGCAATAATTCACCATATACTTGTTTGTACACAGCATACGGAAAATCGTCAAGTGATCATAGTGGCGATAGTGTGCAATCATCATAATGGTGAAATCGCCATTATGATGATTGCACACAATATCTGTGGTATCTTGTAATTACATACATACGTCACGTAAAGGAAGTGTTATGTGAAATGCTACAATAATACCAGTGGGACAGCCGAGTTGTTTCGAACCGCGGCCAAAACCCTTGACGACCTGACCAGAGGTGAAGAAAGGCAATTGGAGACGCATCTCCTGGGGCTGAGAGATCGATTCGTCCAAAGTCATCACGACATACGCTCGGTTACGACACTACCTCCACGAATGACAGTTGGAGGACAACTGAACTGATTTCGAGCACGTTCCACTGACAGCTCGTTCGGCCTTAACAAATCGACCATGACTTACAATGTAACTTTGACATTTCATTTTTTTTTTGTTCGATGATATATTTTATTGGCATTATCGTATTATTTGTAGGTCACATTTCCGTGTTGATTTTTGCCTTGACTGTTGATTTTTGAGTTTGTAATAAATGCGATTTTGGACTGTAGGAATTCTCTACTCTAGCTTCCGCATTATTTAGGATGGCAACATTGCGCTGCATTCAGAGTGGCGGGTGGCCAGATTTTTAAAACAACTTATTGGGATTTTAGTAAAAAAAAAAACTAATTAAAAATAAAAATTTCCTCCCCGGGTTAAATTTTACCATTCTCTTTAACCCCTTTTGTCACAATCGAACATTTTGAATATTTGTTCTAGAATTAATGAAGGATTTATCTTTAAGGACTTAAAATAACTAAGTAATTATTCAAAACATTAGAAAAATCAACAGGCCGAATGAGCACGAGGCGATTGCAATATTGCGGGCGTGGTGTACGCAGGCCTGCGAGTTCGGGAGTACGGGAATTTCGAGCTTTGTAAGATCAGAACGTCTCGCATCGCCTATTGCATTTTTGTTCTCTGAATCTCTGCCCAGTTGCCCACTTACTAAGCATTCAAAAACTTCAATTATGACTGTGTATCGGGATTCGGGACATTCCCGCCGAAATCCGGACGCCTGGCAACCCTGGCTGCATTCCCAAACTCAGAGTGGGGAACTCAGTTAAATTCCAGCGCACCCTGTTGTTCAACAGCATTCTTTCCATCTTTGCTCACACAGACTTCTTCTTAAGTATATCTATACACTGTTGGTTTTGTGACGCAACATTTTCTACAAATCCCCCCCTCCATTAGAGCGTGACGTCATTTATGGACGACCCCTAAGCTTCAAATAAAGTTTAATTGATAACACTAGATCCCACGTGACGACATAATGTGATGTATTAAGTCAACAGTACTTTATGGTAATGATGTTTAGAGGTTAAATTCGTGTGTAAGCTGTGATAGTATTCAGCGATCAAATTAATCGTTAAACAATCATAATTATGATTTTGAACGCAAAACGTAGTCACAGTAGATAATCATATTGTATAGTTGATAGTTATTTTATACCTAGGACAATTGGTGAATATGAGAAGGATGTAAAGAAGAAGAAATTAAATTAGGATGGAGTGCTTATGAATGAATGAACATAATATTTAAATTCAACATCCCGCTATGCTTAAAAAGTAAGGCATACGCCCAATGCGTACTGCCGGTTATGACGTATGGATGTGAAACGTGGATGTTAAATTCATGAATGCTACGCAAGATCCAGTGCACACAGAGATGCATGGATAGATGTATGCTTGGCATAACAAGAAGAGATTGTAAGAGGAATACATGGGTAGGAAGTATGACCAAAGTGGCAGATGTAGCGCGAAGAATGGATAGCAGATGGACGCGAGAAATACTGGAATGGTATCCGTGAGGATGTGAAAGAAAGCAAGGTAGACCGAGTGGACGATGGGCTGATTAATTGAGAAGAATGTGTGGAGTCAAGTGGATGCAGATTGCTCAAGGCAGATAGGAATGGAAGAGGATTGAAAAGGCCGTCATCCAGCAGTGGATGGTGAACGGCTGAAAATGATGAATGATGATGATGCATTATGAATTGAATGCAATGATCTTATCAAATATTCGACAGTAGAAAAAGTTAAATTCAAAATTACGAAACGAATAATAGTCGCATTCATTTATTTTTGGTATTGAAAAATTTTAAGTTTAATGCATTACAATAGAATTACATACAGCTCACACAAATACTTAAGATTCGTCTAAATTACGTAAGTTTATATTCAATTAATTCTTTATCATCGTTTTAAGCATCATCAGCAAAAGTAATCAAAGAAGATTAGAAACAACACATCATTTGGTAATATTACTTTTTTTAAACTTTATTACAGTAAATGTTTATACACATTCAAAGTAATTCACACACAATATCTAAAACAGACTCGGGAAATGTCAGTCATTCACTATGCAACTGTGAAAAGAACCGTTGAGCTCAATCAATTATAGCACACGAAAAAAGTCGTAAATTCATCGAGTGCAACTGTCTATCAATATAGTTTCAATAAACTGAATGCAAGATAGGAATAACCACAATCTTGGGTCAAATGTGTTCCACAAATCTCAGTATGCAAAAACCATTTTATACTTTAATTTCTTAATCACTTGAAATTCAAACTTTTATAAACTTAAATGATAAGATAGTACCTCATATGCTGACATGACTGAAATTGACCAAGTCTTTATCGGGCAGCTCGCTGGAACCTGAGACGGAATGGATCACTGGATGCATCGTGTAAATGGGCTTGTAAACTTGCAGATCAGATTATGTCGTGATGTGGAATCTACTGTCAATCAGTTAAACTTTGTTGAGAAATTTATTTTTGGCTTTTAGACTATTTAGGACAGTTTCACTAAGTTAATATATATGTATGTACTCAATTTATGCGAGTTGTTTACGCGGTTTTACAAAATGGACATTTTTTAATTCGTTCGTGTGATGAATAGAGGTCAGCTGGGGATATTACTTCGATAACCCAACCATTAGATCAAGGTATCATCTCGACATTTAAAGGATATTATATCAAATATACATTTCAAGATATTTTGACGAAGGTTGATGAAGATGAATACAAATTCAGAAATTTGGAAAAAACTTTAGAATTTTAAATTGTCTGTAGCACGCAAAGATTCACAAAAGATCTTTTTTTTTACGCGGTTTTTTTTATTACATATTCATCATATTTATTACACATTATTGATATTAAAATGACATTGGTTTTGATATTTTTCACAAGAATGAACTTTTTTTAATAACTCTGGTTTGTGTTTTTAAAATTCATAAAATTGTATAAAATTCATATCAAAGTTGCATTTGGTATAAATGCATGCTTCCAATGTGTCTATTTTTAATTGGTTTTTTTCACTGGTCCACATATTGTTCACTAATGAAAATATTCGTTCAATAGGGGCATTAGATCCGGGGAGACATGAAATATTTAAAAATTTCGACCATCTTTGTGGGCAGGGCTAATCATTTTGTCGCCATTCTTCGATCTTTTCATTGGTGACATAACTTTTAATACACGAAACTTCATCGAATAATTCGCCGTTTTTTCGAATAATTCTGCTTTTGTTCTGGCACAAGAATACTTTTCTTCAAAACATGTCTTGATTAATTTTGAATTGCAGTCGTTTGACCGAAATGAATGATTATGTTGTACAGAATGATAACACCAAGATGCCTCCTTTAGTGCTAACGCTTTTACTTTGTCATCAAAAATTTTGCTAACAATGAACGAGTTTAACGCTTCTTTGTGTTTTGATGTCTGTATATGCTGTGTAATTGCTGATTTGCAACTATTCGCAATATTAAAATTAGCCGAACATTTATTACATTTGACGTCACTATCCGTTATTCTCCTTTTAATGAAATGAAATTCCTCTTCCAATGTTTTGTTAAAAATGCATTTTCCACCTGATTCCGAAAATACAGAGTTGTGATTTACATATTGAACTACGGTGAAACAGCGATAGTTTCACAAAATAAAGGACGAAAGGGCAATTTTAGAAAATAAATAAATCTAAAGGACAGAGCGGTGAAATAAAGGACGTATGGTCACCGTAGGTATAACCACCGTCAAATGATGGCCGTCAGTTTTTTACGTGACCGCCGCCGCCGAAACCGAGCTTTAATCATCTCAATATAAATTACCCCCAAATCTCTTCGCAAAGTTAAAACACCACACCGATTATAATTTTTCCAAATGACACAACACTTCGGACATTCAATAAACACAAACTGAACCGAAAACAAAACCAAAACAAAAAAAAAACACACACAAAAGAGGAGGTAAATGCGTCAGTTGGCAACAGTGCATTCGTTCACGAGAGTGTGTGTGTGTGCATGTGTGCGTATGATTGTCAGCCGTGTCGGTCAGTGTGTGGTGTTGGTCGACAGGAGCGTTTGACTCCTGGGAGAGAGGATCGTGATCCGGGAGCGCCATTGTCCTGGTCCAGCGGCGCTCCTCGCACTCGGGGAGCGTTTCATCCCCATGGAGAGACCAGAGGGGGCTCTCGGGGGGGGGGGAGGGGGAGGAGCTTGGGCTGCGCCCCCAGATCTCGCTGACATCTTTGACACGGCATTCGCCTCCAACGTAGACCGTCCACTCCACTCCGGTGAGGATTTACCCCTAGATTGATTCTACAAACATGTCAATTATGCTATGTCAGCTCGCGTTACGGTGGGTTTGGTCTCCGGTGAGGGTTCGCACCCTCTGCGAAAGGTTAGAAATGTCTTCGATGACAGATGTCACAGTACGACCGTGACTCATGTTTGTGTGTGTGTGTGTGAAAAAATTAGTACACCACCTATCGACCGATTCTATCAATACTGAAATAATAATTGATGAAATGATGTATTTACTTGTTTTGTGTTTACTCGCGGATGTTTGTTTTAAAATTTGCCGATTTGTAAAAATTTTATTGTTTTGATTTATTTTTAATACGATTTTGATCAAAATGTCGTCATTTTGATTTGTCAGCGATTTGTTTATTTTGACCAGTATAAAATTGTGACAAAAGTAAATATATTAAATTATTCTATGAAAATTTTCGATATACATACATATCTGTGTATCCGTTTTAAAATAATCGAAGACTTTCTACGTGCGAACGTTTGCTTTCATATGTTGGTTATTTGATACGGTGTTTACTCAAGACAAATTATATCTGTGCTTCGTAATGAGCGTTAACGGCTCGCTTAATTTTATACTACGGTTCGTTTTTAGTGAGTATTAGGTCCGTTGTTCGGAAATGTTAACGTGTTGGAATTTCATCAGCGCTACCGGCGGAATAGATATTTTTGTCCCTTTTTACCATGTACAGTTAGAGGGAAACGATAGCTCCGCACTGTCTCGTCTCAAAGAGTAGACCGATACCTCACTTTACAGCCGTGATACATTCCGGCCGTAAAGTGAAATGCCCTATGATGAATCATTTATTTCGGCAAATTAACTATGCTTTATTTTTTTATTCCAACCAAATCTTCACGGTGACGAATTCATCGTCATCGTCATTTTCAACCGTAAACCGTCCACTGCTGGATGGAGGCCTCTCCGATCCTCTTCCATTCCCATTTGTCTTGAGCAATCTGCATACACTCAACTCCACACATTTTTCTCAATTCATCAACTCATCGTCCGCTCGGTCTACCTTGCTTTCTTTCACATCCTCTCGGATACCTTTTCAGTATTCTTTTCGCTATGTGTCCACTTTAAGTTTTTCACACGGTCCACTATATCTGCCACTTTGGTCACACTTCTTACCCATGTATTCCTTTTACGATCTCTTCTTGTTATACCGAACATACATCTATCCATGATTCTCTGTGTGCACTGGATCTTACTTAACATTCTTGAATTTAGCATCCACGTTTCACATCCATACGGCATAACTGGCAGTATGCATCGGTCATATACCTTACTTTTTAAGCATAGTGGAATGTTGGTTTTAAAAACTATATTCATTCTTCCAAAAGTGCTCCATCCTAGTTCCATTCTTCGTCGTTACATCCAAACATATTCACCAATTCCCTTAGTTACAAATAACTATCAACTCTATCTCTACAATATGATTATATACTGTGACTACGTTTTGCGTGCAAAATTCATTAAACATAATTTTAGTTTTATTAAAGTTAATTTTTAAACCTATTTTTATTAAAAGTTTGCAAAACATATTTTATCTCTACGTACTTAAAAAATATCATATATCGAAACATGATATGGGTGTGTAAATATTGCAGTTTGCATTTTTCATTTTGCATACTTTGCAACTGACCGTAACATACCAATCATTTATTCCAAGTATTAGTGTAATACGACACTAATGTTATCTCTCATAAGTGTTGTACAATATTTTAAATTTCTTCTCTATATTGTACATTACAGTTGAAATGGATTGCGAGCAGTTGTTTGCGGAGAGTGACGATGATGTAGAAGTACTACCGACGCCTACAAATGGCGACCCGGCCTTAAAGTCGCCAATTCAAAACGCACCGTGCAATTTGTCGACACCGAGTGACACCAACGGCGAGTTCACATTCGGCATACCGATTCAACCCAGCGGCGAAAGACGCTACCCGTTCGTATCCAGTCCTGAGAATCGACTATTGGACTACTTGGTTGTGCGGAACGACGTTTGTCCGACCGCCGTCACCAACACATTCCCACAGCCTTCTTTACCTTCTTTACACAGACCGACCATTCGTCTCGACGTTGGCGACTTGAACGCCCGATATCAGCCCAAGTCCGACGCTCATTACTTCCCACCGCTAACGGATTATTTACCGGATAGAGATGAGAATCCGACATACACGTCTAGTGTGGCGTTCGACGATAATAATTCCGATCCGTGGATGAATTCGACGCAACGTCTCAACCGCACCAATATCGACTATCAACCGTTCCTAGGACGGGGCCGTCACAAAGTGCACCCGTTGCCGTATCACAACGAAAACATACTGAATCTCAGCAACAATTCGAGACTGAGAGATCCGGCCGGCGACCTGTCCGGCCCCAGCAACTATACTAATTATTTAAATAGGAATAATATACGCGATTTGTTCAATAAGGAGGTACACCCTTCGGCCAGCTCGAGCACGTTGGTCGAAAATCAAACCGAAATACTGTCGCCACCGATCGAAGTCAGCTCCGGTGAGGAGGATAATAATTTAGTGCATAAGAAGCGGATCGTCTGCGATAGGAATAAAAAAATATCTGCGAAGGGTCGCAGGAATTCCAAAGCGCTCGAGCGGAATTCCACGTCGACCGTGCCCGAAGTCAAAACGGAAGACGGCGAACCTTCGGTGGCCCAACGGGACGAATCCCTACCGTTGAACTTCAAATCGGAACACGGCAACATAAAGAGCTTCGTCAACATTCACTTTCCCCACAGTCACTATCCGCACGACCACAACGTTCACTATCCGACCAATTGTCCCGAGCGACCGTGCAAATGCCAAAAGTGTTTTCCGTCGTTGCCGTCGACTTCGCGGAACGGCCGCAGCCTCCCGGACGGCGGAGAACCCCGCACCAGATCCTCGCACAATCACTCACCGCACAAAACCGTCAAACACGACTACCGATCGAAGCACTGTTGCAACTGCCACGGCGACTACCTATTCATCCATCGCTGCCGAGCGAAAGACGGCAAGGGTAACTCCGCCTGCCACGGCAATTGCCATCAAAGGAACAACGATCACTCATTGGAAAATCCCGTGGCCGGAACCAGTCGCAGTACTCCGGCTACGTCGTGTCCCTCGCACAATCACCACTGTCCGTCTTCAGCTTCACACACCGAAAGAGACACGTCTAACATTGAACCGCCGCAGAACACTCAAAATCTAAGCCTCACCACGGGCACGATCAAAATAGAAATAAACTGCGAGACGGTAGCGCCTATAAAGGTCGAAACTATCACGCAGACGGCGACGTCGATCAAAAAGGAATGCATTGAAACGTGTCCCGAGAGCGGCGTGTCTACGAACGTTGCCGATTCTACCAACGGTGCCGATTTGCAGGACGACGCGATGGACGTCGACGTCAAGCAGGAGGTCAAGTCGGAAGGTATTATGTCGTCGCCGATCTTGTCGTTCATCTCGTCGGATATGAAGAACGAGTCAGGTTTCTCGCCGTGTTTGGAAGTGGCCGGTTCTAGCGTCGGGCTGAGCGAGCCGATGGAAGCCGTGCCCGGTACGAGTAGGGAAATTGATTCCAATTATACGTGCGATAGGAAGTGTTTCAATCAGGTACATACATACAATTGTTTTTATATGGATTTGCTTACACTGTTTGTTTGTGTTTTATCGAAATTTATGCTTTAGTCCGGTGCGATTGAAAATTCGTCGAGGTTGTCCGCTAACAATTGTTCTAACGATGCACTGAATGCGCCGGATCTTCAGTTGGATTGGTTGTCTTCGTCCGATTCCGGAGACGACGATATTGATAACGATGTCGTCGTATTAAATGAAGAACCCAAGGTGATTATTTGTCGTTCATGTTTTCATTCATTACTAGAATAGTGGAGTGGGTGCTCAACCGGTGAACCGAATTTCGAAATGAATATTGCCTTCCGTTTTTCAAATTTACTACAATGACTATTTTAAGACTGAGTTTAGTTATTGGACCAATTCCCCGACTTGATTTGTTTCCAAACCTATGGATCCGCAAAGAGTTTTCTGTGGGGTCGCCAACTGAAACAGTAAACTAAGAATAATTATCGACTATAATGCATGTCTTGATGTTTGAATAATATTTTTTGCCCTTTTCAAATATATCGGAATCGCAGGTCACTTGGCATTTATATAAAGGGGTCGCCACTCGAAAGTTGGGAACCTGTGGACTAAACGGTCTTCCTGGGCCGTGCTTATCTCTCTACGAAAAGTATTAATGGTCAAAGGAAGGGATTGTTGTTTCTTCGTGGTATGCATTTGTTTAATCGTCGGTTCTCAAGTACACTAGCTTATTTCTCAAAAGAAGTCTACAGGACTCTTTGAAACTTTTAACATCGGCTCCATTACAATACCTAACACTTTCTTCGAAATTGCTAATCCAAAACACGTGTTCTAATGAGAAACTATATTTAAACGACTGCGTTCAGCAATGTGCTTATCGGACTGTTTTCAATCGATTTAGCACATTCACGGTGATTTTTAACGAGTACCCCGCGGAAAACGGATCGTGAATGGCCACCATAAGACCACTGCTGTATCAAATGATACAGCAGTATAAATCAGAATGTACACAGAAAAAATAAACATCAACTCGATGTTTAGTTTATAAATTTTATATCATATTATAATTATTGTTTATTTAGTCTCCCGTACTATTGGTTGACTTGACCAACGAGCCAGACGAAGACAGACCTAGACGAACATCGGAAAGCAGCATGGAGAATGACCTCAGCTCGGTACCACCACCCACAACACCAACTCGGCCTCCGAGACATCCTCATCCTCTGACTCAACCGCCACATTTAAACGTGCTGCGATCTCGGTAATTACTCATCGTACAACAAACAAACCTCTGTGTACGTATCGCGATAATTATTATCTTAATTTCTGTTTGCATTTTAGGTTTCGTATGGCACCGTGCGTGTATTATCCGCAAGGACACGGCTGCTACAGCCGAGCCGTGGGAAATATGTGCGGAACACAACCACCACCTCATCCCGCTCACACAAACCACTCGCAAAGAACTTGGACACATGTGTTCACACATCCACCTCACTATCCTCACTATATAGGTACTTCTATATCATATACTGTTCATTAGCCACGATCTACCGACTAAAGTAGGTTACTTTATCTAGATGTGTATTTAATTGGAGTTTTGTTTTTAGAGCGACGTCCGGTCTTCAACGGTCCTCCGTTGGCTCACTCTTCCGGAGAGCCTACAAGTATATTGGGTCTGATCGGTCATTCTGTACTCGGCCGAGGTAGACGTTCCGGCTTCAGTCCACCGCCGGCTATGCCTGTGCCTCCTTATGCTGTGCACGAGCGTCTCTGGCATAGGCAGCAGCATATGCAGGTGTGCATAAAGTGCTGTTGATTGAATCTCAACACACGTGTTTAGCGATCGGTGATATTAATGAGTATTTTGTTATTTTTAGGAAATGCAAAGACGTAGTATGGTAGGTGCAAATACTTGTACGGTCGATAGTCACACGCAACAGCGAATGTCGTACGGTGGTTCAAATTATTATTCGCTGGGACCGGTATGCTAATGTCCACTATGTCGTTTTGTAATGTAGTATAAATTTTGTGTGAAATATATTTATGTTGTGTTTGTTTTCGTAGCTTCCGGAGAATGTGAATCAGACTGAAATGAATCCGTTAGCGATCTCGACTATGGATCTTTGTCTTAGTGAGTATTAGTTTATCTACATTGCGTGTCGATAGTGGAAGTCTAACTTTAAAAATAGCACTAAAAATTTCGAGTTTCAGTACTACTCTAAGCCTACTTAACGTAAAAAATTGTGAAAATGAGTTAGATGTATTTTTCATGTTAAAATTAATGTACATATTTTCATCCATATCAGCATGCGTTCAGCGTATCTTATTACACAGAAAAATTACTACTACTAAAATTGCTTAAATTAACGCAAATTTAAAAATGATGAGTTGCTTGGTAACTTATTATTTGAAAGGAAAAAAATAGTAAAAATTCGAATTTTTAAGTTAAAGAAAGATTACGCAATAATGAATAGATGCTGCCTAATTAACATTTTAGGTACCACTCACATTTAGTCTTTGAATGGCGTGGACATTTTAGTTATCGTGGATCGTTTTTTTTTTCATCATTGTTTGATGAATGTGTGAATATTTAATAAATTGTGTCCATAACGTCTGGTAAACAGAATAATGATTTAAAAAAAATGTAATAGAAATTAAACTTAAAGTAATAACATGATAGTGGTAAAAAAAGCGAAAGACTTAGCTCATGAACTATGTACAATTGAGCTGTTTATAAATGAAAGTGGTTTAAGTCCAATTTTGAAAAAAAATTATTAATTGAAATAAAATTATAAGTCGTATAAATTATTAATTGAAAGTAATCGTCTAGCGAATTTTAAAAGTCGAAAATATTTTTTTTTTTCGGATTTTTTCCCGGTATTATTATGCATTAGGTTGACCAGTTTTTTATTTTAATTTTAACGCATTTATAAGGATTGGTTACATTTATAATAATTACTACTACTACTAGTAGTGAACCAAATCTAGACTACTATGTATTTATTTGTATATTTTTATTTTCAGCGATGGTCAACACGTTCATCATCATCTCTATCACTATATGCAACCGCATCATCTCCACATCTCTATCCAGCCTGCGTTGATGGTATGCTTGATTGTAAAGTTATCATTGAGCCGCTTTTGATCCAATTTCTACGGTCGTCGATAACCACTATTCTTTTTATATTATTTTTTGCAGGCTAATCGTGGAAGTCCACCGTTGATTCGCGCCAGTAGATTGGGTCATTTCATACACACAGTGGACGTACGTAGAATGGGCACCGTTCACCAGGGAGCTTCGCGCGAAGTCATCGAAGGCAACACTTATTCGCACAAGTACCGACGACGACCCACAAATACCCAAACTAGCGAAGAGGATTCAATCGAAAAGTGCACCATTTGTTTGTCGATCTTCGAGAACGACAGCGATTGCAGGTGCGTTGGAGAGAATATGTTATTATGTATAACCTAATATGCGATGAGAACGTAATCACCGGGTTTTTCTGTTTGAATTTAGACGATTGCCTTGTATGCATCTGTTCCACATGGAATGCGTCGATCAGTGGCTCTCCACCAACAAACACTGTCCGATTTGTCGTGTCGATATTGAAACACACCTCAGCAAAGACGCTAAACCCTGCTGAGTCTGCGATGTTGGGACGCTGTTTTCAAGTAATTATTACGAATGATTTTGTGACTAGTATATTTTTATTATATGTATATCGTAACAGTTAATGTTTTATTATACTTAAATAATGTGTTTATTGATATGGAATCGCTTTAAATTATGCTTCTACTATGTCGTTTTCGTTTTTGTCGTCAGATTTGGGAATCTCTTTCTTTTTGGCCGATTCGATCGCGACTTGTTGCCAGCCGAGACTTTCCATCTGCAACGTTTTGTTTTGTTTCAATTCCGCTCTGTACACTCGGCCGATTTGTTGTATCTGCTCGCAGACGATGTCCGACGCGCCGACGTTGCCCGTAAGAAACGAGACTTCGGCCGATAGAGTCGCCAGACGCTCAGCGTACTCCATGTAACCTGCAAAATAAATAAAAAAACGAGATTTGTATCAAAAATTAAAATTTTACGTATTATATATATATATAGTAAATGTAACGATAGCATTACAGTGTATAGTCTATTCAAAATGTAATTTAGCAAAACGTTCCACCGAGAAAATACATACATATGTATGTATATGTAAATACGTGTTGTTTAAAATTGCCTTTTTTTTTATTTTATATAAAAATTTTCAAAATACTGATTAGCGAATTTTTTTTTATGTAAAGTGAAACAAAATTATACTAGGAAATGAATACTGTGTTTTTTACAATCCAGTTTTTTCTTTTAAATACTTGTATAGAAAAATAAATTATATTGGTTTATTTTAATGATTAAACTTAAAGAAACGTGTATTTATAGTGTATATACGAGTATATATATATGTATATATATTCAAAAAAATAATTTTAATAGACAAATTTTATTTTCAACAAAAAACGTTGATTTTTTTTAGTATCTGCTGCGAATATAAAAGTGTTGATATGCATTTTAGGATCTCAAATTACCATTGCATCTGTGTATTTATTATATTAGTATTGCATTTCTACGAGAGCCACAATGTACTAGAAAGAAAGAATTTTATGTAATAAAAATTATACTGATGAATTTTATTGTATTTTATAGAATTTTCGTATTTTTATTTACTTAGTGTGACTCGGGCTAAAAGTTGTTGGCGTATTCAGTTCAAACTTTCGACGAAAATATTATATTATGTAAAAGCAAAAACGTTATACTTTAAAAAATTTATTTGTAATTTTTAAGAGGACGATTGTGATTCTTTTAAAAGTGCAAAACAATTTTTTAAACGCGTGTATGTTTAGTATAATCGCATCGTCTTTTGAATTGGTGCCTTGTAAACAAGACCAAATTGTCTGTTTTTATTTTAATTTTTATTGTAGTTATATTGTTAATATACATACGTAATGAAACACAGTTGGTTGAAAATATGTACAGTTTATATACGAAGGGTAATTAATATAATGCAAGAAAACATATTATTTTCAATCATACGCTTAATAAATATGTATCTATAAATAAACGAAATCATACAAATTTACGATTGAAATCAAAATATGAATTCAAATATTTATCCCGAGTTAAATTTCAATCATTCCAATCAGTTCGGATATGCCTATCGGTCTACATATACGTAAAACTCTTTTTTTTTATAAAATTTAATCGAATCAATGAATATACTCGCGCTCGGGCATATCTGGATTTAAAATGACAAAAATGTATATATCGCTTAAAAGCAAAATGTATTTAAGATATAATTTACTTGACTTTTTATTTGATCATTGTATTTCTTTCCCTATTTAGTGCAGTGACGTGTTTTTATTGTATATATATTTTATACTTAGTTGTATAGTATGATAGTTTGTGATGTGTATGTAACATATAGTACGTTATTTGCAGAGAATTCGCACGATCCCCTTATTTAAAATCAAGGTTTTTTTACAAAATCAGAACATCATATATATAAAATACGTTAAAGTCGTGTATTCTGTAGGACTTTAATGGCCCGTTTACACCGACGAACATACCGATGTCAAAAATACCAAGGATTTTGACGCTGTGTATTGTTTACTGATTCGTCGTTGTAAACGAGTCGTTATAAATAAGTTGAATATTGTAAGTAATAGGTAGAACAATATTTTTATACCTTAATAATTATTTTCCTTTAGTGAGTAATGTTATATAAATATAGTAATTGCCAGTACTATTTGTTAGGTTTAAATTCTTACTATATAATTTATGTATTGTTCGGTTTAAACATTTACTTTCAATATTATATTATTAACTCGTTTATATTATTATTACATTTATTGTGGGCAAAGAATTTTTATATAAACAATCTTTCACAAATAAGGTGACATTATAAATATACCCATGGGAGTGAAACTGTTTACAAAATATGTTTCTAATTAATTATAGATATACCTAAAATACTGATTGCCAGTATTTTTCGACTGTAATAAGCGTAAATCACTTGTAAAAAAAACTGCATTACAATATAATATCACATGCATTCATTGCTTTTACTATAAAATTGAATACGGTATTAGTGTATGTGGGTGTTGTCTCAAAAAAATGGATTTTTAACTTTTAATAATTACACACACACACACACGTGCATATAAACAAGTGCAATATGTATATCCTTACAATGTTTTGTAAACTTTGCAATTGATATTTTGTCACACTTCATATGAACACAAATATGTTGTATTATACCTATCTTTATGTATTATATGTTTATATACAACTGCAACTCAAAAAATTAATAAAATTGAATGAAAAAATATTCACATGTGTTTTATATTGTTGGAAAAAATCTATTTACGTACTGATTAGAAGTTGTAAACTGTGTTTCAGATCATCCAAAGTACTTCTGATTTCTATTAATTCGTCTAAATCTTCTTCGGGTGTCATTTCTCCCCATTCTATGGATTTTCGCATTAGAGATATCTCGTTCGAAAGACATTCACGTATTCTAAAATTATCATGAAAATTATATAGGTACAAACAATCGCATTTAGTAACGTGTATTGAAGTTTACCTTTGACTCGTATACTGTATGGCCACAATGGTAACGATTAACAGTTGACTAGCAGCTGTTACGTTACTAGTGCAAGCTTGACTTATGTAAAAGTCGTGTTCTAAATTTTCAGTATCGTAACTTAGGAGTTTATCATCACATTGTACTACATTTAAACCTACGAATGCTAAACCCACACTATACTTTCGCGCGTTGTAATGTTTTGCAAAAGAAATCGTTTTCGTTTTGACGTGATTCAGAAGTAAAACTCTCGAAAATCTCAACAGTTTGATGAACATTGCGTAAAAATTTAATATAAATCAATTTTTCTGTATTTTAGATACGTTAAACTTCAGTGTGTGACACGTACACTTTTTTAGGTTATATTGACAATTGTAGCTGTCATCGATTTGTATATGGCCGCTTTTATACTACGCGTTGACGCCATGACAGTTTTTTTATAGCAGACGTGCGCTATGATTTTAGATAGGGTCGTACATTGACTTGTGTTACGATATCGGCAGGTTGCGTAGTATAACAGTGTATATAGAATTTCAAACTATTGAACCTAACAACATATTTTTCAACCATGCTAGTAAAAGTAAGGAATAATATTTTTGACGAATTTTAACGTTTTTCGTTGATTTATATGCAAGCAAATGGCGTTTTATATTGAAATCAGACACGAGTTCGAAGTAAAATTGTATTCGTACTGTAATTTGTTCCGAGCTGATTTAAATCGACGATTCCGAATAATTACAATTTTTGTCATAAAATATGACCGCTATAATGTGCCACTAAAAATAAAAATGAAAATCATTTCACGGATCATTTTAATATAGCATTAGAGGAGATCGTCAACTTGTAATGAGGCGGGATATGGAGGGGACGCGTTGACGGAATGAGCGCCGAAGTATGCATTGGAGTTCACGCTTCGATTGATTACAGATGACAGTGGAAATGGAAATGAATGATGCGAGAGTAGATAGTGATGTTGTGAAGTTGTCCCCTGGGAAATGCGAGCGGAGTTTGCATCGGGGCCATATATGGCGGCGGAGGCCGACACCAATCGACAGAAATAGCACTGAACGAACACTCGGCTCATTCGTTCGCCGTCTGGACGTTGGGTTGCACGCTTGCGGCCAACGCTGACAATTTTCAAAATTTCGAATTTCATGCACTAATCAACTGCAACGAAATGAACATCATCAATGGAGACTTTGTTTCAGGGAGATGTATGATGATGCGTATCGAAACGGTTCAACGAGGAAACATTACTACCTCTTTAGACTCTCATATGAGGCCACAACCCCTTCATCGAAATAAATCACATTTCGAACGATCCTTTTGCCTTTCATTGAAGAGAATATGATGTTAACATCATCTTCGGGGAAACAATATCGCATCTCTCTTCAAGACTCTCGCATGGGGAGAATGAATGAGTCGCACAGAGAAAAGGTAAGCTTCATGTAAAAAAGCAAAATGTAGACTGCATAATATAAAATACAACAAATTTATGCCAAGAATGAAAATTAAAGCTTCGGGAGGCATAATACTAAATCTAATTTTAGTTTGGAATTTTGACTACGGTTGATTAATTGTAATTGAAATTTGTTAATTGGAGTTCTCGTCGGGAATTTTTCATTTATGAGGGAAAATTACATAATCGATGGTAGTAGTGATGTGATATTTACTATAAATAGTAGCGCAAGGATCTGCCTGGCTGGAGAGCCGGCTGGCTGGGTAGCCGCGGAACGCTCGCATACACCCACGTCACATGCATATACTTAGATTTATGTAAATACACTAATATACACAAATGATAACCACCCGATGACACTGTCAACGGGCAGTGACTAGTTTTATAATACTTTTCAATTATCTGGATAGCATTCTTTTCGCTACATGATTCATTAATATTGCATAAAACAAATCATAATTCATTTTAATTAACAGTTTATTTACATACCTTTCTAGTATCTTATGAAGTTATTAGTATTGCATGTATTTAAATCCTTCGTAAAAAAAAAAATTTGGGTGTGGCCAACCCATGACTTTATCCATATATTTGAGGAATACAAACAGTAACGAAATTATTTTTTTAAGTACGCAAGTAAATAAAACGCATGCACAGCACCACACCAACCAACATACATATCATGAAATCACTGTGTTGAGTGCGCGCGCGTATGTAAAATACGATCTTCGGCATATATTCAAATTAGAAAAACTGCCATTTTCGCTCGTCAGAAGTTAACTAAAATCACAGTATCTCTTACGGCTAACGTGAAAACTATAGATATGAAATTTCGTCAAAATTCCCGGAGCCGTTTCGGAAATATTCTGTCGTTAACTTTTCGACGAAAAAAAAAACCTACTTCCGGTTGACTAATTTTAATTATTATTTTTTTTTTAAATATAAATTTCTCTCAAAACTACAATATTATAATATTGTGACGATACTACATATTTAAAAGGTCGAAAAAAAAAAAAAACAAAAAATCGTTCAAGAGTAAACTGCCATTTTCGCTCGTCAGAAGTTGACTAAAATCACAGTATCTCTTACGGCTAACGTGAAAACTATAGATATGAAATTTTGACAAAATTCCCGGAGCCGTTTCGGAAATATTCTGTGGTAAAAGAATTTTATAATTTTCTACAAGAAAAAAACCCTACTTCCGGTTGAATGATGTTGACCAAATTCCTTATGGCTTTTACGCCTTACGTGAAAATAATAGATATGAAATTTCAGGTTGATAGACTTGATAGTTTCGGAGAAAACACACATACAGCCACACACACACATAAGTACACAGACACACAGACATACAGACATACAGACATTTTCCAGAAATCATGAAAACGTGATCAGGGGATGATACTCGATACAAATCAGTCAAAATCTCGAGGTCGAATTTTCGCACGATCACAATATTATATCCGATTAGGATAAAGTAAAAATTCTGGATATGTGCCTTATATGATTTTGTTTGTCTGGCTGGGTAACCGCAGAACACTCGCTTACACTTACTCACTCATTTACACATACACTCACAGGTAGAGCGAAGCACTTGCATTTTTCAATTACCCACTACATATGTATAAATGATAACCACCCGATGACACTTTCAACTATTAGTATGTAGTTTCAAATGTTTGATAAAAACTTTTCCAACACAAATCTACGTCATTTTTATTAACTCGCTTACCTTTCAGTGCATAATTATCTGAATTTCACGGTTCAATTTGACATATGAGATATTATCTTCACGCCAGTTGTGGAATCTTCGGTTTAACGCGAGCTTTTCAGCCGACTGAACTTGACCGGCTTCTTCCAGACGCTGATTACGTTCGCTCGTACAACAACTAATCTCTAACATTTCTTTCAGCCACTTATATTATATCATCATCATCATCATCATTTTCAGCCGTTCACCATCCACTGCTGGATGAAGGCTTCTCCAATCCTCTTCCATTCCTGTCTGTCTTGAGCAATCTGCATCCAGTTGACTCGACACATTCTTCTCAATTCATCAACCCATCGTCCACTAGGTCTACCTTACTTTCTTTCACATCCTCTCGGATACCATTCTAGTATTCCGTCTGCCGTCCATTCTTCTAGCTATGTATCCACTTCAACTTTTTCACACGTTCCGCTATATCTGCCACTTTGGTCATGCTTATTACCCATGTATTCCTCTTACGATCTCTTCTCGTTATACCGAGCATACATCTTTCCATGCTTCTCTGTGTGTACTGGATCTCGCGTAACTCATTTTCAACCACCCAATGCTGGATGAAGGCCTCTCCAATCCTCTTCCATTCCCTGAGTCTTGAGCAATCTGCATTAAGTTAACTCCACACATCAATTCATCAGCTCATCTTCCACTCGGTCTACCTTGCTTTCTTTCACATCCTCTCGGATACCATTTCAGTATTTCTCGCGTCCATCTGCCATTCATTCTTCTCGCTGTGTCCTTCTTCACCCATGTATTCCTTTTACGATCTCTTCTCGTTATACCGAGCATACATTTTCCCATGCTTCTATGTGTGCACTGGATCTTGCGTTACATTCTTCAAATTAGCATCCACGTTTCACATCCATAAGTCATAACTGGTAGTACGCATTGGTCGTATGCCTTCTTTTTTAATCATGGCGGAATGTTGGATTTAAAAACAATGTTCATTCTTCCATAAGCACTCCATCCTAGTTTCATTCCTTCTTCTTTACAACCAGTCATATTCACCAATTATCCTAGGTTATAATAACTATCAACTATCAACTATCTCTACAATATGCTTATATAGTGACTACGTTTTGCGTGCAAAATTCATTAAACATGATTTTAGTTTTATTATTGACAAAATTGTGTGTTTATAGGTCAAGATGCAGATATGACCGAAATAACCGGTAGAATACCACGAGGGCCAAGTTGTCTAGAGATCTTCACAACTGATTAATTTGGCGCTATTTTACATTTCGCGATATATCATTGCGTAATAATTTATATCGCTGATCCAACGTGTCTTCCCTGTCGTAAAGTTTATTAACTGCGGATACAAACAGTGAATCGATATACCGTTTGGTCTATTTCTACGGGTTTATGATGTGTGAAATATTATCAAAACTACTATTAACTGGGCGCCGCGATTACCAAAATAGTTCCAAACTTTTAAAATACACCAAGATCACGTGCAACTCGACTTAATTTTAGAAGTGCCAGTTTACACTCGTATCATTTGTGATTTTTCTTCACCTTTTCCCTTGAGAAAATATTTTCTTTTGATGTACATATCTATCTGTAGGTGTAGGGTTTATTGTATTCCAACGAAGAGGCACATCGCGCAAACTATGTAGTAATAACTATTTCAGACTTATCTAGTTCTACCCTGGCCATTTAGATTGAAGAAAGCTATACCCACAACATACCAATACCATTCTTAGAATCACTATAAATGGTGATTCACACGTTATTGATTAATAATGTAATCAATTTTTAATCAGAATAGGTTCACAATCCCTCGTGATTAATTATAACTACCTGAACTATGAATGGCTGATACTACGTATATGACAGAGTACAACAATTTCCTAGAGGCGGGCTTAAAAGAGAACAGAGCTCAATTGCGCTCCGCACTTTTCTATTGGGGCATTGATGCAATGGTTATAAAATTAATTAAAGTGATGGTTAGTGTGCCAAAAATAATCAATCAAGTGCAGAGAACGTAAATGGGAATGCGAATGGGGCGACGATAGGGGCGAAAGTTTAACGCAGCGATTTCGCTAAGGTGTGTGAGCGCCTTAAAACGCCTGACGCCACAGTCACCTCTAAACGCCACTTCAAATCATCTACAGCTCAAATGTGTACGTTTAGACAAAAATAAAAAAAATGCCTTGCCAACCTAACGCATAATAACACAATAAGAAAAAAATATTTTTGACGTTTAAAATAAATTTGCTAGACGATTACTTATAAGTATTTTAAAGCTTTAAAATATCACAATTAATAGCAAAAACATCTGACTATTGCTTCCAATACTAATTTTGAACACAATAGTACTAAATTTTGAGTTACACACCGCAAAAGTCCATTTTTTAAAACGCTCATATCTCGTAAACGAGAGCTAACCAACAAATTTTATTATCATATTCGGATTCAGTGGGTTAAACTTAGTAAAGATTGCAATGCAATAAAAGTTTTTTTATTGCATTGTATTAGCCTTTAATTGAAGTCCCATTTGAGTCTACATCTTAGAGAAGGCCCTATGAACAGCACATGCATATGAGTTTTGAAAAAGTGGCAGCAGTGTGGATACTTCTCTTCCCATTTAATTTGGTACCTTTCCGGTCATTCAAACATTCATCTGGTGTGCAATTTTTTAAATTATTTTGTCAATATGCAATGCGGACGTGCGTGTCGGCTCTTCAAAATCCGACGATCAAAGACTTGAGAAGTAACTGGTTCAATCTGACGGCAAGCTGGTGTAAATGTGACGCGAGCCAAGACGAGACAGTCTTTCGGCAAATGGTAGGGGGAGTCCCGGGGGTGTCGCCATTCGACCCAACCAGTACCCGTCCGACCAGCGGTGCAGTGCTGTCTCTGAAAATAAGTGCGAATCGGAAACCAATAGTATTATCCCCCCTAGTCACAATGTCCTCCTCTTCCCTTGATCGTCCCCCCCCCCTAAAAGTTGGACCGGCGCCATGTTCGTCTCCCTGAAATAAGTGCGTCCGTCCGGATCCGGTTGCGCAACGTGACGTTTTTGAATTTCGCGCTTATAAGGGGGCGCGCGATCGTAAACGCCAAACATTGCGTCCCTGTCCGTCCCTTGTCCCCTTCCCTTTAACGACGCGATAATTCGAAATTTTAATTTTGACCATGTGGTGATTTTATTGAGTATTATGTTTCAGCAAATGCATGCGTTGGCGGTCCGCGAAGCTATCGAGTGAGTGTGTGTCGTGAGTTGGTCGGGCGGCCATTGTCAATATGGCGGCGTGGACTAATAATAAAAAGTGGATTTTGTGGAGGTTTATTTTGTGCTCGCTCCTCATTGCCGGCACTATCTCCCTCTGCGTTCAAGGTAAATCGAATTTATTTAAAATTGCACGTCGTTTAAAAGTACATGGTTTTTTACTTTATTTTATATGTGTACGCGTTCAAATGTCCCGTTTTCGGTTTAGATATGTCACAATGAGAGAATCGGTTGAGAGTGTATGAATTGAGGGGTTGACAAGTTTAACATAATAAATTTGGAAATAAAATCAAAATTAATGGGAAACAGGCATACTTTTGTCGGTCGACAAAAATCGTCGCAAAAGTAGGGATGAATGGACAGAACCCGAGACTCGAATAACAAAGAAATGACTTTTTTTTTTTTTTTCAACACTTCGACTCCCACAATTAGGATTTTTATACCCGAGTGTCTTAGTTAGAGTCGGAACATTTTTAGAGCGTGAGGGCATATCTAGATTCTACATCTATGGAAGCAGGTCATAGTGATGGAAGAGGATCTTCTCTTTAAAAATTTTAAGTCGCATGGCGTATTTCCCCCATCCATTCTCAACGACTCGATTGTACATTTCCAAATCTCCCCTTTGATATATGAAATTATATTGAATGTGACACAGGAGAGATCTGAGTAAGAGAGGAAGGAGGGGGGGAATCAAAGTAAGCTGTGGGGAAGGGGTAGTCGGAGAAAGAAGGGGAAATATAAAATATAAAAAAAATTTCGGAAAGAAAAAAGCTTCTTAATGAAAACGCATGTTTAAAATGTTCTATATTTGCATTATTTAATCCCTAGTCACGATCAAGCCTGCTCCTACGATTTGCACTGATCAGTGCATATCGCATCGTGTATAGGAAGATCGTACGAACAGGCTTGACCGTGAGTAGGGTCCTTTAGTATCGATGAACCATTTTTTTATTATTTACATCATGACCGAGAGGAAGGACAGATAGATAAGGGTAGGATAATAAAAGAAAATGTAGCAGGGGGAATTAATGGAGAGGGAAGATGGAAACGTAGAAGGGATAGATGAGGTGGAGGGAGTGAATGAGAAGATAGAAAAGAGGAGGGGGAGTATGGATAGACAATCGACCGATGAACCAATCACTTTTATTATAGACTCTTTAGCGTTTTGTCACAAAATGGTGGTCGTGCGATTATGTTCGCGCGCGCGCGTGCGAAAAATGTAATCGGACGTTGCGTATTTTTAGACGATCCCGTAATGAAAATTATGTAAAGACATTTTATTTTAGTGCCAGCGAGATGTGGGAGAGATGCACGACGAGTGTTGCCAGGCAGACGAGTCTGCGCCTGGCAACCCTAGGCGGGGGTTGCGAATTGAGAACATTTCGAATTTCAAACCGTTCGCATTTTATTGTCTCATTAGTGAAGCGCGCCGTTTAAATCGGCTGTCAAATGGCCAAAATGGCAAAAGTGTCAACAACGAAAGTAAAACTGTAACAGAAATCGTATCTGTACGCTGAATCAACGAACTGACACCCATTTAGATATTAAAAAAAAGGGTAAACTTAAAAATTTTAATGTTTGTAGTATAAAAAAGCAATCTAAATAAATTACAAAAAAAAGGTTGAGAAACTGTGTCGCACACGCAGTCACGTAGTATGGCCAACCTTGAATTATTTTTGAAATTTTCGTCAAACTCAACGCCTGTACCAAATATAAATTTTTGACATATCCATCACTGCATAACACAAAACTACGATAGTTTAATTATTACGATATACATTTTCTGATAAATGACTAGTCAAAATGTATAGAAATATCAAAGTTATAAACATTGAGGTTACGATATTCAAAATGGCGTCTACTTGGGATTTTGATTCAAGCTCTATGTTTTTGTCGAATAGTGGACCAACGCAGTTCGAGTTCTGCTATATAAATAAAGATATGTTTAATTGAAAATAGGTACATACTGGATGTAAAATTGTATTCAGACTGTATATTTAATATCAAATCAAATTGACAATCCGTCAATCCCCTTACAAAATCTTCCAATGCTGTTTACCCGCAATCATTGATTCCTTAAGATTATTTATAATTTATAGAATCAGTAGTATGACAATTCGAGGACGAGGAGCTGGAGCAACCCTCATCATCGTCATTTAAAAAGTTGACCTTTCCATTTAGTGTGGACACGTGTAAGGCCATGGTCCATTTTTTTTTTCAGCCGGTGACGCAGGAGACCAGGCAGTTTCGGTGCCCGGAATGAATCAATTTGATCCGGGGAAGATATTTCGGTGGCTGAACGGCTTCAAAAGACATCTAACAAACGATCGGATCTTTTATAATTTTGACCTAACCTAACCTAATCTAACCCAGACTGAAACTAAACGAACCGCATATTAAAACGATCTCGGTAAATTAATCTACATGGTTGAGTTAGCCTTCGAATCTTCAAAATAAAACGCTTACAATTACGAAATTAAACGGTTTGCCAACATAGCTTTGTAAAAATAGTTATTTCTGCGTTGAAGAATGCGTATCATCACTATTTTTTCAACGGACAAACATCCGTCTTCTTAATAGTCAAACGTCAACGAAATGCAACACTGAATTTTTTTAAATCCTGTATTATGATTCACGTTGAGCATAATATTAATAAATGAGGAGGGGGGGGGGGGGGGGGTTCACTATGTTATTAATGGAACAAGTCACAATTAAAAAAAAATTACCAATGGGTAGTGGAAACGCATATTTACATTGTGTCAATAACGGAAGTCTAACTAAAATAGCCGTACACGTTTCCAGTTGCAGTACTACATTATTATTATATATAATAGCCGAAATCCGTCTGTCTGTCTGCTGATAACGCTCGCTGAGGAAAAATTATTAAAAAAAACCACCAGCACGAGTGGGGATCGAACCCACGACCTCAGGCTCGGGAAGAACGTCGTTAGACCAATCTGCTAAAACCAGTTGTCGGTTGGGTCCTTTTTTTTTTTAAACATATCGTGACTCGGATTTACCTACAAAAGGGATCGTGATTCTGCTAATAATACATAGATGACACTATAGAAACTATTATTTTTTTTTTGTTTTTGATTTTTACAAAATCACTTACAAAATTATAATTATTATATAAATAGTAAAGTAAAAAAAAAAAAATTTTTTTGAGTGGGTATCGGGGATCGATCGATTTGGGTAATGGGAATCTCTATTACGATATTACGATATTTAAAATTCAGCGGGCGTTGATATTCAACGGGCTTACACTAGTATATATGTACATATTAGAGGTTTTTTTTACTTATCTATATCCAAGTATCGATTTTGTGGACTTTATCCACACTTTATCCATAGAACGCGTCAATGTTTATAAGCAATGGAGCGCGTGGATGAGATATTTCTAATAAATCAATCGTTATGAACATTTAAATGTGGTTTTATTAATTTGATTGACGTGAGCTGTTGACACTACCGCAGTTTTCACACATATTCATTCGAGACGTAATAAATATCAAAACGCCCCGCACTATTTTTCGAATTTAAAATTGACGTAAATGTGGGGAATGTCGTCATTTGGGCCATCTGGCAGCTGATGAAAGTGGTTAGTGTTATCGTAGCGATCGCACGTGCCTAATCGTCTTATTAGAGGGAATATTATGTTTACCATATAATTAAATACGATAAATTAATCGTATTATTATAACGTGCGGTGTTGCGGTATCAAATATCCGCAAATATCATCGAATTTTTATCTTTCACCTTCGCACAGCTGACGTTCAAAATAGAGCTGATGGTTTATTTCTGACTTGGGTCGGCTGAACAGTGGTCCAACTGTCAAACGCGAATTCTAACCGACATTATTCAAAATTGCATGTTTGCGTCATTGTCGTTTCGAAAACTAACTACAATCATACTTGGCTAACAATGAAAATTCCACCTTTCGACAAGGAAAACTAACGGAATAGTAGAATTTTCCAGTGAGTACAAACAAACGATGAAGCAAATTTGATTTATCGTATTTTTCAATTTCCACAAACTGTCATCATTTTCAGCGGTTCACCATCCACTGCTGGACGAAGGCCTCTCCAATCCTCTTCCATTCCTGTCTGTCTTGAGCAATCTGCATCCACTTGACTACACATACACTTCTCAATTCATCAGCCCATCTTCCACTCGGTGTACCTTGCTTTCTTTCACATCCTCTCGGATACCATTCCAGTATTTCTCGCGTCCATCTGCCATCCATTCTTCTCGCTATGTGTCCACTTCAACTTTTTCACACGTACTGCTATATACTTCTCCTCTGTGTGCACTGGATTCCACAAACTATTGTATAATCCTCCAAAAACATTCTAGATATGTACCTTATACGATTTTAAGTGTTATTACTATACGTATGTAGTAGTAGTAGTGTTATTACTATACCTTTCCTTCATTCTATCGATCTAAAGTAGTAAAACTTTTCAAGTGCATCATTTTGACACGTAACTGTTATCTGCTATAGTGAAGATATTTGAGAATTACATATGTTTTAGTGATATCCGATTGCATTCTGAAAGGTAAAGAGAGGAATTTGTGAATTGATAAATATAGGAGGGGTAAAAATTATAATGAACCTACTCAATCATCATTACATAGACAATGTGAAAACCATTTAAAACCGTGTGAAAGTTCTGCTATCATCTTAATTTAAGATCTAGGCGTTCAGTCGACTGAGCTATGTATGTATGTATGGTAAATTCGCCATTTCGTTCAAGAAATTCGATAAATAAATAAATAAAATTAATATGTACATATTTGATACCAGTGACGAAATCGGTTAATCGGTTCTTAGAGAAAGTGTCAAGCAAGCAAAGTATTGCTGCGATAAGCACTTTATCACACTTCTTTTCAGACGAAAATGATAAATCAAAATGTCATAATGATCATCAAACTTCTTCAGAGGTAATCTGAACAAACTGCCAAACCTGCCACTGGGCATTTTGAAGTTTGACTCACGCTCTAAGCACGCGTCAAACGTCAATGTACCCAGTGAGTGTCCAAACATTATCGTGGCACGGTTTTGCACCGCGATAGAAAGCATCCTTGGCAAGCAAACTAGGCTAACCAGGAGTATGTATCTACATATGTATATACAATAGGTATATAGAAGACGGTCAGTTTGATAGCCAAACGACCCACAGTAGTAACCAGACTCAGCTGGCGTCGATCCAAATATTGCTAGAGACCCGGTTGTCGTGAAAATGGACAATTTCCTTGGCCTTGAGCCGCAGTGGTGCGTCCTTCGAATTCGTATCATGACGCAAAAACATGACATAAGGACGTGCGTCATGTCGAAATCGAAATAAAACTCTTACGTGGGTGGGTCACTCTGACGTCATTTCAACAAATTCTGACTGTACAGTGTACGATGTGTGAAAAATCGCAAAATCTACTTATCCTTGACTTGTGTCTCACTTTTCAAAAAAAAAAAAAGCGTCCAAGGATTTATCGTCTTTTGAAATGTGATCTTTCAAGCATCGGACGTGATTATCGTAAAGCTTGTATAGATATGTAAATAAATGATTGTCACTACATATTTCAATTAACTTATTTTTTGAAATTGCGCCAGGATTCTTCTCGAAGTCGAAAAACTAATCTTGGCAACGTTACCGTTGCGTGTTGCTCGCAAATATTACGAACGTGTAATTATTCAAAATTTGATCAGTCTCTCGTTTTTTTTATTTTTCAGGCGTGAGAGCAGATGAACAAGATATTCCTTCAGAATCACAATGTAGGCCATATATTGAGAAAGCTCTTAAAGGTTTGGAAGCTGGAGACTCACATTCAGGTAATGGTTCAGAATTAAAATAGTTTATTGTAAGGATTTCAACGTGCTGATTGGTTGTATATTCTATCTACAGAATCCCAAGAAGAAAAAGCTGATAGTAAAGAGGCTGTGGATGCGACTTCTAGCGAGGATACAAACGAGCAGGGTAGCAACGAAGACAATAGCGTAGAAGTATTAGATGAGACTACTGAGGCTGACAGTGGATCCAGCGAAGAAGGCCAGGAAGCTCCATCTCTTGAAGTGGCAGATGAACCTTACGTTGATCAAGTGATTATTGAAACCGATAATGCTGAAGCAAAGTCCGAAGATTCCGGAGAAGACACTTCTCAGGAACAAGCGGACGAGCCAGCAGAAGAGTCCACAAGCGAAGACACCGATAGCAAAGAGGAAACTCAGGACGGAGACAGCAACGAAGCATCCGCTGAAGATAAAAACGCCGAAGACGGTAATACATATCATTTTAGACATCATTTTTATATATTTTTTTAATTCTATTTATTAACTCAGTGCTGTATTGTATTTACATACAGCAGAAAATAAAGAAGAGTCTGGAGAGGTAAAAGAAGATGGTGCTGAAGAAAGTGGAGAGGATAAATCTGACGAGGCTGGTGAGCAGGGTGAAGGCAGTCAGGAAACAGAGGATCAAGGTTCAGATTCTAAGGAAAGTTTAGAAGAAGCAACAGCCGAAGAAGAAAATGCTTCGGCAGAAGATTCTTCACAAGAGCAAACCGAAGAAAAAGAACAAGCCGATGAAGGTGTAGATGGGTCTTCGGAACAAGCTGAAGACTCAAAGGAACAGACAGACGATGATTCCAAAGAGCAATCAGACGATTCTAAAGAACAAGACGATTCCAAGGAGCAGACGGATGATTCCAAGGAGCAGACTGACGATTCTAAGGAAGAGGCTGATGATTCAAAGGAACAAAAAGATGATTCTTCAGAAGAAACAGACGATTCAAAGGAGCAAGACGATTCTAAAGAACAAACCGACAATTCAAAGGAAGAGGTAGATTCTAAAGAACAAGCAGAAGATTCAAAGGAAGATGATGCTGTGAAGGACGACGCCGAATCAAAGGAAGACGATTCTACGGCAGAGGAATCTGGAGAAAAGTCTGACTCGGACGATTCTAAGGAAAAGGATGACTCGAAAGAATCTGCTGAAACTAAAGAAGATGATTCTAAGGAGGTAGAAGAGGGTGAACAAGAGAAAAGTGAAGTTCAGTCAGACGAAGCAGAGGCTCCATCAGAAAAAAAAGAAGGTGAAGACAGCGGCAGCGATAGTCAAGAAGGTGAAGGTGAAGAAGAAACCGAATCCGAAGAAAACCCAGAAAATGATTTGCTTTTGGTTAAGTATTGTTTTTATCATTCACTAAACTTGCACACATTTATGATAAGAAACCGAAATAATATATGTTTCATTTTAGGAAATTGAAATTCCAGAAAATCTGAGATCGCGAGAGCACATCAATCAACTGCTTCGCCTTGACGAAGAATCCACGGAAGGCGAACTCTTGACGGAGAAGTCAGCCGATATCGTTCTGCGTGAACTCAAGAGGCTTTACGACGGTGCTATCAAACCTCTAGAAATCCTGTACAAATACCGAGATTTGAGCAACAGACACTTTGGTGACCCCGAAATCTTCTCTAAGCCATTGATTTTGTTCATGGGTCCATGGAGTGGTGGAAAATCTTCCCTGATCAATTACCTCACCGACAATGAATTCACTGAATGGTCTCTCAGAACTGGTAAGTCAATGGATACCACGGATAAAATAATAATCTATGGATGAAGTTTAATGTATTGGTTGAACACTATCAGGTGCCGAGCCATCCCCGGCTTATTTCAACATTTTAATGCACGGCAATGAGCCCGAAGTGCTGGACGGCACACAGTTAGCAGCCGACTGGACCTTTTCAGGCTTGCAAAAGTTTGGACAAGGTCTGGAAGAGCGTTTGAGAGGATTAAAACTACCCAGCAAACTTTTAGAAAGGGTATTTATACAATCAACATCGTTTACTATATATATACATATATACAATGTTTGTAACGGTTAATCATTTCTCGATTGCATTTAAGGTGAACATAGTTGAAATACCTGGAATTTTAGAAGTTAGAAAGCAAGTTTCCAGAGTGTTTCCATTCAACGATGCGTGTCAGTGGTTTATCGACCGCGCCGATGTTATATTTTTAGTATATGATCCATCAAAGCTGGATGTGGGACCCGAAACGGAAGCAATCCTGGATCAACTCAAAGGAAGAGAGTCACAGGTTCATTTTTCACACTGTAACTTAATGTATTTTTGTGTCAAATTATAAATGAAAGCATTTTTTAATGGTATATAGACGAGAATAATCTTGAACAAAGCCGACCAAGTCAAACCTGAAGAGTTGATGCGGGTGCAGAGTGCTCTCATTTGGAACATTTCACCGTTGATGAGCTCGGCACAGCCTCCTGTCATGTATACAACTTCTTTGTGGTCTATGCCTTATGAAGTCGGCTCACCGGCTCGTCTCCTCCTATCTCAAGAGAGGAGCTTCCTCCGTGATCTGCGTGAAGCTATGGACAAAAGGATTGATAATAAGATTTCAAGTGCTAGGAGATTTGCAGTAAGTGTTATTTATCATGAAAAAAATATTGTTTTTGATTACCGGATAAAGTTAAATGTTGTTTTATTTAGGTGAGAGTGAGGAATCATGCTAAGATGGTCGACTGTTACCTGACCACATACTACAACCACAAGACAATCTTCGGTAACAAGAGAGTAGTAGCTGAGGCCATCATCGACCATCCTCAAAACTATCACATATACGAAGGTCTGAGCACGCTGACCAATATATCCCGCTACGATCTGCCCGATCCGGAAACGTACAGGGACTTCTTCCGACTCAATCCGCTCTATGAATTCCAACAGCTCTCTGCCACGTGCACATACTTCAGAGGTTGTCCGATCAACAGATTAGATATAGCCATAGCGTACGATTTCCCCGAGCTCGTCGGCAAATATAAGAAGATGGTTGAGACGGCAACGCCACAAGGAATGCCCAAGAGCTGATGAGATCTTTTAGACTTTATAATTTAAAAACAAACAAAAAAAAAATACATATGCGAACGACAGCATCCATCTTGGACGTTCACAGACTCGCCTAAATCATAAGTCGTCATGAAAAAAAAAGTTAAATCAAATCATTATTTATTTACTATGAAGTATGTACATACATCGAAATCTCACAGGCATTCAAGTAGTTAATAATTCTAGTCAAATCATGGTTGTAAAAAAGTATATGATGAAATATCAATACATTACTCATAACTTTATAGTAGACTTTATCATTAAAAAATAATTTTTTTTTTGTATTTATTTCTTCAAGCTATTTTATTATTTATTTTAATTCATTTCTAAAAATTTTATATATTTTATATGAAATTGCACAAAATCTAAGCTTTTGCTTTGTATCTCAGCAAAAAACGATAAAAAAAAGTATTATTTCGCTTATTTTCGACGTTTCAAACTTGGAACGTGCCAATAAACATTACATTGCTGTTTGTAAATTCAAACCTACTGAAATATTGGATGTTTATTAAACATTTACTTTCGCATTTTCCCTGTGAAAATTTTGCAATTGCTGTAATTGCAACAGACATTTCTAATGCATATCAACGAATGCAAAATGAAGGCATATATCATCGTTACTTTTGTTGCATCAAATGTTGAACGGAATATTTTATTTTCATAACAAAATGTAATGATCAATATTTATTTATACGTAATGTATAGTTTATTTTATAAAAAAAATGTTTGGAAGTGTTAGCAATGAATGAGCAGTCTATATAATTATTTTCACTAATTTCAAAAACGTCTCGTTAGGAATGTAGTACAGTTTAGAAAACTAATACGTAACAAATAAATAAAAATTCACACTATCGAAGACATCTATCAATTCCAAATACTATTGAATTTTACTGAATACTGAAAAATTACGGTGAATTTGCACATGTAAATATATGTATTTATAGTCCGCTTCCCTTTATGTGTAGATTGTTAAAAAAAAAAACGTTATTCCTCACGTAATGTCAGTGATTTTTCCAAGTTATATATATTTTATGTATACTTGTACCTTTAAGTTTTATAAAAGGTAAGAAATCCTTAAATAAAACATTTAAAAAAAATCAACATATTTTTATTCTACATGTTATAAGAAAAATATTTATAACACATTTCAATTAATAAAGTATAACGACAATAGTCTGTTTTTTGAGACGAGAGAGTCCGCTAAACACGCTATTGGTGCATTTTTTTAGTGCACTAGAACTCCATTGATGAGATTAGGCATCGCCACTCGTATTTTTGTTTTTTTTTACACATGCAGTTAGAAAAAACATACTCTCTTGTTGCGAAAAACAGATTATAGTCATCAATCATAAAAGGCTAAATAAATCAATCCTTGGCAGAAACAATTTCCAAATATTTCTCTTCGTTCAAAAGCTCTTCTTTTCTCGATTCACTCGTAGCAATATTGGCTAAGACAACAGCGACGTATCCGTCCGAGTCAGGGTGTGTTTTTAAAAGCATCGGTTTCGTTAAAAGCATCTCGTTTATTTCAATCAATTTACCGTTAATACAACTGGAGATACTGTATTCGGCACCGTCCTTGCAAATTATTTTGCAGAGTGTCGACGAAGCGTCTAGTAATTGACCGCCTTTCTTACCCTTACCCTTAACCCAATTCTTCGACCTGTCCACTTTGCCGACTTGAAAATCGATTGTAAATTCAGAATCGTTACTGAACAAAGGATGACTCGGAGCTAAAGTCACCAGACATATTCTATTCGAGTGAAACAATAATAAATGATCATTCTTCGGTATGTCCTTCACATCAACGGAATAACGTCTAGAAAAATATCTATCCGTTACCGATTTGTACTCGGAATCGGATGATATAGAATCGAGTATGCTCGGTGTGGCATCCGAGTGTTTCAACTGCCCGTTTGTTGTACTCATTTTTAAATAGGTCCTAAGATAAAATTATATGTAAATAAGAATTTAAATTTTTTGTGTTCTCGACTCCAATTCAGCCATTCGTTTCAAACGTTCTGCTTGGTTTAAAGACGCCTGTCGCATATTCTCCGTTTTTTTTTTGAGCCTTTCTCCCTTCTGACACTTGCTTACTAGTATGTCCAATTCGGTACATATACCTAAATATCTCTGGAACGTGTACTGCAAAAATAAAATGACATTCATTTACTATTTACTAATTATAAGCAAAATTTGTTAAATCGACAGTATGTGAAACCCCCTGAAATAGTTGGTTTTCTTTGAAAAGATAAATATGGTAATAAGACGTTTTAAGTATGTAGGTATTAATATAGTGAACTTTTTTTTTTTGATTTCTAGTACATATTCCATGCTTTAGGTATGAGTCGTAATGGATAATTTAATAATAGGATAACAGCGTTCGCCGTCCGCACCTAGGAGATAATCTATACTATAGAGTTAGGGCTCCAATTTTTCAAAAATAAAAAACCGGGATACTATAATACTTCAAGTAACTGTTGGTGACTGATTACACATGTCAGTTTCAAACAAAATTTTGGGATTTTCGCTGTCCCGAGACACATTTCTCAGAAAACCGCAACTATCCCGGGTAAACCGGAACTTCTAGTCACAGACCTTGAATGTGGCCAAATCTGAGGCGATAACCTTAATAATAATCGAAACCTATGAGGTTTAAAGCACATTACCATTTAGGTACATATGTACATACATCATTACAATGAAGGAACCAGGTAATTTTGGCGTTAAAACATCATATTTCAGTTGGGTATCAAATACTATCTATATATATGTATGTATATTATATATATATATATAAAGAACTGTCCGTCAGTAATTGAAATTGTTTCACGAGTATCAACGCGCGAAAACTTTAAACCCATAGCACTAAATCGTCACTAATTTGTCAATTTTCTAAACAATGAAACGATAGACGCATACAAAATGGTAAACCTACATATTTATCAAAATTTTCATACATGTATATTTAAACGTTATAAGAAAAAAAGTGAGTGAGGTTATGTTGAGTGACGCTAATTATGATCAGAATTGTATAGTATTTTAGACTAAAAATTGCATTTTCAACGATAATTGAACAGTATATGAATCGCGCATCTACTCTCAAATGTTTTTTGTACTATTTACAAGTTGATTGAATGTGTAAAGTACTAAACACTATTTGGTATGACGTAACAGAAAATGGACGTAAACGTCTGAAATACACATCCCATATTAAATACACACGTACATATCGATTACACTGAACAAATTGTTGTATAACAGCATTGCATTCGTCTGTATGCAAGTGCGATGACAGGTCCGTGTGCATGGCCGCTCACTTGACAGTTCCCTCGTTTTTTGATACTTTGACGTTTGTCGTAAGAGCTTACAATACGACCATACGCTTATCTGATTTTAAATCGGTTTTACACTTTTACGTAATACATTCACCAAATCGGCGGTCGGGAACCTGCGGCTCCAGAGTCGCATGCGGTTATTTGAATCAAAATCGGCGACTTCTTAAAAGGGAACCTTAAAATACCAGCGCACGTTATTATTCGAGAGTTTTCCCTTCCATCTTCGCTCCGCGCTCGCACAAAGTTCTTTACAAACATATATAATAGCTTGTATAACTGTAAAGACGTAAAAACTTAATATTTAAATAAACTGAAAACAAAGTTTAATTCAACTCAGCAATCTTTCATATAACATGGAGTATGTACATGACAGAAATAATGTCTATAACTTTATAATATTTTCAGCAATAAATTGTTAATAAAAACACTAAGAAATATCATGAAGACTATTTTCATACAACTCTCCAGTTCAAAAATGAGTAGTATTTATTTCAATTTTAAATACATAATCCGGATATAACATGCCAATTTAACTTTTTCCTTGATTTGGAACTTTGGAAGAAAAAGGTTCCCGACCACTGCACTAAATTATTGGTGTTATTTTAAAGGTTTGCCTGGCTGACTGCCTTGGTAGCAGCGGAACGCTCACATGCACTCGCAGCACGGGTAGCGTGAAGCGCTCATATCACATATGTATGTACATATACATACTTAGATTTATGTAAATACACCAATATACATAAATGATAACCACCCGATGACACTGTCAATGGGCAGTGACTAGTTTTACAATACTTTTCAATTATCCAGATAGCACTCGAAAAAAAGTAACATAAAATCTATGTGGAATATTCATTTCATTTCATATTGCATAAAACAAATTATAATTTATTTTAATTAACAGATTATTTACATACCTTTCTAGTATCTTATGGACGTCTCAAAATCGTTAATTCAATTCGAGGAAAATCCCTCTA
Organism: Parapsyche elsis; assembly: GCA_022651745.1. NCBI lineage: Eukaryota > Metazoa > Arthropoda > Insecta > Trichoptera > Hydropsychidae > Parapsyche > Parapsyche elsis. The sequence goes on from JAGVSN010000049.1 coordinate 2,793,182, forward strand.
ACGGCGCCCTTTTCAATCTGAATTATATGAAGGACAACCGGATTTATTATTTGACACAGATGCAAGATGGCTAAGTCGAAGTAAATTTCTGCAATGATTTGTTAAGTGAGATAATAAATTTTCTCAAACAACGAGATGATGCAAAAGTTGGCTCTGTGATCTAGCATTTCTAACAGATTTTACATCTAAATTAAGTGTTTTGAATTTAGAACTGCAAGGAAAAAATAAGACCGTAAGTATGTAACATGATAAGTAGCATTAATGCTTATAAAAATCAATTCTTAATGTTGATCAAAGATCTCCAACAAAAGAACTTTGATCACTTTCCAAATATGGACGACCATTTAAAAAGATAATGGGGGACTTTGATGTAACATTTAAAGATTTAAAAAAAATCGAAGATATTTTTCAGTATCTATGATTTCCTTTTCAACCGGATTTAAATCTGAAACATTACGCGAATTTTTTTCGATATTTTCGATATGGAAAAAACTATTCTAGAAAATGAAATTACAACGCTGCAATCTGATCTTAACTTAAAAACTAAGGGATTCGAAGAAGATTTTTATATATCTATTCTTTTTTTGGATTCACATATGCGAATCGGCTTTTTATTATTTAAAATTACCAAAGAAATCATCGTTCCACGCTCACTGATTCCCATACTGAAGATTCATTAAGATTATCCTTGTCAACATACATACATACATACATATGTATGTACACACCCCACTATGAACGATTGATAGCAGATATGAAGACAGACTACTCGTTAATAAACTTTTAGTTAATAGTTATACTTTTTTTAAATATATTTCTAAGTACTCCAAATGTTTTTACTTCATGTGTATAATTTTTCTTTTAAATCGCGATTAATTTCTTACGTAAAAAGTCGATCGCAACAACAAACAAGTAGACCAACCCTGCACTATACTGCCGTCCTAAGCCCACTTAACGTAACTGACAAAACAACAATATCGAGATAAATGGACTTGAAAGTTGTATTCTAAATTTGTGTTTTTCTTCATATATTACTGATTTATTTAAACTTTTTTTTAGTGCATGAGGTTATTTTCTATTGTGTTTGGATAATTCTAAGGAAAAATTAAAAAAAAATGAATACTTTAGTAGTTACGTCACTTCATTATTCATTATTAATGTACATATACATATGACTATTCCAAACTTGAAACAGTCTATTTGAAAAGAATGAATCTCTAACAATCTTATTTGATTTTTCTTTTCGGAGTCTAAGAGTATTACATAGATGAGGGTTCTCATTGAACATAATGAGGTTGGTCATTTCACATGAATAATGATTATTTATTATTTTGAATACTTCAATTAAATCACCTCTTAATCTCCTCGTCTCCAATGTGGAGAAATTCAGTCTTTTCAATTTTTCATGATAAATAAGGTAGTGACCGAAGTAAATATTGGATACGTTATTTTCGTTAAGTATTGGTGATACTATTTCTCTGCAAGCAGATACGTTAGATTTAATAGCTTAAAAAAGTCACTTTTGAATGAAGATACATTAATTTTGATTTGAAAAATTGCAAGAACACAATTTTCGTAATTTTTGTCAGTTACGTTAAGTGGGCTTAGGACGGCAGTATAGGTATATACATCAATTATAGTATATACTAATTGTCACATAAAATCTATAATTGAACACTAAAATTACAAATAATAAATATGCAGTCATTGGACTACATATTTAGTATTTGTAAACTATTCAGTTGAAATGCTAATTAGTTCATTTGAATGGCTTTACATTTCATAATAACATGTTTACGTTTGAATCTGCTGATAGTGAGTGGTGCACAGTGATATTTTTAAATAAAACGTAACTTACGCACGCACGACAACGATAATATTCGGACGACCTGCGACCCGAGATCGGAACAATCACTCAACGACACCGTACCCGAGAAGAGAACCGTCATGTTCCTCGTAAGAAATACACGTATCAAAAAACTCCTCACCGATCACATACCAAAGCACAATGTGAACAATTCAAGAACGATCCGAACGAGCATAGTTTTAAACTCGGACACGTCCAACGATGCCAGAACATCGCTGTACGACTTCCATGTGAAACATGGAGGCAAAATGGTCACCTTTGCCGATCATCTACTTCCTATACAATACTCGAGTATGAGCGTGTCGGCGTCTCATGTACACACCAGGAGTAGTGCATCGTTGTTCGACGTATCGCACATGTTGCAAACAACGGTAACGGGAAGCGATTGCATACCATGGATGGAGAACTTGTGTCCTGTGGATCTTCGAGGAATGGCAGACGGTACATCGTCGCTGACCGTCTTTCTGAATGAGAACGGGGGCATACTAGACGACCTGATCGTCACCAAAGTAGATTCCAATCATTTGTATGTGGTATCGAACGCTGGAAGGATGGCACACGACAAGCAACACATGATGAAATATGCTGAAAAATACAAATCACAGAGTAAGGATGTAAATTTGAAGTTTTACACCGTAGAAGAGCGGTCATTGATTGCACTCCAAGGACCGAAGGCAGTAGATTCGCTCCAGTCTTTGTGTAAAAGCAATCTTTCCGAGCTTTACTTTATGTCGTCTAAAGAAATGTCGGTAGCCGGAGTTGACTGTCGAGTAACGAGATGCGGTTACACCGGAGAAGACGGTGTTGAAATTTCAATGCCGTCCGATAAATCTGTCGATATATGTGAATTGATCATGAGGTCGTCGAATGTTAAACTGGCCGGACTCGGAGCCAGAGATTCCTTAAGATTGGAAGCCGGTTTGTGTTTGTACGGCAACGATATACACAACACGGTTACACCGATTGAAGCCAACTTAGCTTGGTTGATATCGAAGAGACGCAGAGTGGACGCTGATTTTATCGGCGCTGAAGCAGTTCTGAAGCAACTCGAGGAAGGTGTGATTAAGCGTAGAGTCGGATTGAGGATGGAGTCAGGTCCTCCGGCACGACGTGGAGCTCACATCATCAGGCCAGGAAGCACCGAAGTCATCGGAACGGTGACTAGTGGATGTCCTAGTCCGTCACTCGGCGGAAATGTCGCTATGGGGTACGTCTTGGATGAATTCAAGAAACTCGGCACACAGCTTCCGATAAGTGTACGCAATATGAACGCCGCGAGTATGGTAGTTAAAATGCCGTTTGTCCCTTCTAAATATTACGTAAATAAAAATAAATAAAATAAGAATGTTGATAAGACAAGTTTGTGTTGTGTTACGTTAATTTTATTAGTTGTAAAAGTTTTTCATTATTGTCTAATGTTTTGTGTCGGGTCAGCTGCTCTCGTGGCTTATTCCGTGTAGAGCGTGGTATACGTGTTAATCGCAGTTTGATTTCAAATTGGATTTGGAATTTATCTGAAAGTAATGACGGTTGTATAGGTTGCACGGTTTCAAGTCAAAATGATGCAATAATTATAAATTATAGATACCTGGTCTTCATGTTTTTCCATGTAAGTCTTTAAACGTTCGTGTAATTTATGTAACGAATCTTCGTATGCATTTTTTATTCTATTGATTTCACTATTAACGTGCTTATCTTTTTCAACTATATATTCCTGCAAAGAAAAAATAACTTTAATACAATTGGATGGTTTCATACGATAACTATTCCAATGAAATATCGACGATTCTAAAATTCTGGCTAATCATATATATAATCATCTGGCTATAAGCATAAACAAAGTTTCAATAAAAATATTGTTAGATTAATGAACTACAAAAGTAAAATAAAATAAAAATTACCTTATATTTAGTAGCGGTCTTTTTGACAGTTTTGTACTTTTCTTTCAATTTTTCCAAGACTTCCACCGTTTCCAAAAATTTTACCTTCATCTCCTTCAATTCGTGATTGTTTTCAGATTCAATTAGCAGTCTTTTGATTTTGGATGAAAGTTTTTCAATATTATTCTGATATTCAAACATTTGTTTTTTACATTCTTCGTGCTGTGACTCTCGATCGATCAGACTGCGAGATTTAGAAAGAACTTCTTGAAACTTAGACCTCTCCGACAACACGAGCTTCTGGAGCGATTCAACCTCCATTGTTTTAATTTTGAGAATATCGCCCAATTGAATGTAGTTCGAATTGAATTGGTGCTCCATGTCCGATATTTTTTTAACATACTCATTTTCCATAGTTTTTAATTCGACGCTGAAGTGTTGAGCGACTTCCTGTCTAATTTCCTTTTCCATTTTTAATTTTTCAATCTAAAGAAAGTAAATTATAAGATAAATTGTAATTGAGCGTTGAGAATTTAAAGCTTAAATTAAAAACATACTTGATCTGCCATATCGTTTCCTTGATTCTCTTCGACTGTAGGCTTTGGTGAGGTAGAAACATTTTTTCTATTTGCAATCTTCTCTTTCTGATCTATAATAAACTTTTCGAATTGTTTTGCCTTATCTTTTAAATCGGCAATAAGCGCTTCCCTCTGTCCCTGAAGTTCTATAATTAAAAAATAATTCATTACAAATATTTCTAACTTTTACAATTAAATCATCAAAATCTTACCAATTTCAGAGTTCAATTGATTTATCAATTGCTTAGATTCTTCCAACTCATTAATTAATAATGATAAATGACCATTCCGTTCCTCATTGATTATTTTCAATTTTTCATTTTCTTCTTTTAACTACAATAAGTTCAACATAAAAGTTTTATAAATACACAATTTTTTTCCCAGAATCAGAAAAATAAACAACGCATCAAAGTACCTGTTCAATTAACTTTTTACTTTCCTCAATTTCAATACTGTTCTCTTTTGACTCGTTATCATCTTTTCGTACTAAACCAAATACAAAATGAATTAGTATACAATTAAAACGACATTTACATATGTATCATCGATAGAAAAATCAAAACTAACAAGTATTGAGTTCTTTTTGAAACGTATCCAATTGTTGATTCAAAAGACGATTTCCTAAGTCATCGACTTTTAACTTTTCATTCTTCAATTGGTTCAATAGCTCCTCGACATTTGCACGTTCTTCTTCGAGATTCTTGTAGACATCGTTCACCTTCAACTCTCCAACTTCTTTCATTAACTTATCCTTTACTCCGCACACCTACAAGTTAAGTTAAAATGTAACATCAATATAAACAACACACAGAGAAATATTTCATATAAACTGTCTTATACCTCGATATATAAATTTTTAAACTCAGAAACCTGAGCATTCGCATCTTGAAGTTGATGAGACAACTTTTCGTGATCTTTAGTAAGTTCGGTGTAAGCTCTATTTTCATAAGACCTTCTCCTACTAGAGTCAGATACGTTGCCTTCTAATTTAGCTTCAAGTTGCGAGTATTTTAAACGAACCTAAAGATTTTTTTTACATTATTTACCAGATCAATCAATTACAAATACAATGTACCGATACAATACGTACCGATTCGAGTTCGGCTCGTTTCTCGTGCAATTCCTTTTCTAGAGTACAGCAACGATCTTTAAAACTTTGAAACAAATCTAAATCTGTATTAGATTGAATAAGTTCTAATTGATTCGTCAAGGAAGTTATGCTGACAGTCTGCTTAATTTCTTTTTCTCTACATAATTCTATTTCTTTTTTAAGCTTCAATTCAAAACCTTTCAGCATTTCAATTTGCTCATCTCTATCATTACACACAAAGAAAAAATTAATATAAAACGCAAACAAAAATACAACTGGCGGTGAATATATTTTACTGACCTTTTCAGAATTGATTTATTTAATTTGCCAATTTGATCTTTTCTCAAATTTTGAACGCTAATACTTTTAGTAAGTTCATTCCGCAACAACTCAATTTTATCAGTATGCGAAGAAAACCCTCGACCAGTCTTCGTAGCTTTCAATTGTGTAAAAGAGTCCGATTCTCTATCGTTTACCAACTGTTCTATTGTAGATTCCAAATCACGCATCTCTTCTTGCATTTTCACCAGCTTTCCTCTAGTCTCTACAAGCGCCGTAGCGGTGATTTCTAAGCTATTCTAAAGACAAAATCAAAAACACATTCAATTTCATAAATACCCAAGTAAAAACACAAACAGAATATGTATATTAGACATTAAATTACCGCCAATTCCTTGACCTGAAGCCTAGCCGTATTCCGTTCTACCGTTATGTGAGATATTCTATCTTTCAATTCTATGTTATCGTTATTGGTGAGTCTGTTTTGAGCTTCTTCTAATTCATACGCAAGTTTATTGATTGTTGAACCTTTTTCAACTAACAAATCTTCCTTTAAACGTTCCATATCAATGTAACGTTTTTCAAAAGCCAACAATTCATTTTCCTACAACAACCAAAAATAGCCCATTAGCGGTAACTCGAAAATAACAAAATCATTCTATTGCATGCTATAAGTTTACTTTTTCCATCAATTTGTTTCTCGTTCTTGACAAGTCACGTTCTAATCTATCAGTATCTTCTTTGTATCTATAAGGATGATCGTATCAATCAAAAATACTATGTTAAATCCTCAACATCGCTACTGGAAGCATATTCACCTATCTTGTTGAGCTCTAAATAAAGCGTCCGTCGTTTGTACATTGCCGTTGTTCAATTTTTCGGCTTGCAATCGATTTTGAGCATCGATCAAACTTGCCGTCGTAGCGGTAACTTCCGTCATCAGCTCCTCGTTGCGATTCTGAAGCGAATCCACTTTATTGGTCAGCGTTGTGACTTTATGCTCCAATTCCATTATGTGATGCTTGCTGTTTGCTATAAATAACAACGTATAAAAGAATCCGAGTCGAATATAATTGTATAACGATATATATTTACACAAATCATTACCGACGAGTTCTTCAGACTGTTGCAGCGAAAACTGAGCTCGTTCTCTTTCAGCATTAGCGATGGCAAGTCTACCGTAAAGAGCATCATGAGTAGATGATGCTTCACGTTGACATGCGTTTAATTCTTCGCTCAACCTCTGAACTTCACGAACTCGTACCTACGAATAAAAAAGGTTAACACACTAACGCACTTATACATTTGATTTGATTACATTGTTTAGAATCACCTCGTATAGCATTTTCAACTGTTGATCGCCTGATGCACACTTCTGACTAAATTCTATATAAATAAAATAAAAATATATATAACAACGAAACCAAGTACAAAATGTAGTACAAATGCTTTAAAAAACAAGTACCTCCAATGGGGGTTTTAAATTGTCTCGGTTCACGAGTACTTTCAGCGTACGGTGTATTGAAATTATGAAAGTCGTCATCGTCTACGTGTAAATTCTTCATGCGATCACAGCTTTGTAAGTGTACATCGTCTTTTCCTTCTACTGGTTTTTATCAAATAGACAATTGTTAATGTCAAAATTGGCACTTGAAATAAAAATGCATTTTTTATATACATAGACCAAAAAATATTGGATCATACTTGCTCTACTATTTGAAACGTAAAACGAAACGAAAGAAAAATTCTTATAATATTGTATGAAATTCCTTTATGTAGAGATAGTTGATAGTTATATACATATACCTAGGACAATTGGTGAATATGACTGGATGTTAAGAAGAAAAAATAAAACGATGAATGAAACTAGGATGGAGTGCTTTTAGAAGAATGAACATAGTTTTTAAATCTAACATTTCGCTATGCTTAAATATGTAGAAGGCATACGACCAATGCGTACTGCCAGTTATGACGTATGGATGTGAAACGTGGATGCTAAATTCAAGAATGTTACGTAAGATCCAGTGCACACAGAGAAGCATGGAAAGATGTATGCTCGATATAACAAGAAGAGATTGTAAGAGGAATACGTGGGTAAGAAGCACAACCAAAGTGGCAGATATAGCGGAACGTGTAAAAAAGTTGGAGTGGACACATAGCGAGAAAAATGGACAGCAGACGGAATACTGGAGTGGTATCCGAGAGGATGTGAAAGAAAGCAAGGTAGACCGAGTGGACGATGGATTGATGAATTGAGAAGAATGTGTGGAGTCGAGTGGCTGCACATTGCTCAAGACAGACAGAATGGAAGTGGATTGAAGAGCCCTTCATCCAACAGTGGATGGTGAACGGATGATAATGATATTCTATATAAGAATACAACAAAATATGAGAGTACCTGGAGCGACGTTTCTACTTCGTTCGTAATGCAACCGTTGCATATTCATCGTAGCGGATGTGGAACTGCGATTCGCCAAATTTTCATCATCGTCAGATTCCAAATCATCAAATGCATGTTGCAACTGGTCATGCAACTGTAACAAAGAACGGTCGAGTAAGCTACACCATGTTGAAACAACGAAACGAACAAATCAAATCACACACAAGTCAAATTAATATCATCGCAATATAAGACGATAGACTAATATACCTCGAGTTCTCTTCGTCTCTTGTCTTCGGCCTGTTCTTCTTCGAGTCTTTGATCATCGTTGTAGATCCGAAGACTTCCACCGCCGACGAACATGCTCATACCTGGAGGTTCCATATTGTGGCGAATTCGATGTCAGACCGTTTAAAGATGCTCAAATGACATAATGCACAAGTTCTGTTGACGTTTAACGACTTATGCATAACCGCGAATGTTTGAAACGTCACTTCTTGTGATCTGGTCTATATACATGGCAGTTTACAGCCATGTGCTTTTACTGCGCTATCAAAATTATTGTGCAACAGTTGAAAATTAGTTTTGTTAAAACGTTGTAACGGTTGAAAGGGCAATAAAGTGAGTGATACGGCATCCAGTGAATAGATTAATAATTTTGGTGTTTATTTTATATATAAATAATTATTTGAAAAAGTAGGACTCCCAGGATTATTATGTAGATTAACAAATTTAATATACTATCTAGATTCTGGAAATACAAAAATATTAGTTTATAATGCAGTTGTTCATCCTCATTTTCTATATTGTGGTTCATTTTTAAATTTAGTAAATAGGGTAATTGAAGAGAGGTTGCAAAAACTGTAAAATAGAGCTATGCGGAGTATTTTAAATGACAATAGATTAACTAGTATAAGATATATGTTGAATGAATTGAATTGGATGAATGTAAATGAAACCTCAAAAGTGTGTATGTTAGTATATTTTTTTTAATTAAATAAGAATTTATTACCAAGATATTTTAATGAGAGGATATAATATACATAATCACAATACTAGGGGTAAGAATAAGTTAATAGTTAAGAATTTAAAATTAAGTAGATCTAGAAGAAATATCCTGTACAGAATCTCAGAAATATAAACAAAATTGATAAAACCCTGGCAGCCTCAAAACAACACCTCTGTATAAGTGCTTATAGATTATTTAGTTTATTTTAAGTTACTGTTTGATTGTAATTAGCTTCTTAAGCTATTTTAACTTAATTAATTAATTAAATCGGTCTGCAGGAATTCTCTCCTCCCGTATTCTTCAAAATGGCTACATTGCGCAACATCCCTAAACGCAGAGTGGGAAGGAACATCCTTAAATACCAGCGCACACTATTGTTCAACAGCATTCGAACATTCCATTTACGCTCATACTCACTTCTTCATCATATATCAATATTCATAAATCCGTTATAACATGTACAATGTAAAAGTCGTCATAATAAAGTATGTACTTCTATAAGGCCACACACAGAAGCGGAACCTAATTTTAAACGGTGGGGTTTGTACCCAATACATATTATGTGGTCGCTCACTTTCATTACGTTCTCTCTTATAGGCTTGGTTTTGCAAGTGGCCGCGGCCTGGCTGACTTGGCTGTTGTGGCCGCCGCTACTTTTCGGGTATTTGTTAAATTATATACAAAAAACCAAACGTCTTGACAACACGCTGCTCCAGAAATCAGTTCAACACAAAGCTGCACAAAATATGCGCGAGGAGAGAATTCGTACAGGTCCTATTTAAAAATAAATCAAAGAATGTTTCAAATTATAGCATAGGGACCATTGATATATAATAGCTATTCTATATCTATGATAGGGACTGTAAAAAGGTGCTGATAATAAAACAAAATGAAAAGAGTGCAAAAACGTGTTTGCTTCATTTATGATATTCAGTGTTGCCAGTGTTAACACATTTGTCCAATCACTGCTGTCACTTCTGTCAGTCGCTATCAGTTAGTGAAATCATTTGGTTGATAAACGTTTTCTCTTTACTAGTTTGAAAATGTCTTACCACAATGTGACCCACGTTATGTTCGACATGGATGGACTTCTAATCGGTAAAACTAACCGGTTTAAACCGCACCTTATCATATTTTTGTGCCACGTGTTAAATTTACACATACACACACACACACAAACATCTGAATTTCATACAAACATATACAACATACTTAAATCGACTCATGTCTAAGTTTTTGAGGTTAATTCTAACCAGTTCACTGCTGCTAACATAAAATAGCAAAATTCTTATTCACTACCAACATAAAATATTCAGTATTGGTTTTTCTTTTCTTATGAAATGCTGAGGGCGTTGTGTACTTCGTTCAGTATTTTAAGCATTTTTGTTCAGTAAAAATAGTCATAATAAAATGTCAAGTATTTTTAATAGATAATATAAAATATTAAATGGTAAACGCCCACTGTAATACTTGGCAAACCTAATTTTATACTTGACAAAAATGATTGTTTTAGCTAACTAATTTGTTAAACTAATCACTGCCCATTGTCAGTGTCATTGGGTGGTTATCATTTATGTACATATATACGTATATACCTATAGTGTATTTAGATAAAAAATAGTAAATCTAAGTACAAACATATTAAATTAAGTAAAACAATAAAAAAACTATTTAAATTGATTTTCTAACATTACTCTATTTTACTCTGTTTGTATGTATGTATGTTGTACTTGCTTGGCCACAATAAATAAATATACCTGGCCATACATACATATATAGGAACATATATACATACATATATATATATATATATATACATATATTTACATATGTGCCGTACATATGTACATGTATACATATGTTGTACATATACTTGGTAGTAAAATAATGTTAGCGTCCTGCGGCTACCCAGCCAGCCAGGCGCTATTTATCGAACATAATACTGAAAAATCTCGAATTCAATATTGACCGCCCAATCGTATGTCAATAAAAATTAAATACCCACTTTTCTCATTACAGATTCTGAACGATTGTACACGGTTGCGTTCCAGAACGTCGTTTCAAAATACGGCAAAGATTACACGTGGGACTTGAAAGTCCAACTAATGGGAAAACAGGGTCCGGAATGCGCAGAAACTATTATTAAAACTCTCGAGTTGCCTTTGACGATAGACGAATTTATTAACGAGACCAAAAAGCATTTTGAAGTGCTATTTCCAAACGTTAACTTAATGCCTGGTAATTTACACATTCTCTTTAGTCGTATCGACGATTCTTTTTTGATTTTATAAGATTCTCAATTGTATATTTCAGGTGCCAAACGTCTCGTCACCCATTTGCATCAAAAGAACGTTCCGTTCGCACTCGCGACCAGTTCGAGCGAAGAAAATTCTCTGATAAAAATGCAACACCATCAAGACTTCTTCAAACTGTTTACGCATAAAGTATTCGGAACTTCGGACCCGGAAGTGAAGAGAGGCAAACCTATGCCGGACATATTCTTAATATGCGCATCGAGATTCCCCGATAAACCGACACCGGAAAATGTGTGTAGAGCCTAGCGTCGCTATGAACTGCTTATCTTATCAACACATTCATATCTATATGTATTTTTAAACGTAAAGTTAATGAGTTGAACTTAATGCATTTTACTTTTTAGTGTCTCGTGTTTGAAGATGCTCCGAACGGAGTAGCGGCCGGGGTCAGCGCCGGAATGCAGGTCGTAATGGTTCCCGATCCGCAAATGGATAACTTGTTGACGAAAGAAGCTACGCAAGTGTTGTCGTCTCTGGAAGATTTCAAACCGGAATTGTTCGGTTTGCCTCCGTTTGAGGATTAACATTCCCATTATCATGTCCAAGTGCCAATACGAAGTATTCATTTTCGTTTTTTTGATAAAAAAAATCGTTCGACTCACTATTCACTCCCTTTCGAATACGCAAAAAGTTGTTTTTTGTGTGCTTTTGAATGTCGCTTATGATCGATTGCCTAATAAGATTTTTTTTCATTCGTCGAACGTAATTTATATTATTTAAGTGTTTCATTATACACCAAGTATTTGAATTGAATTTACAATGTGTGAATTTTCGACGAAAAATATACGTATATATCAACGTGTTGTTTCACATTGAAATATCAACATGTGTAATTATTAAAATTAAACTCTTGCCATTACAATAAAATTATGTATCTACATATAAACAAAAATCTTAATGTTTCAATTTTACATACTAATTTATACCTATAATTATAATATATGTACGGAACACAAAATGAAAGAAGATTTTCATTGGAAATAACCCTAGAGATTACAAATTTTACTTTATCCTAATCAATCACAATCCTATTGTGGTATCGTCACAATATTGTAATGTTGTAATTTTGAGAGCAATTTATATTTAAAAAAAAATAAATGAATAAAATTAGTCAACCTTGAAGTTTTTTTTTTTTTTTTTTGTTGAAAAGTTTATTTATATTTAAAAAAAAATATTTCCGAAACTGCCCCATCGATCAAGTTGAAATTTCATATCTATAGTTTTCACGTTAGCCTTAAGAGATACTGTGATTTTGGTCAAAATCCGTCTGACAGAAGTGGCAGTTTACTCTTGAACGATTTTTTTTTTTTTTATTTTTTCGGCCTTTTAAATATGTAGTATCGTCACAATATTGTAATATTGTAATTCTCATAGAAATTGCTATTTAAAAAAAAATAAATGATTAAAATTAGTCAACCGAAGTAGGTTTTTTTTTTTGTCGAAAAGTTTACCGCAGAATATTTCCGAAACTGCACCGGGAATTTTCTCCAAATTTCATATCTATAGTTTTCACATTAGCCTTAAGAGATACTGTGATTTTAGTCAACTTCTGACTACCGGAAATGGCAGTTTACTCCTGAACGATTTTTTGTTTTTTATTTTTTTCGGCCTTTTAAATATGTACTATCGTCACAATATTATAATGTTGTACTCCTGAGTAAAATTGCTAGTTATTTTATTGTATTCTCGAACGAGTTAGATTGTTGTACTCTATGGGTATAGTCCACAGTCTATTTTTCCCATCAGCCCATAAGCCATAAATTGTAAGAAGTTTGGAAATGACCATATTGTTTGTTTTTTTCAATTGTATTAAATACTTGATTTTTACCAAATAGGCTTATTTAGCCTTCAGTTATTTTAATTATATTGAAAAATAATACTTTTATACACCTAATATTTAGTTAGTAGATTTGCTAAGAAGTCGCACAGCGAATACTCGTAAAAGTTGTTGGCAATCTAGAAAAGAAGTATCGACGCAAAGCGAAACTCTATTATTATAATTGTATTTGTACACCTTTATAGATGAGACATATTTATTTTTTAATATTTTGAAATTATATAGACTTAAAGTACTATACATATATTTTGATAAATATCAACCATACAGGTGATAAATTAGCCATATCGAATATGTATTTTATAAATGGACACTTTTCTGTTATTTTGTTTGATCTTATTTTTATGTTTCATGTGTAAATCAGTTTCACGTGACGAGCTTGAAAGTATTAATATTCTAATTAAATGACTGTCTGTAATTCAGCTAAAAACATAGCTTTTGATTGTAATTATTTTTAAGTAGGTAACTTATGTATGTTTAATTCATAGAATCCAAGTTGTACAAGAAAACATTTACCCAAACTATTGATTGTATCAATACCAATGCCATTGATTAATTTAGCTTAAAAATCATTAACATTCCTTGTTTTTGATGGGAACAATATTGGGTTGTGAAATTGTTGTTTTTTTATTTATCCCTAAAAATATAATATTTATTTTAAACCAAAACTTTATATTTATCGATAAATATTTGTTCAATAATTTATCTTAACCCTTTTGCTGCTACGATATTTTTCAAAATCCTAACGAGAAATGCTAAAATTTATAATTTTTTAATAAAAAAAAAATTATATATTATTTATTAACTAATTCATTGGCCGAAATACCGGGCGATATTATACTTTATTGCGGAAGTGCTTTCCTAGCCGAAGCTTGGAAGTGGTTTCTCTTTCTCTCTCTTTCTTTTGTACTCTTAAATGCGAGCTTCAGAGTGAGATGCACTAGGGGTGACAGTTTATGATCGATTTATTATCAATCGATATGCGATCTATTTTCAACAGGTATCGTAAACATTTGAACACATTTTAGTTGCAATTAATTGTACGACGGCTCGTGACCTCTATAATAGAAAACGGTTTTATATTGTTTTTTTTTTATTATTCTATTTCTTTTAACCCTGCAAAATGATAACGGACAGTGATAGTGACGAAAGTGTAGTAACTCGACAAACTAGCAGTTCTAGTGATTCTGAAAGTGGCCTCCCAAATAACTCTTTGTATGACTCCGATATTGAAATTGAACCCGAAATTGAATCCAATGAACAGGGAATCGACTATGATGACGAACCAGAAATTTTAGCAGCATTTACGGAAGTATTTTTGGATCAAGATTTTGAGAATAATCCAAATCCACTACAATTTGAAGAGTTCCCATAAAAAAATTGGGACTTGCGCATGTTGTAGTAAAAAAATTACTTGAAATGTGCGGTTGTTTACGAAAAAGCTACCATCTTATTACCGACAATTTTTTTACTAGTATTCCTCTGGCGCGATATCTGTTTAAATACAGAACGTATATAACAGGAACATTGAGAAAAAATAGATTGGGGATCCCAAACGGAGTAAAACAATTAATGCCAGTGAAGACTTCTAAACATTACAGAAGTAATGAAATTTTAATAACGGGGTATCGTGATAAACCATCCCATAGGAAACCTGTGTTATTATTATCCACATTTGAACAAGCATAAAATATGAAAATAACAAAATGTATCCAAGGACAAGTCCAGACTATAACGAAGTTATCTGCAATAATTACATACAAAAAATACATGGGTGGTGTAGACACGTCAGACATGATGAATTGTGTGTACATATGTATATGGATGAACGAAGATCGGTGAAATATTGGAAAAAAGTCGTGTTTAGCATAATTTCAAGAATGATTCTAAATTCGTGTATATGTACATAATACATATATAAAAATAATTCAAATGAACCAAGATTATCAAGATATCAATTCATATCTCAAATTATAGAAATTATTGAAAAAAATTGGATGCAGGAAAAAAAAATTCATCTGATTCACCTGATCGCATACAATATACAAATAGTGGAATTATAAAACTACCCGAACGCAAAGAAAAAGTTTGTGTTGTTTGAAATAGAAAGGATGGTGGTCCCGTTAAAAGATTACGTACTATATGCGTTATATGTGAAAAAGGTCTTCATGGCAATTGTTTATCAGAACATTTAAAATATTGCAAATCATTATTTTAATATGTTTCATATATTTATCAATTATCATGTTACATATATTTTATTTTATTAAATTATTTTTTTATGTAGATAAATAAATAATTCAATATTGTTTTTAAAATTAATAATTATATGAATATTATTCATATTTATAAGATAAAATAAAACGGATAGCTTTTAATGACTCAGGGGCCGACAGATTGTAATTTTATGTAATTTAAGTTTATTATTATTAAAATCTTAACCAGATATTAAAATAAAGCTTTTGGAATATTTATAAACCTACACGTATGTCCTATATATCCTTCAGTCCATTTTACATAATAATAATATTACAGAAAATATTCAAATACGACCATTATGACGTCAACAACGATCGTTGTTAGCAGTTCTCGACGTTTTCATAACAACGATATATCGTTGTTGTAGCAGCAAAAGGGTTAAGGTATTAAATTATTTTTTATTTAGAATTTTAAATATTATATAATTTCTGTGTTGATTCCGAGAGTTACTGGAAAACTCAACAGTTCAATTGTGTGATTACATCATCCGGTAATTTAGACTATTTAAATGTTACTTTTGCTATAAATATAAACAAGAAGAATAGTAGTGCAATAAATTCTTTGTCTCATCATTTCCCCGACGAATATATTTTTATTTCTTCTTTATTGCATAGATATCTGTCGCTTTGCCTTCTATTGCGTCCCGTAAGATAACTAAAATACCTTCTTACAAATCAAATCGACAGTTAGTGTATCGTATTAATAATATAAAATGTCTGATTATCAATAGTAAATGTTCTACATATATTCAATCATACAAGTATTCAATTTAACGTAGAGCATTTTCAGATAGTTGACTAAAATCTATATGTCAATATTAGTACATTGTTTTGCTTTGAAATGATTCCAATTTTAGTGTACAAATTCAATAGACATATTATCTTCTATGTGTTGTTTGTGTATCTCAATTAGTCAATATCATGCAAAGGTTTAGTTCTAGTCACAAAGTTTAAATGAAAATAAATTAGTATTTTTTACTAATTTTAGCCTACTACTACTACTGTTTAATTTATAAATCTTAAAATATAACCAAATCACAATACTTACTCGTACGTGTTAAAACTATATCAATGCGTGTAAAATGTTAGAAATAAATAAAACATTTAGGCAGCTATAGTTTGTTACCTTGTTTTCAATATAATTGAAAATAAATGACAAGCTTGTATGGTGAATAAAATTGTGAAGATTGCCTGAGACGATATACATATAATATTATAAATATAAATTATAAAAAAAGTGCCGTTATTGTCTCTGATGAATGTTAGGCACAATCGTTGAAATTTCGCTTGTTAATAGAAGACTTTAATCTCAATGCAAAATATACGGTTTATTGTAGTCAATTTCACAACGTATTCTGCTGTGAAACTGATTGTAATAAATGGGAACTAATTCATAGAGTTCGTAAAGACATTGAGATTGACGATTTCTAAGCGTTGAAGTAGAAAGTGTATAAAATACCAAATTTTGAACAAATGAAGAATAATTATATTATTAAAACAATTGTCGAATTATGTTCATATATGTATACATATGTGATAATGATGAAATAAACTATTTTCAAACTTATTTCTTAGTTCTAAAATACAAACAAACATTATACTTTATACCTATACATTATACATTCAAACTATTGAAGATCAAAGGGTGTTTATTATTGAAATATGAGTGGACTAACAGTGATAACTATGGGTTACAGAAAAAATAATAATTCAAATTTTCAATGACAACAAAAAAATTATTCCGAGCGTTCCTGATAAACTTGAGGATTTCATGTAAATTATAAAAGTTGTAGAGTACAACCCGTTATATTTACCTGAAAGTAAAGAAAGTTTGATTACTGGAATTGAAAGTCTTTGAAAATCTCATTTTCAATACAATTCTTGACAGACAGATCAACAGACAAACTCTTTATGTGTTGTGATAATAATTGCCAATTACGAATATCGTTTAAAGTCGACCAAGTCCATACGAAATGCACGAGGCGCCATTTTGAATTTAATAACCGTAAAGGTCCTCACTAACACGAGCGGATTCGCTGCGTCAAGTTGACGTCCTCTATCGTCGTTGATTCGCACCAATGCGAATTATATCGGGGTTGCTATTGTGTGGAACGGCGGTCCACACAATAGCAACCCTTCGTCGTTCGCTGTTCGGTTCGTCGGTGTGTACGCAGCATTAAATGATTTCTCTCTTCAACTAGTTATCTTATAAATTCTTTCTAAAAAAATCCAATAGATGGCGACAGCAAGTCAGTTTCGGCGAATTGTGCGATAAAAAAGCTCACTTAGACGAAACTTTGGCGCGAACGTTGCACTCGCTTTTTATTTGGCCCGTAAAACGATAATTTAAATTCAACGAAGAAAAAAAACATAATGAATATTTCCTGTTTTCGTACGATTGCATCGATTATCCGCCGATATGTATGCACGGTGCATTCTTACTGCATTGCTGTCAAATTGAATGTGCATTTTTTTTTTGTTTTCGTACATATCCATAGTGTGAATGCTTATACGCCTATACGGGATGTATACAAACTAAATTGAAAAAAATATACATGTATGTATATTCAAAATATTACGCTCAGCTATACAATATGTAAATATGATTGTCGCAATTCTTTGAAAAGCTTTATTTCCGATGCTCGGGCACGCACAGAATTCAACCAACATCATCATCATCATTTTCAGCCGTTCACCATCCACTGCTGGATGAAGGCCTCTCCAATCCTCTTCCATTCTTGTCTGTCTTGGGCAATCTGCATCCACTTGACTCCACACATTCTTCTCAATTCATCAGCCCATCTTCCACTCGGTCTACCTTGCTTTCTTTCACATCCTCTCGGATACCATTCCAGTACTTCTCGCGTCCATCTGCCATCCATTCTTCTTGCTATGTATGTGTCCAGCCCATTGCCACTTCAACTTTTTCACCCTTACTGCTATATCTGCCACTTTGGTCATACTTCTTACCCATGTATTTATTTTGCGATCTCTTCTTGTTATTGCAAGCATACATATTTCCATGCTTCTCTGTGTGCACTGGATCTTTCGTAGCATTCTTGAATTTGGCGTCCAAGTTTCACATCCATACGTCATAACTGGCAGTACGCATTGGTCGTATGCCTTCTTTTTTAAGCATAGCGGAATGTTGGATTTAAAAACTATGTTCATTCTTCCAAAAGCACTCATTCTTCGTTTTATTTCTTCTTCTTTACATCCAGTCATATTCACCAACTGCCCTAGGTATAAATAACTATCAATTATCTCTACAATATGGTTATCTACAAAATTCATTATACATTAAAATTAATTTTTAGGTCTACTTTCATACTCTCGTTGCTTAATTCTGTTAACCTTTTTTGTAAATACAGAATTCAATATACCGACATAAACCGTGAATTATGTTTTGCGAGATTATAAAGGTGGTTCCACATTGGCGAACCGAACAGCGAACGACGAAGGGTTGTTATTGACGATGTTATGTATTTCTAGTTTTACTAGAGTATTGCCCGTCGATGATCAACGGGTGTTTGGTATTGACATATTATTGGGTTAACGATTGCGGTAGCTATGATTTCCAGGAAAACAATGCACAGTTGACTGCCACAGCCACACACATACTAGTGGAATAATGGTTAACTCCAATCATAAGCCTTGCAATGCAAAAAAACGGTGGGTAATGATTGGCTGTCAGAATAGCGAAATCGCCAATTGGCATTAATCATTAAGGTGCTCACACACCTTAGCGAAATCGCTGCGTCAAACTGACGCCCCCTATCGTCGTTGATTCGCACCAATGCAAATTTTATCGACGATAGGGGCTAAAGTTTATCGCAGCGATTTCGCTAAGGTGTGTGAGCGCCTTTTATCCACTAGTGTGTGTGTGGCAGTGGCAGTTAATTATGATTTAGCCCTTTTCTAACACTATAGTAAACCCCTCCTCTAGGAGTATTATGATTATTTACGGTGCACTCTGGCCCAGGCCTTTTATACAATGCCCAAAATGATGATCCAGACAACAAATATCATACTTTGCCTAAAACAATTACATATTCTATAAAATGACTAGGCATTTTATATTATAATACGGGGATTTCACACGTTGCCTGTAACATACATATATGTATGTACTAGTGTAAGCCCGTTGAATATCAACGGATGTGTTTGACGTAATTGATTACGTAGCAATTTAGCAAAGTCGCGAACCTACTAAGGATTAATATTTTCAAATTATAGGAGGCCTCCCATCACCGGTGTTGGGTGAACGCGTTAGCGCTAACTCGCCCAACCTGGGATCACGGGTTCAAATCCCACTCGCGACGTTCGTGCTTTTTCATTAAATTTAAATTAACGTTATCAGCAGACGGACAGACAGACGGAATTGGGCTATTATGTGTATGTATGTATGTATATATTACATACATATATATATAATATGTATACTTTTACTATTTAGCAGTTTCGGAAATATTCTGTGGTAAAAGAATTTTAGAATTTTCTACAACAAAAAAAACCCTACTTCCGGTTGACTGATTTTGACCAAATTCTTTATGGTTCTTACACCTTACGTGAAAATAATAAATATGAAATTTCAGCTAGATAGACTTGATAGTCTCGGAGAAAACAACACACACACACACACACACACACAAGTACAGACATACAGACATTTTCCAGAAATCATGAAAACGTGATCAGGGGATGATACTTGATCCAAATCATTCAAAATCTCGAGGTCGAATTTTCACACGATCACAATACTTTATCCAAAAGGATGTCTAGTGCTCCTGAAGCTCACACATACATACACACTTGTTTCTTTTCGATATCAAATTTATTGCTTTTGTAAAAGTCACGCAGTTTCTTAATACTGCACAATCCGACCCTGTCTGTAAATGTATGTGAATGCGTTTTGAAATTAAAATTAAATGCAAATCGCCGTTATAGTGAACGTAATTTTTCAGTGACGGATTCGGTGAGATATGCTAAACCCCATTCAAAACTATACAGTTTTGTTATTGTAATTTTTCCCGTTTAGGAAGTTCAAAAATGTATCAGATAAGAGCGCGGATAAATCACGGTGAAAAATCGGACTTATGCTAAATTTTATTTGTACCATAAAATAGGATCCTCTTTCGAAAAGAATCGCATTGTTTTCGCTCTAAATATCTACATAGTAGGGAAAAAAAATCAACACAGGCGACTTTATTACAATCATAACTGTTTCACAGCTTGTTTGTTACGACATGGTATGTTGCATCACAAGCCAGCGAGGAATTGCAAAAAATGCAAGAGCACATGTACTAGAAAACCATATGTACGTGTTTGCGTACACTTGAACTGTTTAATAATAATGCACGTTCTTTCAATTTGATATTATTCATCGTCTACACACATTGCACTATGATTGTCCACACGAATGATGTGATTGCGTTGAATTATTGCCATTTAACAGGAGCTAATTGATAGTTTCGACATCGTGCGATTCTTCAAGTGTGATTCTCGCATTCTTAATAGTACAATCTACGTCATTTGACGAATCGACGGACGAAAGTGAAACAATATCCGAAGATTAAACGTATGCGACTACATATTAATTTGAAAATAATTTAATTTAATACTTTTCAGTCAATGCTTCTTTTTACTGTTATTATTTTAGAGTTTCCCTGGTGAAGTAAGCGATCTCAATTTTTAATGAAAGGTAGTGTGTTCTAGTGTTTATAGCTGTAGCTTTGTTTTTGTTTACTAATTTTGCGCGAATTGAATTACATACATACATACGTATGTAATGTACATGGGACCTAAGACAATTGATGAATATGACCGGATGTAAAGAAGAAGAAATAAAACTAGGGTGGGGTGCTTTTGGAAGAATGAACATTGTTTTGAAATACAACATTCCGCTATGCTTAAAAAATAAGGCATACGACCAATGCGTACGGATGTGAAACTTGAATGCTACGTAAAATCCAGTGCACACAGAGGAGCATGGAAAGATGTATGCTCGGTATAACAAGAAGAGATCGTAAGAGGAATATGTATGTACATGGGTAAGAAATATGACCAAAGTGGCAGATATAGCAGAACGTGTAAGAAAGCGAGAAATACTGGAATGGTATCCGAGAGGATGTGAAAAAAAGTAAGGTAGACCGTGTGGAAGATGGGCTGATGAATTGAGAAGAATATGTGTGGGGTCAAGTGGATGCAGATTGCTCAAGACAGACAGGAATGGAAGAGGATTGGAGAGGCCTTCATCCAGCAGTGGGTGGTGAACGGCTGAAAATGATGATGATGATATACATGGAGGGATTGAATTTACATTTGTTGAAGTTACAATTTTAAAAAAATTGCTCATTTCTATCCCAAAAAAACACATCTACATTGTGTGTCGATAGCAGAAGTCTAACTTTGAAATCTACATATACATACATACATATATATAAAAATCAATGTCTGTCTGTCTGTCTGTTTGTTTGTTTGTTTGTTTGTCTCTTATAGGCTGCTAAACCACTCAACCGATCGCGATGAAACTTTCAGGACTTATTGTGATCATGCCGGGGATGGTTCCTGTGAAAAAACGGGAACGGGAACAGGAACGGGCCTGCTCACGCGTCAGATAACGTACTAGGAACGGGAACGGGATCGGGAACGGGATTGGGATCGGGAACGGGACCGGGATCTGGAACGGGAACGGGAACGGGATCGGGAATGGGCCTGCTCACGCGTCAGAAAACGTACTAGGAACGGGAACGGGAACGGGATCGGGCATTGCAACGCATGCCGGGTCAGCTAGTAAATAAATAAAAATAAATAAATATAATATGCGCAACCTAACCCAACCTAACCTAAACTAGTCCGATAAACTTAAATATTAATTAAATTGTCGGAATTGGTGATCAGAACTCACCTCTCCTGCAGTGTCTCGGCTCAAGACACAAGTCTAAAGGCGCTCACAAATCTGAGCGGTATCGCTGCGTCAAACTGAATTAATTCACACGGATATTAATTAATTCAACGACGATAGACGACGTCGACTTGACGCAGCGATACCGCTCAGGTTTGTGAGGGCCTTTACACAAACGGCTTTGTACCGTAACGTAAAATAATGGTCGACTTGCACAATTGTATCATATTTTATAGCCCCCCCCCCAATTCGTCAGCGCTAATATTTTGACTTGGGTCCTTGTGGAATTGTGTCTTGTGAGATTGTTTGTGGAGTTAGATCGATCGAATCGGCAAGTGTGCGCGCGCACCACAGTTTGATTCGCGTCGTTTCGGCCTAGTAGACTAAACAAGACATAAAGCAATTAAAATCGTGACAGCTTTACGATGATTAGCCGAAAAGGCGTTAATACTTTCAGCGGTCGAATTCATCGAGTTATGAGGTTTTGACCCCTTTGAAGAACCCTTCGAGAGTGTTGTCGACGAGGCTTTAACCCCTTAATTGGCCAGGACCTCAGTTAGGGTGAACGAAATTCGTTCATAACAACAACAAAAAAAAAACCATTGATATCCACTGAAGTTATTAAAAAGGTTCATTACAGAAATAGACGTTGCGTTACGTATGGATTGTTTCAACAGTGGAATAAAAGTGCATCGGATTGCATCGCTCGTGTGAAAACATCCTGTATGCATCGACACTCAAATCCAAAGGTTCGTTCGTAAATTATGGTAACAGTGCACATGGTGAACGTTGAAGTTTATCGCGAATAAATCTCATGTTATTAAAGTTTCAATAAATTACAGCGGGCGAATAAAAAAAAGTGTAATAATGAACAAACTCGAGCTTTTCCCATACGTTTTGTTCTTTGATAAGCTTTTAATCGGATAGTAAAAATGTCACCGTATATTATTCCGACGCGACACTACTTTTTTTTTTTTTTTTTGTACTTTTCTTTATTTTTCCTTGTTGTTTTAGAGAATCTGATCGAGGTTTTAGAGTAGCGAACATCCTCGAAGCCTTTTTTTTTTTAATCCCCCATTGCTTTTAGAATGTCCGTGTGACGAAACTAAATACGAGCTGCACGAAATCTCGACGAATTTACAATCGAACGAATCCACACAATCGGCCGATTAATACGTGGCACGTGATTGGCCACCCAGTATTCAATTCGGTTTTGTTCAGTATTCAAAATGTTTGTCGAGGACGTTTTCGAGTCTAAAAGAATTAATGTCAATTGATATTACTACACTAGTGTAATACCGTTGAATATCAACGTTTACGTAACAATTTAGCAAAGTCGCGTACCTGCTGAGGATTAGTATTTTCAAATTATAGGAGGCCTCCCATCACCGGTGTTGGGTGAACGCGTTAGCGCTAACTCACCCAACCGTGTGATCACTGGTTCAAATCCCACTCTCGACATTCGTGTTTTTCAATTCAATTTGAATTTAAGCCTTCATCGAGGCGAGCGTTATCAGCAGACGGACAGACAGACGGAATATATTAGGGAAAGCGTCTGCCTGTTTGGTTGCGGTCACGCCAGCATTGCCAACATAACAAACAAACATTGTATTAGCAACAAGTCGACAATGCGATTTCAATCAACGATACACTATATATATACAATTGTTCCATGTACTGTCAAACTGGTTATGGGCTGTAGGTACTGTTGTTGTACAAACCAGCGCGTACGGGTGCGGGTTGAGGGTGGAATTAGAATTCACCGTCATATGATGGGCAAACCGGCAAGTATTATATTGTAAAAGTGAAAAATCTGCCTGTCCAGCTGGTGAAACGTTACTATGTATACGATAAACAAATCTCATAACATCACTGGCCCACGCTGTTTGATCAATGTTTCAGCAAAACCAAACTGTTTGATCAGTGTTTCGGTCGTACAACGAGTGCAGGCGTTGATATTACTTCGTGGCACGGCCATATACGAACGCAGCGAGAACGACGCCGTTATTAAATAGCTTTCACCCAGTATAAAATTAGTTTTGCCAAGTAAGAACAAAATTTAACACTTGACACTGAACATCCACTATTTATACTGAACAATTGAAAGTATTGTTTAACGACCAAAATACTTAAAAATTAATAAAATACTGTGAAAAGTGAGCAAGCCTAAAGATATTTGGCAGAACTGTCATAAATTAAAGTTATAACTGAAGTGTAGCAAACCAAAATTATTATAAGGAAGTACATAGTAGGTACATATACATATGCATGTGTAGTTTGCCTTGTGGAATACATCAAATAAATTTAAGAAGTGTGTATTTCGGTAGGTATGTATGTATGTGTGTTTCGAGCATTTCTGTTGCTTCTTTGTCCTTAATACTCTTTTTAGTTCCATCTCCTCAATCACAGCATCTCCGATGTCGTCCGATGATCCAATTACGCTATAGTTGGCCAGAGTTTAAGCTTGATTTATTGCACTTCCACTCGTTTCTATCTTGTTTTGTTGAAAACTTTTGGGTCTAGACAGCCGCTCGCTCGGAGCTTTTTAGAACATAAGGCATATTTTGCCGCTCGAATGGGCGTTGCAACGAAAAAAAAAAAAATGCAAACTGCAACACGGAAGACCGCACGACCTCTACTCTTATCTGAGCCTGTTTTTAATTTTTATTTTTTGGTCTCTCATACAGTTGATACGCGACTGCCACCACTGTGCCTTTCATCCACAAGCATAAGTCCAAGGTTTATGTCCAATTTTGAGTTTATTGCTCTATTAATTTTGGAAATACACCCTGTGACGCAATCGTCTAATTAGCGACGCGCGTTTATTTCGCATGCGCATTATAATGGTTACGAAAAGTAAAATAACCAAAAGCAACAAAGCCTAATTGGAAACTCTAAACGTTCGTAAACCGCTCAGGTGTGGATCGGTTAAATGCGCTAATTGACTGTTATTATTTTAAAATGTTTCGAAGAAGTCCTTGGAAATGGATACCCGATATTTTTGGTATGCGCGATTGAAAGATCGCATCCACAATTGTTCCTTTGGGTACGAAATGGGTCGATAGACGGTTGCATAACGTCGAAATTGGAATGAGCCCATTCGAATTGGACTTAATAAGACCGATTAATCTACTTCGAACGCATTTCGGTTGTTGGCTCGTGTGTCAATTATTGCCGTCTGGGTGCAGCGATGCAATGGACAAGGTCCTGCATATACATATGTACATATGTACATACAATACTGCGTACCGTACGATGCTCTGCTTCCAGTTGAAATTTATTTCTGATTTCTGACGAATACTCCCCATGGGAATTAAAATGCAAAGCTACGTGAAAATCCGTCTGGTGCAAGTTAAGTTATGACTATTGGAAAAGGTTTGTTGCACACGCGTTAAAATAACGAGCTACGTGCACTATTGCACGTGGAAGGGTTCGTTGCACCGACGAGAACGGGTTCGTTTACAAAATTTATGCAAATGTTTGCATTTTTGCACGGTGATAACAAATTAGTTGAATTGTAAAAATGACCAGGTTTAAACGTTGCGCAATAAGGATAAAAAAATGTACCTACATATGTATATAAAAAGTGCTTTTATTTATTTTATATAACATTAGCTAATTAGCTAATTTAACTTATATCTATTACATATTTAAAACAACTACATAAATCTATTACACATTTATACACTATACTTATACATAACTACTATCTCTCACAGAGGTGTCTCCTCACACGTTTCAAGAATACATCTATGGTCTTAGAAGACTTGACGCACTCCGGGAGGGCATTATACATTAATACACCCCTGTGAAAAACACCATCAGCTGTCTTTGTTTTTCTTACTCTACCTACAACCAATTGGTTCTTATTTCTAGTACAATAACTATGGATATCACTATTTCTAATGATATAACTCTTAAAATAATTTGGCAATAACTTATGATCTAACTTATAAACAAAAGACAGTCTGCTTAACTTTAAACAATTTCTAATACTCACCCATCCCAATTCATCTAACATACTTCTAATACTTTTTAGCCTACCAACATTCAAAATACCTCTCATAGCTCTATTTTGCAACCTTTGAATTTTATCTAAATCTTGGCCACTGAACATATTAAGTACAGTGGCACAATAAACCAGATGTGGCAAGACAATTGTAATTTGTAATAGAATTGAATGATACAATGATAGTGTAATGGTATTGCATATTATAGAACAGGGGTTCTTAGCCTTGCGCCCACGGGCGCATGTGCGCCCGCGGAGCTATTTTCATGCACCCGCTACAAAGTATTAAACAACGAAAAAATCCAAATTTAATCTTGATAGTATTCTTTTAAGAATATTGTGTATTAAAATCGAAATCCTGTTTTGGTTCCACATATTTATGCGAATCTTTATTTTCCACCATGAACACAATAAAATCAAAAACCAGATCTCGACTTACCAATATCAACCTTGATGATTGTTTACGATTGGGATTATCGTCTTACACTCCCAACTTTGAGAAATTAGTAAGTGAAATGCAATGTCAAAGTTCGCACTAATTGTGCATTGTTATTTTGAATATATTTTTTTACTCTTTATTTTGTATATGTTATCGTTTATATGCATGTAACTGTATGGGTTTTTTATGCTTCTTTTGTGAATGCCCGCTCAGGCGTATAATTAATGTAAATAAATATAATTATAATAAATGTATAATCTACTGATTTATAATAATTTATTTATAATAACACATAATAAATACTTAATTTTTTTTTTTTTTTAAATCCGGCGTTCGCCCGCGACTATTACCCTAAATCTCAAATGCGCCCGCTACCGTAAAAGGTTAAGAACCCCTGTTATAGAGGCTAGAAAACTCCTGGTATTTAATAGATGCATAAACTAATGAAAGATTCTTTCGTTGTCAGATAGAGACATCCATTTTAAACTACATTTAAGCTGCAGTAAAAAATCAATGTTTAATTTTGTACGATTTACTTATTGGTCAAAAATCCTTTCATCGTCATCATTTTCAACCGTTCACCATCCACTGTTGGATGAAAACCTCTCCAATCCTCTTCCATTCCTATTTGTCTTGAGCAATCTGCATCCAGTTGACTCCACACATTCTTCTCAATTCATCAGCCCATGGTCTACTCGGTCTACCTTGCTTTCTTTCACATCCTCTCGGATACCATTCCAGTATTTCTCGCATCGATTCTTCTCGGTATTGCCACCAACTTTTTCACACGTTCCGCTATATCTGCCACTTTGGTCATACTTCTTACCCATGTATTCCACTTACGATCTCTTCTCGTTATACCAAGCATACATCTTTCCATGCTCCTCTGTGTGCACTGTATCTTGCGTAACATTCTTGAATTTACCCTATACGCTTACTAAATGTCTATTTTCTCGTATCAATAAGCTAAATTCCTAATATCAAAGACATAATTATTACTATATATTCGCGTAAGCGTCAGCTTGCCTGCCCAAATCGTTGCGGTCACGCTAGCATTGCCAACATAACAGAGAAATTTTTTTTTTAGTGGTGGTTCGAGTCGTCAACGCGATTTTATGGGTATACACCCATTCAATCAACGGTACACTATGAAATTGTTTCGCGTACTGTCAAACGGGCTACAGGCTGTACTGCTATTATACAACCAGCGCACATGGTCGGGGGATGGCATTGGAATCCTTCGTCGTGTGACGGACAAGCCGGATAGTAACCGCCTGTACATACACAGAAAAGCTCGATACACTTTTCCCGTATCTCACAGTTGCCGCCATTCTTATGCTGCGTACACACGCCAACGAACCGAACAGCGAACGACGAAGGGTTGCTATTGGTGTGGACGTTCATAAATCATCGGACGTTATTGTGTGGAGCAATCGACACACAATAACAATTCGCGTTCGCCCTTCGTCGTTCACTGTTCGGTTCGTCGGTGTGTACGCAGCATTAGCCCACTCACATGTCAACAATAAAAACACTTTGAATGTCAATCGGGCAATCTAGTATAATCACACTTGTATTAATTAACACTCATTTGTAAAACTTATAGTACCAAACTACCTACATAAATAAACCAAGATTCTTTCGAGTTGAGTTGTGCGTATGTTTTTGTTTACGTATTGCAGTTAAATTATTGATTATATTATGTAGATAGGAAGACCGCTAACTTCACACGAATACTTTTACACATGTGTGGGTATTATCTTTGTAAATCATATTTGACCGGTAATAATAATTTGAGCCCCTATGCCTGTCTTATTACTGCTTATTCGAAATTTTTGTTTTGCTCCAGCAATTCAACACAGTCGACACTCGTTATAGGCACTTGACACTATCGAGTACGAAAGGTTTTTCTAATTGAACTTGAAACGAAGCACACGAACATTCTTCGATAGGTCAAGAGCACTGCACTCACCACTGCACATGCACAACGACCTCCTGATTGCCTTAGAACGGAATAGATGAAATAGTACATTCAACGACTGGGGGGTCATTGTCGCCTTTAATGTAAACTGCATCGTAATTGGAATCGTTTGATTCCATTAGCGAGCGATTAAATAAATCAAACACATTCACTCGCTGTCTCGTTCATTGTTTTAAATTCCAATCGAGAGAAAGTTCACACAATACACGTAGCATTTGAAGATAATTTTTACAGTTGTACTGTTAATTTACTGGATAATTTTTATTATACAGTAGAACCCCGTTGCATCGTTTTTCATGGGACCGTAAAAAAAAAACGATGTATGCAGAAAAACGACTTATACGATAAAGTATATTTAGTACGTAATATTTAGACGATTGATACAGGATAACGATATATAGGAGAACGATGCAAACGAGATTATTTAACACTGTTCTTATGGGTGTTTGGCCGGGACTATGAAAAAATAGCGATATATGCGAAAAAACAATACAAGCGAAAACGATGCAACGGGGTTCCACTGTATAGGTAATTATAACTACTTCTAATAACTGTTATTCTAATACTAGTATCAACGGATTGTGATTAAAGTAATTGATTACATAACTATTTAGCAAAGTCGCGAACCAACTGAGGATTAATATTTTCAAATTATCCACCATCACCGGTGTTGGGTCAACGCATTAGCGCTAACTCACCCAACCTGGTGATCACAGATTCAAATCCCACTCGCGACGTTCGTATTTTTTTCATTAAATTTGAATTTCAGTATTTACCGAGGCGAGCGTTATCAGCAGACAAACAGACGGACATACAGACAGACGGAATTGGGCTATTATACCTATATATATAATAAATTATAGAATGACTGTAACGAAATATTGTTTTGATGGCAAACCTAAACGTCGCAACTGTAGAATTTGTGAATTTCAGTGCCAAATTCAATCACAAATATCTTTCAAATTACAAATCTTAGCACATTGTTATAAAAACAGTTAAATACAGAATCCTCTCAAGATAATTAAAATGCATCAAAGTATGACAATTTTCGCTTATGTCAAAGTAAATGCATAATATTAAAATAAAACGAAAGTTCACCCAAAAAGACAGTCAGTGCTACTAATCTACAAAAAAATAGAATACTGTAGCAATCTTTTAATAAAATAATAAATAATCCACGATAGTTTATTATAACAGCAATTTGTATGTAGATCAAAAATGTTTGCTTTAGATAGAATCGGCGCTTACGCGTGGATTTACTCGATATTGTGTTGCATTATTAAAGCACTTACTGTAGAGTACATTCGTAATATTCGATTCGATCATTGCTAAGGACTTCTAGAAATTGTCCCGATGCTTTGGGGGTTGTCCCGGAATGGACGAAGCCTGGCTAGAATTAACCGGTCGTTGTGGAGATTGCCGACGAGATAGACGAGTCTCTCCTCCAGCGCGCCGCGCGCATCCTGCTCGATTCTCATGGGAATCGACGATCCAGGACCCGATTAATAGCCAACTGGTCAACATTTTTCTAAAAATGCATTCGTAATTTATTGGCATGGGAACCGTGCGACGTGAGCTGCATCGGCCTGCCACCGACCCTGACCTATATAGTGCGCGAGCGCCGTATGCGAACTTTGCAGCGCGAGCCAAACTTTAAACTCTCCAATGGTCAATCGAGTGACTGTTTTGAATGAAATTCTTGTTTTAAATGAAAGTATAAACTTTGAACTTTAATTAAGATCAAACTTTGAAACCTTTGCTCGTCAAACGATCAACGAAATCTATCGACGTTTCACCCAGTGACCCAAAGCTCGATGGGTTATATTTGTAAATGAATCATTTGGAATGGTGGACTATGTATGTATATTCAATTATCGTAGTTTTGAGTAAAATACAAGGTTTGCATTTCTGTTTACTGAAAATTAATTTTTGTTCATAAGAATTTAAATCATTATGACCTTTGCTGAAAAATCAATTTTTTTAACAGTCTGCTTTCATTTTCCGATTTCTTTCAAAAGCATTTTGCGCCTAGTATTATATATTGTACATATATTGAGTTTAATGTTTTTCTAAGCTTGTTAAAAATAAAATGGTTCCTATATTTTCATAGCAACAAACAACAAAAATTCGGGTGTGGCCAACCCATGACTTTATCCATATATTTGAGGAATACAAAGAGTAACGAAATTAATTTAAGTACGTAAGTAAATTACACCACCACCACACCAATCAAAATACATACATATGTATGTACATATCATGAAATTACTGTGTTGAGTGCGCGCGTATATAAAATACGATCTTCGGCATATATTCAAATAAAAAAACTACCACTTCCGGTCGGCGGATTTTAATCAAAACCTTATTAACTCTTAAATTTTATATGATAATTATAAATATAAATTTTCGACTTGATCAATAGGGCAGTTTCTGAAATATTCTGTGGTAAACTTTTCGACAAAAAAAAAACCCTACTTCCGGTTGACTGATTTTAATGATTTATTTTTTCGTAACTAGCAATTTTACTCAGGAGTACAAAATTACAATATTGTGACGATACCACATATTTAAAAGGTCAAAAAAAAAAAAACAAAAAAAAATCGTTCAAGAGTAAACTGCCATTTCCGGTAGTCAGAAGTTGACTAAAATCACATTATCTCTTAAGGCTAATGTGAAAACTATAGATATGAAATTTGGAGAAAATTCCCGGTGCGGTTTCGGAAATATTTTGCGGTAAACTTTTCAACAAAAAAAAAAAAACCTACTTCCGGTTGACTAGTTTTATTAATTTATTTTTTTTAAATATCAATTTCTCTCAAAATTACAACATTACAATATTGTGACGATACCACATATTTAAAAGGTCGAAAAAAAAAAAACAAAAAAAATCGTTAGTAAACTGCCATTTCCGGTAGTCAGAAGTTGACTAAAATCACAGTATCTTTAATGTGAAAACTATAGATATGAAATTTGGAGAAAATTCCCGGTGCAGTTTCGAAATATGATTTTTTACCGGATTTTGAATTTTCTGCACGAAAAAAAAACCCTACTTCCGGTTGAATGATGTTGACCAAATTCCTTATGGCTTTTAAACTTTACGTGAAAATAATAGATATGAAATTTCAGCTTGATAGACTTGATAGTTTCGGAGAAAACACACAGACATACACACACACACATAGTACACAGACATACAGACATACAGACATACAGACATACAGACATACAGACATTTTTTAGAAATCATGAAAACGTGATCTGGGGATGATACTCGATACAAATCAGTCAAAATCTCGAGGTCGAATTTTCGCACGATCACAATACTTTATCCGATTAGGATAAAGTAACAATACTTGATTCCGTTTTGCTTTATTCATAAGATTTTGTAAAGATCAGATTTTCTTCAATTCACGGAGCAACAAAAAAATACTCAGAGCGGAGATTAGTCAATCTTTACTTAGTTTGATCTATTGAATTCGAATCCGATAATGATTTTTGTTAATATGCTCTCGTTTATGAGATATTCGCAATTTAAAAAATGTAAAAAATATCCATTTTTTTGGCTTTTGTGGCCTATAACTCAAAATATAGTATTGCTGTGCCAAAGTGAGTATTGAAATCAATAGTCAGATATTTTTCCTATTGATTGTGATTTTTTATTGCTTTAAAATACTTATAATTAATTATCTAGCGAATTTTTATTGCTTTAAAATACTTTTTAAAGTCAAATAAAGTATTAAATATAATTCAATATAATAGTATTAAATAAAGTAGGTGATCGTAAGTATCTTAACTATTTAACAATTTTTTTGGAATGTCAACAGTCCATTAAAAAATAAAATCGGCTCAAATAATGAGCTCTAATCTTAGCTAAGGAAGTTTATGTTCGATCGCACGTTTTGAACAATATTACATACATATGTATGTACGATAAAAGAATAGTAAAACGTTGAAACATGTACATAAATCTGTGGACGCTTTACCCAGTGACCCACACCTTGGTATGTTTTATCTGTAAACAATAAGTAAGGTCTAATCTGAACAATGATAATGTTAACAAATAGTAACGGGATCCTCTGGAGTTCCTGTTCGATTGCGTGGTTTGCAATTACATACATTTGCACAAGTAAATTGATATGCGTGCTTATCGTACAGAATCAATACGATTGCATACAATATTTGTTGCTAGATTGAAATTCAGTCGCATTCGTAACGTGGCAGTGCATCTTTCTGGTCATCGTAAAAAATTCAAAGTTACGATTTGTTTTTATTTATCTATTAGTTTAAAATTTATTGTTTGAATAATTTGTGCAACGAGATTCGACTGAGAGCATTTTTCGTATTTTTTTTTTTTTGTAAAGATGTCCTTTACGATTTTTGCCACCGATACACTTTTTAAATAAGACAAAAGGAAATATTTTTAATCAATTAAGATAAACGGATGCGCTTGTTTCTCGACCTGTAAAAATGCATGAGATAAAAACCTCACTTCATTGTCGACCAAAACAAATGTTCGTTCCTTTTCAACTGATAACGGTGACCTTTCGATTCCGAACAGAAATCTTAACGATTCCCACGATTTTCCGAGCAGATTCTAATATAATAAAATGCGTATTTTATCTGCGTTTCGAGTAATTTTTTCAATCGTCGAACTATGTATGTAGTTTATTTTATAACTATTATATGTACATATGTGGAGTTCACTGTATGAATGGATCGGGTGTCAATTACTAAAAATTCCTCTTTTCTATTACAATTGGATGTCATTTTCAGCCGTTCACCATCCACTGCTGAATGAAGGCCTCTCCAATCCTCTTCCACTCCTGTCTGTCTTGAGCAATCTGCATCCACACATTCTTCTCAATTCACCAGCACATCGTCCACTCGGTCTACCTTGCTTTCTTTCACATCCTCTCGGATACCATTTCAGTATTTCTCGTGTCCATCTGCCATCCATTCTTGTCGCTATGTGTCCACTTCAACTTTTTCACACGTTCCGCTATATCTGCCACTTTGATCATGCTTCTTACCCATGTATTCCTCTTAAGATCTCTTCTCGTTATACCAAGCGTACATCTTTCCATGCTTTTCTGTGTGCACTGGATCTTGCGTAACATTCTTGAATTTAGCATCCACGTTTCACATCCATACGTCATAACTGGCAGTACGCATTAGCCGTATGCCTTATTTTTTAAGCATACCGGAATGTTGTATTTAAAAACAATGTTCATTCTTCCAAAAGCACTCTACCTAGTTTTATTTATTCTTCTTTACAACCAGTCATATTTACCAATTGTGTTATATAGAAGTATAACTTAAAAAATAACTTCACAAATAGCAGTACAAGTTTCAAATTGCAGTACTACTGTACTACTGAGTTTTTTTTACTTATCTCAGTGTCCATTTCATTGACTTGATCCATTAATACTGTGAACTAAATACGTCTTCTTTTGTTCCTCCTTAGTTTTTATAATGTACATATTTTTATTATTATTATTTATTTATAAACGGGCGAGATAACAACATGTGCTTATCGCGCCCCGTTTGGAATTTCAAATTAGATGTTTGAAAAGCAAAAAATAGATCGGTGCTCCGGCAACATGTGGTTACTTGAGCGTTCTACGGTTTTGTTTTTGTAATCTAGTTTCCCGTCAACGCATCGTGTATGTACGATTTTCTGGCTAAAAAATACCCCCATCCACCACTAGATAGTTATGAATGTTTCCCACGCTGGTCAAATACTGTTCATCCATAGTCTGGAGACTAAAAGTCAAAAAAAAAAAAACCAAACAATGTGAACTCGAGACGTTTCGCTAATAATAAATTTATACATGCTCGGTCAATTAGAAGTAGAGTGAACAAAACGAATGATCCAAAATAAAATTAAAAGTATGTTGGGGTTCCGTGCACACAACATTTGAGAATTTGCTAAATTAATGTATGCAGTCTGAGGCGTTTTCCTCTTATTTCATAATCTATGTAGTCTAGTGATTCAACTGAAATTAATCAATTCTCAGAAGTTCGTCTATTTTACAAGACCGCACACGAAAAGAGCAGACGGTCAGATCGCATATTGAATGATCAGGAAATGACCCTGATCAAATTTCGACATCATTTTGATCAACATTGTGAGTGGGTTGTTATTTTTGACAGTAAAAAACAAAGACGGCCATACAAATTGGAGAGGAATAGAAAAGAAATACTCGGACAAAAGGTGTAAAAAATAAAAGTAAAATACCGGGAAAAGTTATTATACGTACATAATATATTAGTATGATCCTTCATTTTGTTATGTATATTTTAAGAGAAACAACTTGCATAAATAATGAATATCATAGTACTTACATCACTGTGTGTGTGTGTGTGTGTGTGTGTGTGTGTGTGTGTGTGTGTGTGTGTGTCTGTCTGCTGATAACGCTCGCTGAGGTAAATAATTAAAAAACCAGAACGTCGCGCGATTGAGATTTGAACCCGAGATCACCGGTTCGGGACAGTGAGCGCTTACGCTATGATCCAAACAGAGATGATGAAGAGCCTGCTGCAATTTGACAATATAAATGATCAATAGGCTCGCGGCTTTGCTAAATTGTTACGTTGTTGTATTATATCGCGCCATCTATGCAACAACTATAAAAACTATTAAATACACATACATATATACTCACCCACACAAACATCCGTTGATATTCAACGGGCTCACACTACATAGTTATTATATATACATATATATAATAGCCCAAATCCGTCTGTCTGTCTTTCCGTCTGCTGATAACGCTCGCCTCGGTAAATAATTGAAAAAACACGAACGTCGCGATTGGGATTTGAACCCGCGATCACCATATAGGCCTCCTATAATTTGAAAATATTAATCCTCACTAGGTTTGCGACTTTGCTAAATTGTTACGTAATCAATTACGTCAAACACGTCCGTTGATATTCAACGGGCTTACACTAGTCCTAGTGTATAATAAAGCTCGACACACACGTTTTTGTTTTCATTTTTCCCGTAAACCACAGTTTCTGCTATTGTTAGCCAATTCGTGTCGATAATAAACACCCATTGATTGTCGACGGAAATTTTAGTGCAACGGTCAATACTCCTCGATGTCCATAACCATATATATCTATACATAAATAGCCCTATTCCGTCTGTCTGTCTGCTGATAACGCTCGCCGACGTAAATAATTAAAAAAAAACCAGAACGTCGCATGAGTGGGATTTGAACCCGGTATCACTGATTCGAAACAGAGCGCTTACGCGGTGAGCCAAACCAAATGATGCGAGATCCCTTTGTGAACATATGTATAAATCGGTTGAAAGTTCGCGACTTTGCTAAATTGTTACGTTGTTGTATTATAACGCGCTATAGATGGCGCATTGTTGCATAGATGCAACAACTCAACTCAACAATAATATTAAATTTAATATTATTTTTCAGCACGGGTGATGAGAACGCTCCGTTGATATTCAACGAGCTTACACTAGTTATAGATACTGACCATAAACCAAAAATATCCACCGAATCTTTACCCCCATTATCATGCTTACTTTAATTTTCTTGTTGTTTAGTCTAATAGGCAATACTGTTCAGTTTGAATTGATCAAACTTCATTCAAAATATAGCAGATTCATTCAATTCAAATTTACGATTCAAATCCACTTGTTTACGTGCGCCGGTCGTCGCTCCGACTTTCCCAATAGTGTAACGATCTATGTATTATTTTATGTGCACCCTGTCATTTTTATTAAGTGAAGTCGATGCAACGACAAGAACAATACGAGCAAGATTGATTTGTTTACGCACTCAGTTCCGAGAAACGATTGAATCCCTCGTTTACTATCCGCTATTCCATACTTAATCAGCATAATATGTAGGCATAGTGCACACATACATATGTGTGTTTACAATGTCGGGGTTCTCGTGCCGCATGTGCGATTCCCCTGACCTTCCATAGTGCACATCTTTATTTATGATGGCCGCATCTATACGGAACGCGTGTCCGACATCATTAAAGTGCTAGGAAAATAGCCTTTCCGTGTCCGGTGGATGCACCTGTATCGTTACGCCTGTTTTCCCCTTTGTCTTTATAGAAAAGTGGCCGTTCGGCAACCGACGAAATTCGACAACTCGGGTTACTATGTTACCAACACTCTTCTGGCGACGATTTTACAGCCGTAGCAAGAGGGTTAAACATTACTATAATATTCTATCTATTAATAATAAATAAATAAATAAAAACAAAGAAATTATTTTACGTCTTTACAATGTTGCATCGCATGAACGAAAGGGACAGCATGTACGTTTTACCCAGAAGTCTTCCTAAAACGGCCGGAGTATAGAGGAGGATAGCTCATATGAAGTATGACAAACCTAGCCAAAGAAAGATTTAATTTAAATGTACATACATACATATATGTATGTATAAGGACTCAAATGATATGTTATTTTTATGTATTTAATTAAGATAGCTTAAGAAACAAAAAAAAAACAAATAGTAACTTAAAGCTAAAATTACAAAATAAACTTAATTATCTATTAGCACTTGTACATAGGTGGTGTTTTAAGGCTGCCGGGAATCTATCAATTATGTTTATATTTCTGAGATCTTCTGGCAGGCCATTGTATTCAACACAAAATACTAATCCTAGATATACTTTAGATATATTTTAAATTCTTAATTATTATTAGCTAGGCGTACGACGGATAGCTAGGCATAGGCGGATGCTAAATTCAAGAATGTCACGCAAGATGTTACTTCTATTATAACACAGTATACCTATAGATTGATAGTTATTTATACCTAGGACAATTGGTGAATATGACCGGATTTAAAGAAGAAGTGATAAAACGAAGGAGTGAAACTAGGATGGAGTGCTTTTGGAAGAATGAACATAGTTTTTAACACATGGAAAGATGTATGCTCGGTATAACGAGAAGAGATCGTAAGAGGAATACATGGGTAAGAAGCATGACCAAGGTGGCAGATATAGCCGAACGTGTGAAAAAGTTGAAGTGGACACATAGCGACAAGAATGGATGGCGGATGGACGCGAGAAATACTGGAATGGTATCCGAGAGGTTGTGAAAGAAAGCAAAGTAGACCGAGTGGGACGATGGGCTGATGAATTGAGAAGAATTTGTGGATGCAGATTGCTCAAGACAGACGGGAGTGGAAAAGAGGATTGGAGAGGCCTTCATCCAACAGTGGATGGTGAACGGCAGAAAATTATGATGATGATGATGAGGTTAAGTAAGATCCTGGCGCTTTGGTCCTTGGTCCGATTTCGTTGAAATGATATGTGTGATCCTCATTGGGCATTACTGCCATATTTAGTCACAGTTACTGCTATCATTAGCCAATTCATACGTCAACAATAAACACCCGTTTATCTTCGACGAGCAATACTCTCAATTTTAATATAGTAAAAACGCAGTTAACATTTACTATATTGCGGAAATACCCCTCAATATCCATAATTACTATATGTACATATGTACATATGTACATAGTAGCACAAGGGTCTGCCTCCGGAACGCTCGCATTAACACACTCAATCACACATATGTATGTATGTATATTCACGACACGGGTAGTGCGAATCTACTTTTGCTACATTTTAAACTACCAAATACACTATTGGTTTATATATAAATGATAACCACCCGATGTCACTGTCAACGGACAGTTACTAGTATCTAATGGGTACTGATTATAAGTCAAAAATATCCACCGAATCTTTACTTCCGTTATTATTCTTAACTTTTTACTCTTTTGCGTTAATTTTCTTGTTGGTGTGACACAAGTACATATGTAGTTGACTGATTGATCGTCCTAGTAGCTGCAAAACTGGCGAATGATTACTTTTTTAAACCATTCGACAGACAAACCATCTCAACGGTCAATCAGGCTTAATATGTATAACGGTAACGATCAATGGACAGTCACAAGTCAGCCACAAGACCACTAACCTAACCTAACTTAACTAACCTAATAAACTGCATGCGGTAGTTACAGTCGAGTCAGAGACCAAGACCCCTATTTTAACCTAGCTTAATTATATTTTAGATGGATATCATTACTGTACATTTGCAATGTTTTGCAAGGTCGATTATACACGCAATGACAGTCAGATCTAATCCGACAAAAATCAGAATCGTGTACAAAACTGTCCAACGATGACTTGTTTATTTAATTTTTTATACTTAATTGGTATCTTTGCCTCTTTTTATAGGGATTTATTATATTTTTAGGGAAACTTATTTACATAGTTATATTTGGGATACATGTGATAATAAATTTTGATTTATTATATTTTGCTATGATTATGGCTTTTGTAGTCAAAATGCCTAAACCCAGATCCTTAAGATCACTAAATCCAAACTAATTAAATCTCACCCCAATCCAGCACCAACATTTCTATATACAAATAAATTAATCCTTATTATTATCACCCACATATTTACACAAATTAATACCACATCAAATATGAGATAACAAACCAACTTAAACATTTGAATACACTAAATACTCGAAAGTAATCATTCCCATAAATTCAAATTTAATTCATGTATGTACGTGCTTTGTACCCTTGTCCTTATTTTTTTTGTATTATTTTGTTTAATTGAATATCAAAGGTTCATAATTTATACACCGATTTGAAGAATACATTCTCAATGTTCTAAAACACGGTTTCGCAAGCACTCACACGTCAAAACAAAACATGCTAAAGTTTAATCGTTAACTTTTCCCTTTAGCCGAAAGTTTCTCGAATTGAATTAAATAATTAAAATTGGATAAACAATACTCAGAGCAGTGAATTGAATATGATTTGTAGGCGAGCGATTCGACCACTGTGTCCATGACGTTGCACTACGTCAGCGGACATAAACCATCGGATTATGAAGTCGAATATGTGTGCAATTTAATATTTTTATTATTATTCCTACCTACATATGTATATACCATTTTTAATTGAATTTTTAATTTAATACGATGATTTTTCTATGATTAGGTCACGCTTCGTTCGCCTTTACTATTTTATTGATTCAATCAATAGGTGTAACGTTCACGCTGCTATAATAACATCGATATGACTGTAAAATAATAAAAAATAAAAAGATGCATAAAAATAAATTGAAAAGAATTCGCTAAATATTTATAACGTTATTTATACGCTCAAATCTTATTTATTAATATTTAAATATGCATTTATCGTTATAAATCAGCGATCAATATTTACGACGCATTCATCGGACATATTGCTCGTGTTGTATTTTTCATCCTAAAAAAGAATCGCCGCACAATTGTACATCTATACACGTCATTATACAGATAGCCCTGTAGATTTCCATGTTCGCGTGGAGGCAGAGGCGTTAAACATTTTATTGCCGTGCAATTTATTTATTTATATACATTTTTTTAAAAGTGTCGCCTCGGTATTGTTCGGATTTTTGCCCACGCGACTTTTTTCTCTCTACTCGCCGTCGAATTGTGTGTACGTTTTTTGATAAAAATAGGAAATTTACGTACGAATCTCGAATATAGGCCAAGGTCAACGGTTTTTATCGCCGCGTGCGTAAATATTAAGTTAGATAAAGACCAAATCGGGTAAGGACACGACCCCGCAGCTTAAAGGTCAACGCTTTTACACTTGGGCAAGGTCGCCAATGTTCGAATTCGTATGCTAAATATTGACGATTATTTCCGTACTAGTTGTCGTATTGTCAAATATGAGTAATAGTTTAATGTGATCATTCTTTTTTTTTACCCTACCTAATTTAAACTTTTGTACTTCATTTTGATATAAAAAAGTTACATATTATCATATGTATACATATTATCCTCTTCTTCACTTTTCTCTAAAATTTTACACATTTCTCACCGTTCTTTATTTTTAATCAAGTTAGAAGTATCCCGTATCTATCCAAAAAATATATACATATGAATTACATACATACATCTTTTTACACCATATCTTTTTGTGCCGCATTCTTAAATTGTCTCTCATACCAAAACTATCACCATCTTTTTTTTTCTCTTTATTTAACTTTACCTACACAAAAGAGTCGATCAAGTCCAAAAAGATGATTAAACACGATCAAAGATTCAAAACTCAAAGTTTTTGAAGAATATATTAAATACTAATATATACATACTATTATTAATTTAGAAGAAATAAACACACAGAATAATATATATGTATATATAAAAGAAGTTGACTAAAATCACAGTATGTATCTCTTACGGCTAACGTGAAAACGGTAACGTGGTAACGGAAATATTCTGTGGTAAAAGAATGTTAGAATTTTCTACAAGAAAAAAACCCTACTTCCGGTTCACTGATGTTAACCAAATTCCTTATGGCTCTTACACCTTACGTGAAAATAATAGATATGAAATTTCAGCTTGATAGACTTGATAGTTTCGGAGAAAACACACATACAGACACACACACACACATAAGTACACAGACATACAGACATTTTTTAGAAATCATGAAAACGTGATCAGGGGATGATACCTGATACAAATCAGTCAAAGTCTCGAGGTCGAACCTTCGCACGATCACAATACTTTATCCGATTAGGATAAAGTAAAAAATAAACTATCAAATTTAACATACCAGTATTAAAAGATAAAATAATAGTGTGATGGGTATGGGGAAATTTGGCAGGAAACCATAGATTTTAATGGAATTAAGGATTAGAAAAATGTTTTTATGAAATTTTTATGATATGAAATTCATCCTAGAGAATATATTAGTCATATCTTTTTTCAATTATTATAAAATATGTATGTATATCAAAAAAAAAATGCACATATGCGTTCATACACCAAAGCAAATATAAATTTCTTTATAATGGGTAATATTCAATATTCATCAATTGATTAATTAAAAAAAGGTTGACGACGCGCGCGCATGCGGAAATCCAACGCGTTGTCGAAAGTATAAAATAATAATTCGCATGCGTGTATCGTAGATATATTACATATATTAGGGGTGTCCAGTGATGTTTCTTCTCGTTATTTTGAAATTAAAAATAATAAATATCGGGCAGCAGCAGGTCTGGGGCCAAAGAATATGATGGATTCGTTCGTGCACTATATATTAACGTACGAAATCATATGCCCGAAGGGCACGCGAAAGCCCTAATCAGCCAAAATGTTGAATACGTGCAAATTAGTCAACGCTCGGGGCCAACACGTGTCAAGAAGCGGCAAAAACATGATCTTTATTTTAATTTCCTTTTTAGACATAGATAGACAATCGCTTAAATATACTATATTATACAGAAACGTTTATCGCATTCAAATGTGTATAATTTGAGTTGATGAGACGGACGAGTTCTCATTTTTGAAACTACATGTACAACTGTGTATTCTTTGCAATTTATTTATACCTACTTGAATTGTAATCACATTTATTTTAAGCTATTAACAACATATTCATGTATTTATATTATACTAGCTGACCCGACATGCGTTGCAATGCCCGATCCCGTTCCAGTTCGCGATCCCGGTCCCGATCCCGTTCCCGATCCGTTCCTGTTCTCGTTCCTAGTACGTTTTCTGACGCGTGAGCAGGCCCGTTCCCAATCCCGTTCCCGTTCCTGTTCCAGATCCCGTTCCCGATCCCGATCCCGGTCCCGATCCCATTCCCGTTCCTAGTACGTTATCTGACGCGTGAGCAGGCCCGTTCCCGTTCCCATTCCCGTTCCCGTTTTTTCCCGATTTTTTTCACAGGAACCATCCCCGGCATGATAACAATAAGTCCTGAAAGTTTCATCGCGATCGGTTGAGTGGTTTAGGAGCCTATAAGAGACATACAGACAGACAGACAGACAGACAGACATTGATTCAAAATATTACATTCGATAAAAGTTGCCGTGTTATATGTACATATGTATGTATCACTAGTGTAAGCCCGTTGAATGTCAACGGAGCGTTCTCATCGCCCGTACTGAAAAATAATATTAAATTTAATAGTTTTTATAGTTGTTGCATAGATGGCGCCGTTATAATACAACAACGTAACAATTTAGCAAAGTCGTGAGCCTATTGAGATGTTATATTGTCAAATCGTGGCAGGTTCGTCATCGCCTCCGTTGGATGATAGTGTTGGCACGACTCGTTCCAACCTGGTGATCACGGGTTCAAATCCCATTCGCGCGCGACGTTCTGGTTTTTTAATCATTTACCTCATCGAGCGTTATCAGCAGACAGACAGACAGACAAACGGATTTCGGCTATTATATGTATATATAATAACTTATTATATATATTATTTAAACCCAACGTGTACTACAATAATTCAATAGAAATACAATGTACATACATATGTAGGAGTGTATAAAACTCATATAATACAAAAACATCATTTCCAGTTAGATTGAGTCAACCATAATACAATCACAAACACTATAAATATGAAATTTCAGCTCGGTATAAATTTGATCGTTTCCAGAAAATTGTTTAAGTTTGAGTTCAATAGATTCGAAATTTTCATTTGGAGCCCAAAACAATGTACGAAGATATATATATTTTGATACGTGGCGTTTCCTGGAACTAATACAAATGTGGGGATAACTTATATAATACATACATATGAATCTGACATTTCTATGACAATTTCGTCAAATCTTCGACACAGTAAACCAGCCAGTAATCATAAATTGCCAGAGGTGGGGCTTAAAAAAGTATAGTCAAATTGTTTACGCTGTCTTTTCTTTGTAATATTTGCCTGCAAATAAGTGGTTAAATTACCAATAGAAAAGTGCAGAGAGCGTAAACAATTTAACTCTGTCCTTTTTTAAACTGCACCTCTAGGAATTTACGATTGCTGGCTAGTGTAGTCTGATCTACGTACAACATCATATGTATATACATATAATAGCCCTATTCCGTCTGTCTGTCTGTCTGCTGATAACGCTAGCCTCGGTTCGGAAGAGGGTGCCAGTTCACCAGTTCGGAAGAGGTTGCGCTTTCGCATTCATCCAAACTAGGTAATGCGGGCCCGCAACAATTTGACAATATCAATCCTCAAAAGGCACGCGACTTTGCTAAATTGTTACGTTGTTGTATTATAACGCGCCATCTATGCAAAAACTATAAAAACTATTAAATTTAATATTATATTTTTTCTAAGCTCAGTACTTTATTCATTTGTCAAGTTTTAAGTATGTAATACTATATATAGTAGCGCAAGGGTCTGTCTGGCTGGATCGCTCGCATACATACTGCACGTACACAAACACTCACAGTACGGGTGGTGAGAAACCGCTCCGTTGATATTCAACGGGCTCACACTTGTAACAACAGAATATTAATAAAATGCATATTTGGTCTTTATCGGGTCAATGTGCATATACTAGTGGTTGTTTGCAACAATACCAACGATTAAACCATATCGGAATAATTAAGCTCAATACACTAACTGACAGTGGAAGAAGCAAGTCATTAATAATCATTTATTAATTCTTCCATCCGAGTGGAGTTATTGAAAAAAAGTGAGCATATTCAATTTAGACATGTTTTGCCGCTTCGAATCATCGTAAATCATGCAAAACGAG
This sequence comes from Parapsyche elsis, assembly GCA_022651745.1. Classification (NCBI taxonomy): domain Eukaryota; kingdom Metazoa; phylum Arthropoda; class Insecta; order Trichoptera; family Hydropsychidae; genus Parapsyche; species Parapsyche elsis. Next base: position 2,837,580 of record JAGVSN010000049.1, read on the forward strand.
ATCATCGCATATGCATGCGCGGTCCTCTCCGCGAATCGCGAGGGGAAATCCTGTGTAAATAATACTTTATAATTTAAAGATTATAATAAAGCGACACATTTACAGCTACCCGATTCCCGTATATACATAAATTCGTTTATAGATGTATTATGTGTGTCAAGAAGTCACGGTCCCTCGCGGTTATAAATGCCCCGAGTTTACTTATGCGCATTCTGGATCGGTTAACTTTTAAACGCGCGTCTACGATCGACGTTTACAAGGACTCGAGGACAGGTAGTTTTATTATTTACGATGATGATCATTGCACGCGATAAATGTACGGCCAATAATGATAAATAATTGAATTTGGGAATCGTGTAAATTAGGACGATGATGTCACGTGAGAGAGGGTTACGTCAACTCGATTCGCCCATTAGAGTTCAAGTACGAATTTGACTTCCGGCAAATTGAGACTAATTTCTATGTGTTTTTGCGGTGGATTTGCAATATTCATATCAGGGTTACACGCTTGTGACTCGATTTCGTAATTAAATTATCGGTAAAAAGTCACAAGTTGGATGTGAAAAATGAAAATTGCAATTTTTTGCGCGGGTTTGAATGTTGGCCGTTCGTTCAAATCACCGAAAGTGTTCGGAAAATTGTTATTTGAATTTTCCGTAAAATACAATTGTATAGATGAGGTTTTACGATTTTAAAAATAACAAAGTCTTTTTGCAAGTTTTAACAGTTTTTTACTTCGCATAAACCAGTGGTCGGGAACCTTTGTCGAGCCAAGAGTCAAATTAGGGAAAACCTTGTAAAATTGGTAGGTTTGGGGAGCCGCAACATATTATTTTCTAATTATATATTCAAAATGAAATTAAATGTTACACATTAATCATTAATAATACTAAGAAATAATCTGAAAAACGATCTTAAAGCATTTCACAGCCGCGACGTTGTGCAAATGGGATTAATTTTGATCTTGTGTAAACTGTGTGTCAACATTTTGTACCAATTTCACGCAAAACGTTGGATGACAGTGAGAGCCGCAGGTTTTCATACAAAGAGCCGCCGGTTCCCGACCACTGGCTATAAACTATCACAGTAAAAAGTATTATTGTATAATTTTACCTGCTCGGTATAGGATTTTACTTTGCAAAGTTTATATTTTATTTTTTTTTTTACCATCAGCTGTTTGCCTTATCTTATAAATGATGACTATGCAAATATTACAATAAAAAAAAAAGCGATCTTTAGCATATTATAATTAATCGAATCGCCTTGAAGTGATTCATAATGCATTTTGTTAAGAAAGCGTATCAATTAGTATGTATTGATAATTTTTTACAGTATTAGTATTGTTTTATTTTGATTGTTCTATTATTATATTTTATAATCTAATAGATAAAAATGATTATCAAAGATTGAAAATATTCAATGGACATTCAAACATATTCACTGTATTGACGTGACAATAATATATTTCCGTATTGAATTTTTAGAACGGAAACTTGATTCACAAATGCCCCGAATAAAATCACCCTATTTTTAGAGTTCGCCACATTTTCTGTTTAAATTTGTATTTGAACTTGTAACCGATGACTAAGAAGTCTGAATTGATTTCGAAGATTTTCGACATTCGCACAGTCGCAATCGTTTATCATTCGATATCTCATGTACAAGGTACATAGTGTATACGAGCTGTGACGCAATGTTACCCAATAAATTGTGCAATCTCTATTGGCCAAGTTCTAGGTCACGCTCGTATTCTATTCGTAGTGCTATTCACTTTTTGCAAGGCCAATTTTTCTCAATTTAACGCGCGATAAACGATTTGATTAAATTGTAACGTGACACCACTCGTGTCAGTACAATATTGAATTCGACTGTTCACATGATTCGTGACGTGCACTCGTATACGTACATTATGTACATACAATGTGTCAATTCAGACGAAGAAAGTCATACCCTTGAACTTTGCGAAGCGGAGGCAGACACATTCGAGATTTTCTGAAAATAACCACTTTTGTCCGTTCATATTCGGCACGTACAACAGTATAACAACGCATTTCATTCCGCTCGTGTTGCAATTTTGTATGTAGTTTCGAAGCAGTGGAGTCCGTGTTCAATTTTGAAGCATTGTACGTGCTATAAAAGTCTGCGGTGAATGAACAAGGTATGTATTGAGAGGAAACATACATTTTCGGCGCACGAAAAATTAATCATTCGTCATGCAATGTTGATATTATGTCTACGAGTGGCTTGTAAAGCTTCTGCAGTGTATTTTGATTGGTTTGAAACGATATACCACCGATAAGATCAATAAATCATTGAATAATCACAAAATTGTGGTCAGTATGTACGATATTGCACTAGGACGAAAATATATGATTTCCATTTTTTATTGGTTTTGTTTTTAAATACATATAATGTTTTATTTTATTGAAGATGACGGATTTTTAAATTTTTACACAGTTTTTTTACTTTGCTTTCGATTTGACGTTATTTTCCTGTAAAAAAGTTCGATAAAACTTGCACTGAAAATATCTATCGCACACAAGAGTAATATGAGAACATTAGGCGACCAAACCTCTATATTTTAATTTTTTCATAATAATTATATCCTCCTGTGAGAAAGTTTGTCGTATTTTGTCCATAAAATACATATTTTTCCAAAAAAAAAAAAGATATGTCCATTCATTCCAATTTGTTGGAAAAATATATTTTTCATTTTCAAAATACACGGTGCGTCCAATGATCCGTTTCAGGTAAAAATTGTCTGCACAATGCACATACATATGTATACTATAAATGGATGAAAAGTTGCTTTTTAGCATTGTATTTGACTTTAACAGTGAGGAAACCAAGAAAAAAAAATCAGTCAAAATCTCGAGGTCGAATTTTCGCACGATCACAATACTTTATCCGATTGGGATAAAGTGACAACATAAACAGGGTGGAAAAGAAAAACCACTACCTGTTTTTTTAACAATTTAGGTATATCTCCGAAACAAATAACGCTACGGTACTGAATTATAAATTATTTGGAACTTCACTTAATTATCTTTCTGATGATATTGTAGTTTTTCCCCAATGGAAAACTATTAATGTCAAAATTAGCGCATGAAAAATTTTTACAATAAAAAAACAATCCATTTTTATAAAGAAACTTCATACAATCAAGTGCTAATGGTGGTAATAGAAACTATGTACATATGTATAATATCATTAAAAAGACGACTAAATGAATTTTTAAATGAACATTTTTGAACTGTAGCGTTATTAATTTCAGAGATAAATTGTTTTAGCATCTATTCGCATATTTTACGATTTTAGCATAAATTCGCACCAATTGTGAATTTAAGCATATGTTTAGCATTTATCACAAAAAATCGTTACGACTTTAATGTATAGGATGAACTCAACGCCACACGGGTGCTCAACTTTTTTCAGATAGGAAATTTTTTATTTTCATTTGCATGGCGATCGACTTCCATGAAATAATTTAGAGAAGGTCCGTATATAATATACTAATAAGAATCATGTAGGAATTTTTTTTAATATGCGAAATATTATGTATTATTTTTATATTTTTATTATCTGTCTAGGGGAAGGGAGTTAATTGACATTATGTATCATTGGCTATTTTCAAATAATTTGGTTTATAATTATGTGCTTGTAGCAAAAGTCAAAAGTGTCCCAATTTCTCATAAGAACACATGTTTTGGATTAGCAATTTCAATGGAAAGTGTGCAGTATTCGTATTGTAATAAAGTAGATGTTAAAAGTTCTAGGAAGTCCTCTTGACTAATTTTAACAAATTAGCTAGTGTATCTGAGAACCAATAATTAAACAAATTCATACCACGAAAAAATAACAGTCATTCCGTTGGCCATTAATCCTTTTCGTTAACAGATAAGCACAAGCCAGATAAGACCGTTTTCGGTAAATAAAATTAAACCATTGAAGTAAACTTTAAAAACGGAAAGCAATATTAATTTCAAAATCGTATTCGGGATCGACAGGTTGAGCACCCATGATCTATTCCAGGGTATTTCAAACTGTGGGTTCCCGACACATTGGTGGGTGGCAAAATAAATAAAATGTGTCGTGACAAACGGAAAAAATCTAAAAAAAATTGATTTCATTAAACGTTGCAAATATTATGAATGGAACGAGTCATTTTGCACGATGGAGTGCTTTTGGAAGAATGAACATTGTTTTTAAATCCATCATTCCGCTATGCTTAAAAAATAAGGCATACGACCAATGCGTACTGTCAGTTATGACGTATGGATGTGAAACTTGGATGCTAAATTCAAGAATGCGACGTTAAGTCCAGTGCACACAGAGAAGCGCGGAAAGATGTATGCTTGGTATAACAAAGAAGAGATCGTAAGAGGAATACATGGGTAAGAAGCATGATCAAAGTGGCAGATATAGCGGAACGTGTGAAAAAGTTGAAGTGGACACACAGCGAGAAGAATGGACGGCAGATGAACGCGAGAAATACTAGAATGGTATCCGAGATGATATGAAAGAAAGCAAAGTAGACCGAGTGAAAGATGGGCTAATGAATTGAGAAGAATGTGTTTACAGATTTCTCAGACAGGAATGGAAGAGGATTTGAGAAGCATAGAAATACGTATGCTTGGTATAACAAGAAGAGATCGAAATAGGAATACAAGAGTACGAAGTATGACCAGAGTGGCATATGTATATAGCAGAACGTGTGAAAATGTTGGAGTGGAATGGATGGCAGATGGACGCGAGAAATACTGAAATGGTATCCGGGAGGACGTGTAAGAAAGCAAAGTAGACCGAGTGGAAGATGGGCTGATGAATTGAGGAGAATGTGTGGATTCTTATTATATATGTAGGCATACTGGGTCGCAATACAAAATGCAACTCTTGCAGCGGGTCGTAGTAAAAAGAGTTTGAAAAGAGCCGCAATAGCCTATACTGCCGTCCTAAGCCCCAAGAGTTAGATGTGTTTTAGGGGTTATGGGAATGTATTCTTGCGACTTTTCATATCAAAATTAATGCATCTTCATTCAAAAGTGACTCTGCATGCGCAGAGAAATAGTTTCGGTCACTACCTTATCATGAAAGATTGAAAAGACTGAATCTCTCCACATTGGAGACGAAGAGATTAAGAGGTGATTTAATTTGAAGTATTCAAAATAATAAATAATCTTTATTCACGTGAAATGACCAATCTCATTATGTTCAATTAGAACCCTCATCTAAGCGGTCATACTCTTAAAACTCCGAAAAGAAAAATCAAATAAGATTGTTAGAGATTCATTCTTTTCAAATAGAGTGGTTGAAGTTTGGAACAGTCGTACATATGTTTACATTAATAATGAATAATGAAGTGACGTAACTACTAAAGTATTCATTTTTTTTTTTAATTTTTCCTCAGAATTATCAAAACACAATAGAAAATAACCTCATGCACTAAAAAAAAAGTTTAAATAAATCGGTAATATATGAAGAAAAACACAAATTTAGAATAAAACTTTAAAGTTCATCTATCTCGATATTGTTGTTTTGTCGGTTACGTTAAGTGGGCTTTGAGGCCTCCGTCCACCGGGTACGTTTGACGTACACGTACCGTATGTGCGCCAAAGTATGCAAACTGATGTACATAGTTGGAGTACGGGAGTACGGGAGTGCACCCACTGTGTCCGACGGCAGTATACGTTGCGCCTGAGTACGTCAACGCAACGTATCCATCATGCGTCAGGCAGACGCATGTGATACCTTCAGATTGGTAGCACTGCAGGGTTGGTACGACGCGTGCACGTGAACATGTATACACGTTTGCGTAGACGAGTGTGTGTGAAGCGGAAGGGGTGGGTGTGTGATGTTTGCGTTTGCTGCTGGCAGCCCCGTTCGTTCAGAGCGGCCGTAGCAGTTGCGGCAGACGCACGTATCTCTCGACACGAGTCCCACCACACCAATTATCCGTGTGTACTCGTGTGTGCGTGTGGTTTTGACTGTCCATGACACCCTGCCCATTGCAACACACCTCAAAAGCGACCACGTACGTACATACATAAAACTCCATTCACATCGACGCACTCTAATCACTCACATTCGTACCCGGCATGCGCTTTCGTCGATTTGAATTCGCGCACCAATTTGTTTATAAACAATCGGATGCGCTGTCGGCGACCAATCAGATTCGAGCATTCGAAGCGCTCGCTCCCGATTGGTCGACGGCTTCGAGCTGCGTGTATACATGTATGTATTTAATTTTTCATTAATTTCCAAACAATTTTGTGCGTATTCAAAATGGCCGACAATCAAACTTTTTTCATTTGCTGTCTATTTCGACGTTTTTTCACTATTATAAGAGGATATTGCGATGGGTTAGTGCGCCGATATTGTATGTCCTGTTTTGGGTTAAAATATTGTATGTGACATGCATCTTTTTTGCATGAAAAATAATGGACATGGAAGGTTTGATGCAGATGGACGATTTGCGTTATGATAAATCAATTTTGGACATACAATATCTGTGCACTAACTCAATCATTTTCGAGTGGCGATCCCTTTTTATGAAAGCCAAGTGACCCGCGGCCCCGATTTATTTGAAAAAGGCGAAAGATACTGTTCAAACGTCGAGACAATGATTTAAAATGAAAATTGCATTATCCTAATCGGATAAAGTAAACTGTGATCGTGCAAAATTTCAACATTGACATTTTGACTGATTTGTATCGGGTGTCGTCCCCCGATCACGTTTTCGTGATTTCTGGAAAATTTCTGTATGTCTGTGTGTCTATATGTCTGTGAATCGCTAATAACTCAAAAACCCTTTTTATCCTACAACACTGAAACTTCATATTTATGTGTCTTTGCCGGCCATTACAATCCATAGGGATTTCAATTTTTTTTTTACTGTTTCAATTTGTGACCCCACACAAAACCCCGTGTGATAGTGTGTGTAATTGCGGGGCAGACGGACACTCGGCAAAGTTTTCAAAAGTGTCCGTTTGCCCCGTGATTATTAAGCATTTATTCATATTGGTAAACAAACAGGCACATAGACTTGCATACAATCGACGAATTGCTTAGATTGCCATATACCTACATATACATATGTACAAACATATGTACGTATGTAAATATAAACGCTATTTTTTTCCGTTGTTACCACTGTTGTTAGACCGCTCATTTGTTAATAATAAACGCCTATTGATCGTTGACTCTATGCGGAATTTTAAAATTTTAATGAAAGCTCTTTGAACTTCGTACAAGAGTGGACCATATTCAACCTCAAATCAGTATTTGGTCCAATTCCACATAGAAAAGCTCGCGAGCTCGCATTTTGCGCCTCAAATAGAATCTATGTAGTTGGAATACTTTTCCCAAAAATTTTTTCAAAAACAATCTGACCTTGAAAAATGAGCTATGCAATAGATAAGTAAATTTTTGTGATTTCGATACGATTAAAACTCTCGCATTGTGGTCGATTGTTCGTCACGTACTTATCTATCCATTATTATGTGATAACACAAAAAAAAAATGTTAATTCATTCACTTTGAAACGTATCGTATAATTAATTTATTATTGGCGCCGATCGATCGCTGTTAAATTAGTTTTTATCGACTGTGCGAAGCTTCAAATGCGAAACATGCCTACATATGAAATTATTATTACATCGAAACATAGTACATACATAGTTGCGAATAGATTGAAAGAAATAGTTAAACTGGTTTATGCTATAATAAATAAAAAAATGCACACACACACACACACACACACACACACACATATATACAAATATAGTTATAGATGTAAACGCAGAAAATGTAGAACAACAAAACTTATAAAAACAACTAGTTTCAGAGTGTGGAGTTAGAGAGCTAGACCTACGTCCTACCCACTTCTACTACTGCACGTCTAAAATGGTTAGTTGTCAATGGATACTGCAGTGGGACTGACGTGCATTTCCGTCATTTCGTTTACTTAACTATCAATGAAATCTGTGAGTGTTTTTTTTTATTTGATGGTTTAATTTTTTTGGAAATCGCTCGAAGCCAGCAATCGGCGAGCTTTGTGCTTCTTTAAACTCTTACTAATGTATCCTTTGTATATAAACATATCTACCTACGTAAAGTAATGTTGTAAGCATTGATAAAATTTAGTTCCGAAATTGTATTATTAAATTAGCTAATGGTTTTCAAAGCAAAATCAATTAGTTAAAAAACCGGGCAATGGATTTTTTTGCATAAATATATCGTTGATACTAATTCGTTTTATAGATAACATGTTAAGTTTGTTCCGTAATTTCCATATACGTTTCACGAAAACATATATGTATATAAACATAATAATAGTGGCGTCGAAGATCGTAAAAATAAAAAAAATATTTTAATATATTAGTTACAGATGCGCGTGACAGTTATTCGAAAAAAAAATATGGATAATTGGTCAATTTACACGGGACCGGCGGCAACGTTTTTCGCAAAAAAAGAGAATTAACATATAACCGTAAAATATGCAAAAATACGATAATGCATCGGTATCAATAAAATGTGGCGGTTTTTTCCGAACGAAAAAATCTTTATCGATCGCAAACAACTAATTATAAAACCATTTGTCACGTTGATTCAGTGTAAAAATTAAATACAAAAAAAAAAACATTTTCTCATTTATTAGTACGGATATCTATGTATGTATGTACATATGTATATTCTTCCTTCTAACCTTTTTATCGATTGATAGTTTTATTTTACTCTCAATGTCGTGCGGATCTTATTAAACCGAATTCAATTAAATTCTTTGAAGTTTTACAGCACACAGATGTTTTAAATGTGTCAAAGTACAATAAACCCTTTATGTATTCTCGTATTGGTACACAAGGCCGATCCACACGCAGCCAGTCGTTTAGTCGAGTGGTTTATATTCACTAATTCGACCAAATTCTTGTGTCGAATTTTATAATTTAGTGCTACTTGACTAAAATACTGAGTACATGTGTTCCACAGCCTTAAGGAAATATAGTTTTACCAGATTTTCTATCAAGAATCTATTAGCTTACTAACAAAACCTGTCAAGAAGAATACAAATAAAACAAAAATGAATGCGGAAGAGTGAAGAAAATTCGATATAGATTTAACATGAATAATTTTCAATGTAAACTATTTGGTAATTATTGTTACTTGTATATATGGGTATACAGCAGTCAGTGGTCGGGAACCTTTTTCAAGCTAAAGCCCAAATTAGGTGGGTTTGGGGGCCGCAACATATTATTTTCTAATTATATATTCAAAATTAAATTAAATGTTATAATAATCATTAATAAATAGTGAGGAATAAGTTGTCCTCGAGATATTTCTTAACGTTCTACAGTATATTACTGAAAATTATTATAAAGTTTAATATGAAAAACGATCTTAAAGCATTTTATAGCCACGACGTTGTGGAAATGGGATTCATTTTGATCTTGTGTAAATTGTGTATTTCACGCAAAACAGTGAGAGCCGCAGGTTTTCATACAAAGAGCCGCATGCGGCTCCGGAGCCGCCGGTTCCCCACCACTGGTATACAGTCAGTGTTTGCTAAAATGTTGTATATATGTATGTATTTATTTATTGAGATATACTTGTATACGTATATTACTCTCCATTATGCGTACAATTAATTCGTGTCACAATATTATGCTAAGGATAACTTTATTATGGTTATCTCGCACTTTGTCACGTAAAAATAATAGCGTGAAGAACACAATGCGTGTAAATTTTATTTTGATATTGTACACATTTTCCGCGTCTTATCTTTCAGACGTGGGTTTAATTTAACGAGAAAATTATATCTCTCTCGAAGGAGATGAAAAAAAATGAGTAGAAATTTTACCCGTGCGTCGTCGCATCGAATCGACGATCCGTGAACTTTTATCGAAAATTAACATCTATAAGCGTAAACTGCTGTATAATAAATCAATGTTATTATTATCATCAATTTTATATGTGACTTGGTTATATAAGAGCCAATGTCAAAGAATAATAACAAGCAAACAAAATTAAGTTAGAAAATGGGGCCTGGTTCTATGTACATACTTCCTGTTTTTAGATATTGACAATTTATCACAAAACTGGTAGTATTCATTTATAGGACTGATTATTTATTTATGATTAGTGTGTGAGTACGGGGCATCTTCTCGCTGCGCTCGTATATGACCGTGTCACGAAGTGCTTCAGCGAGTGACCCAATTGTACGGGCGAAACATTGATCAAACACTGATCAATACATAAATGATATTGTTAAAGTAGTAGATAAGTGTAAAATCCATTTGTTTGCTGGTGATGCATTAATATACATATAGTAGATAAAATATAGATGTAATAATATAAACGTTAGAATTAAATTGCTTACAAAATTGTCACAATAAATTAAAATTAAACATTGATGAAACAAAAGCAATGAAAGTTAATTATAAAAAATTTAATAATGCTAATTTAAATATACATACATACATACATGATAGAAGATTATAAATAGTTAATAGTTTTAAATATTTAGGAGTAATACTTTACAATGAGTTATATTTTAAATTACACTGCGAGATGATTATTAAAAAAGTGGTGAAGAAAGTAGTAGGATTATTATGTACATATGTAGATTAATAAATATACTATCTAGAAATACAATGATATTACAAAGTTTATAATGCAATTGTTCGTCTTCATTTTATGTATTGTGGTTCATTTTTAAATTTAGTTAATAGGTTAATTGACGATAGGTTACAAAAATTTCAAAATAGAGCTATGCGGAATATTTTATATGTAAATAGATTAACTCGTATAATAAATATATTAAATGAATTGAATTGGATGAATGTAAGTGAAACTTTAAAAGTGTGCATATTAGTATATGTATGTATATTTTTAAGTTAGATAAGAATTTAATATCAAGTTATATCAATAAGTATTTAATACTAGGGGTAAGAATTTGAAATTAAGTAGATAAACATAACTGATAGATTCCTGGCAGCCTCAAAACAACACCTCTGTACAAGTGCCAATGGTTAAATTAAATTTATTTTTGTAATTTAGCTATTTTAATTGAATAAATTTAAAATTTAAACAATTCGATTTCCACGGGTGTTCACTCGTAACGGGTATTGTTTAGTAACCGTTGAGTATGCAGATTTCGCTTTTGTATATAATAATTTGATATAGACTAAATTCAATCAAAAACTTGACATTGGCTATTTTAGAACCGAGCGCAGCCTTTATATAATCTGGCGAAATTTATATACATATTAGATCTACTCGAAATACAAACTTATCTGTTTGTTCTTTCGCTCGGATATCGTTACCGAAATAAATTGTCCGGATAATGGATGAATCACTGGTGAAAAATGCGTTATTCCACGAAGTGGTGGATAAAAAGACGGCGACTCTGAAGTGATAACAATATACAGTTTGGCGCAGTTAAATTTGATTTATAATATTCGCATAGGCGCAAATCACCAAAACTAAAAACGGAATAGGGGATACGCACCCCCCCCACCCACAAGTCGATCCGAGGAGACATTTCACAGTAATGGAAGCAAAGCGAAGGCTGTAGTAAAAAAAAAAACCGATAAAACTCGCTAATTTAACTATTCGTCCGTTTTGAGAGTTTATTAAGGCTCTCACACACGGCTGAATTTCGCTAGGAAAATCTAGAAAATTTCGCAAGCCTGCGCAAGCATCGGTTTCTGTCACTCTGACATAGCCTATCAAACTGCCATCGCTTTCGGAACGTTTGTATTTCACTCACGACTCTGACATGGACTCCTTCCATGGAAAATCCTTCTTGGTGTAGACGCGTATTCAGTTATTCTATTCTCTCATTAATGCCACACACGCGCATCTAACTTTATTTATTGCGAATTTGTTTCAATTCTATTAATAATCAATTGTTTTTTGCACTAATTTACGTAATATATCTATTATAACAGCTAACAAATATATAATGGACGTATATACTGCCGTCCTAAGCCCACTTAACGTAACTGACAAAACAACAATATCGAGATAAATGGACCTGAAAGTTTTATTCTAAATTTGTGTTTTTCTTCATATATTACTGATTTATTTAAACTTTTTTTTTAGTGCATGAGGTTATTTTCTATTGTGTTTTGATAATTCTGAGGAAAAATTTAAAAAAAAATGAATACTTTAATAGTTACGTCACTTAATTATTCATTATTAATGTATACATATGATTATTCCAAACTTCAACCACTAACCATAACCCCTAAAACTTTGTCAGTTACGTTAAGTGGGCTTAGGACGGCAGTATAATCGTCCCCGCCACACGTTTCAAGGCAAACTAAAGTTTTCACCGCGTGGTTATGCCCGAATATTTAGCGGTTACAGCCAAATTTGCCGTCATGCGCTCTTTGCTCTTTACCTAGCGAAATTCGCTAGGTTTGTGCCGCGCTAAGTTTTCATACGCGATTTCGCAGTTGTGTGTGAGAGCCTTTATGTATTTATTCGACGCGAAAAACAATGCAGAGTGGGGAAATACAATAAAAAAAAATAGCTTCCGTATCGCGAGTCCCGATCGCTCGTTTTGTATACAATGTCCGTGAATAAAGTCTGGCGACACGTCCCCGGGGAAGATTGACGCACTTCAATCTTTCGAAAAGATCCCAGGGACTATCGTGGGTACAGATTCAAATTTTATTTTGTCCTTGTTTATCTCGACCAACCTTGAAGTTGGGCCTCAAGGATTTTGAGGTTGATGTTTCTCGGTATGGCTCTCTCTCCAACCTAATAAGGGTCAGATGTACATAAATTGACAATAAAACCACGTTTTTTATTATTTTATTTCACCGTGGGCCATCTTAGTCCTCCTCGTGGCCGTTAAGTTTATACTTTTGGGGGGGGGGGGATCGACGCGAAAATGAGAGAAATTCCTGCGCGGAAAGATATGTATGCGGATAATAATAATCAAAAGCTCCGTGCGCTCTTTTCGAAAAATGTATTAAAATCTTAATCGTTCAACTTTTGGCGAAACGATAAAAAGTAACTGTCACGAAAGTTCTCGATGATGTTCAAGAGAGAAATAAAAGAAAAACTTTGTAAGTACACAGTTAAAAGACGACAATATTATCGATAGAAATGTATAAATAAATTTATACTGAATTGAAAAATTGCAATTAAAATGTTCCACAGTTGTACGGGTGAGCAAAAAAAAAACAACTCTTTTTACTTTATTTTATTTAATTTGTATGTATGTATGTATATAGGTATAATAAAGTTGAAAGAATTGATAAATAGTAAAATTTATACATCTTTTATAGGGCTTTATTTTTAATATTCAACTCAATATTTTTATTGCTCATTTTAAATAACTTCCTAGACATCTAATTTTCTTTATAATATGTAATATGGTAGTCTTTTGACAAATGGAAAAAATTTACATAAAAAGACGCATTCTGTAAATTTTTACAAATACAGAAACAACACACAAATACACTAAGTATATTGCATATATGATGATAACCGCCCGATGACACTGTCAACGGGCATTGATTAGTTGCTATATATATATATATACTAGCGTAAGCCCGTTGAATATCAACGGACGTGTTGCACATAGTTGATTACGTAGCAATATAGCAAAGTCGCGAACCTACTGAGGATTAATATTTTCAAAATTATAGGAGACCTCCCATCACCGGTGTTGGGTGAACGCGTTAGCGCTAACTCACCCAACCTGGTGATCACGGGTTTAAATCCCACTTGCGACGTTCGTGTTTTTTCAATTATTTACCGAGGCGAGCGTTACCAGCAGACAGACAGACGGAATTGGGCTATTATACATATAATAATGTATTTGCGTGCTATAAGATATTTTTGACCATACATACAATGTTTTGTTGGACTTAGGAAAATTGGTGAATAAGTATTTACCGAGGCGAGCGTTATCAGCAGATGGACAGACAGACAGACGGAATTGAGCTATTATATATATATACGGGACAGACACACAGACACACACACAGACGGACACACATTAAGCTCTTTATTAATATAATAGTGCCTGGCTGGGTAGCTAACCTGGAAACGCTCTCATTTTTCAACTACATATCTACTGCATTTTGAACTACTAAATACACTATAGGTGTATATGTACATATATGATAACCATCCGATGACACTGTTAACGGGCGTTGACTAGTTACGTCTGCCTGACTGGGTAGCCGAGATCGCATACACTCACAGCACGGGTAATGCATAATCGCAATTTTTAACTACCTACTACATTTTGAACTACTAAATACACTATAGGTGTACATACATATATGTACATACATATACATATGATAACCACCCGTCGACACTGTCGACGGGCAGTTACTAGTTTTATAAATAAACACACGCGAAAACACTACGCACATTCACCGCCTACGCACATTATACACAATAACATCCCTTGAATATAATATATTCCGAGACACACTGTTCGCTTCGTTCGATGAAAATAATCTCACCAAAATGAATACGACAGATAAATTATGTACGTATATTAGATGTTCGGTTTAGTGTGTTTTTGAGATGATTTAAATGTCGTCGGTTGGCAACCCCTGAACTTATGCAAATCAACGCACAGGGTTGACGCAAGATGATTTTATTTAAAAAATATATATTTTTCCTCTTCATTTAAACATTTATCAATGTAAATATGGCAACATTGTCGTCCTTCGATTATTACTTTTTTTGTAAAAATTAAAAACATGAGGGTGAATAATTACGAATCGTTATCAACGCTACCGCTATAGCAATGCGCGCAGTTCGAAATGTATGGCTAATTATATGTAGATGTTTACGAAATGGCGCTGTTTGTTTTATTAATCATTTCGGCAAAATATAATATAATAATGTATCATCGACGAGGAAAATTCCGATGGATTTTCCACAGCCGCAAAGGGTAAATTTCTAATAAAAAATTACGTGGCATCTTTCGTTTTTAGTGTTTTTAACACTATAATAATAATACAGTGCAGGTTGTAATAATGATGATTGTTATGCGAACCGCAACACAATGCAATTGTTGTGAACAATTTAAAATTTGAATGTTTTTGCAGTGTTTTCCCGAAACTTATACGGTTGTTCACCCACGAAACCACTTTAGCGAAGCTCGTCCGATACCTTTCGCTCGAAATGAACGCGACAAGACTTGCCAAAATAAATAGAAGATAAACCAAATCGATCGTTTTATTGCCTTATTAAAATACAACTTTTAATATTAGAGGTAAAGTACTTGCCCCCTAATTAATTCGTAGAAATCTTTATATGGAATCCGTTTCGATAATATAATCGGTGATATGTTTATTGTCGTATACGTTTATATCATTCCACGCCATTCATCGTGGCTGAAAATAGAATACTATTTGTAATTTATATTGATTTATAACACAATTAAGCAACGAAAGTATGAAAGTAGGCTTTAAATATGTATTGCGCGCAAAACGTAGTCACTGTAGATAATCATATTGTAGTGACGGTTGATAGGACAATTGGTGAATGTGACTGGTTGTAAAGAAGAAGAAATAAAACGAAGAATGAAACTAGGATGGAAGAATGAACATTGTTTTTAAATCCTAACATTCCGCTATGCTTAAAAAAGAAGACACACGACCAATGCGTACTGCCAGTTATGACGTATGGTTGAGAAATGTTATGTAAGATCCCGTGTACACAGAGAAGCATTGAAAGAAGTGTGCTCGGTATATCATGAAGCGATCGTACGAGGAAGTTCGAGTGGACACATATGGATGGCAGATGGGCGTGAGAAATACTGTAATGGTATCCGAGAGGATGTGAAAGAAAGCGAGGTAGACCGAGTGGACGATGGGCTGATGAATTGAAAAGAATGTGTGCGAGTCGAGTGGAGGCAGATTGCTCAAGACAGACAGGAATGGAAGAGGATTAGAGGGGCCTTCGTCCAGCAGTGGATGGTGAACTGTTAAAAAGGTGTACATATACTTGGTATAACGAGAAGAGATCGTAAGTGGAATACATGGATAAAAAGCATGACCAAAGTGGCAGATATTGCGAAACGGAAGAATGGACGGCAGATGGACGCAAAAAATACTGGAATGGTATCCGAGAGGATGTGAAAGAAAGCAAGGTAGACCGAGTGGACGATGGGCTGATGAATTGAAAAGAATGTGTGCGAGTCGAGTGGAGGCAGATTGCTCAAGACAGACAGGAATGGAAGAGGATTAGAGGGGCCTTCGTCCAGCAGTGGATGGTGAACTGTTAAAAAGGTGTACATATGCTTGGTATAACGAGAAGAGATCGAAAGTGGAATACATGGATAAAAAGCATGACCAAAGTGGCAGATATAGCAGACGGAATACTGGAATGGTATCCGAGAGGATGTGAAAGAAAGCGAGGTATACCGTGTGGACGATCGATGGGCCGATGCATTGTGAAGAATGTGTAGAGTCAACTGGATGCAGACTGTTGTTCATCCAGCAGTGGATAATGAAATGCCATAGAAAGCTTATCACAATTTTCACAGTTGATTATACGTATGTACATATGTACGTAGAACGCCATTTTATAACTCCAATTAGTGCTTAATTCCTAAAATCAATGCAAACATGGAAAACGCAATTTGTCTACGACTGCAGTAGTATTGAAGTATTTTGCTATATTTTTCAATACAAATCCTTTTCCTCGATGAAATATGTATTTATGTATGTACAATGTACGAGTTAAACTACACCGTCGATTGTTCGACATAGGGCCATTTTCGTTTTCGCGTTTTGTATTTGGAAGTGTCGGTTTTTTGAAAGAAATTGGCAGCCCTGCGTGCGACCTTGAAACTGACCTACAAAACGGTACGAGACAAAAACGAATCCAAGGGAGGGTTTCGAGTATCCGTCTGCATTCCTCATCTGTCTGGACCGTCATCTTCAGTATTGCAGTCACCCCTGCTTTTCTAGACGGGGTGGGGTAGGAATACCAAAGAAACCCTACCACATTATTTTTGCAGAGACACACGCACCCTCTCCCAAAAAATCGACTTCTCTTTATTAAGAGGGGGCTGCCAATTTTTTTTTCTGCTATTTTTCATTTACTCCCAAAACTCCCCCTTTTCATGATACGACAGTCTTTATTATTATCGTAAATGTATGTATGTATGTAGTGTTGTAAGTCGAGAATATTCTCGGAAAACGACAATATTCTGATAATATTCTCCAAAAGATTATTCTCCGAGAACATTAGAGAATTTTCTTTTTTCTTGGTTATTATAAAACATCTCTAGATAGTTTAATAGCATTTTAGAGGATTCTAGGATATTTTCAGAACCTAATAGGACTTTCTAGAGTGTCTAGAGAGAATTTTCAATGACATTTTTGCATTCTGACGACACTGAATGTGTTATTTCGTCATTTTAAACATACGCACTACTAGCATGAACGTTTTCCGCGAAATTATCACAGGAATACAATGCTTATTAACTCTGGAAGCAATAAATTATATATACATATTTTTATTGCTTTTGTTGTGATATTCCAGTGAAATTGTTCCAACTTATGGATATAATCATTCATTTAAATTTAGCACAAAACATCGTAAAATATTTGTCATATTCACGCCCCATCAAATTTAGTTTTTGTCACGGATACTAAACTAATATTATTCGTGTAATCTGTATCACCTCTCCCACGTACATATTAGCCCGGATTAGAGGGAGTTTACAGTATATTTAAGCAAATACAGTAATAGTATTTATTTATTTAAAATACACGGTGGCAGATGGAGCCCAAGGTATATTGCATTATGTACTACAATTTTAAACAGAAAATTCTCGGTTTGGAGAATATTCTTCAAAAGATTATTCCCGAGAATTTTACAACACTACGTATATGCATATATCCAGTCATACATAATATCACAGTCTTATTTGTTGTTTTTGTTTTTGTATTTGTATTTGTTTCTTGACAAATTTTGAATGGTGGGACACACACACACAAAAGCCATTATATAAATTTAGATTTCATCCCGACGCACCAACGGGGTCTAGACCTCAAAAACCCGGTTAAGTTATTCGGCTTCTGAGACGCATAAATTCAACAGTCGACGATGGGTTAGGTCAGGGACAAACACACACACACAAAAGCACATCTTCAGCTGCATCTTTGGAGACCCTCGTCACACTCGATTCTGTGATCTCCAGACGGAATTCTAAACTCTTCTTGCTCATTGTTCGCCGCCCATTTATATGCGTATATTTGAATAGAAATTTTGCAAAAATCGGCGCGGTTCATTGTACACGATTGTGGTTTTATTCAGAGAAGAAACCAGTTTTGATCACAATCGTTTTGATACACTTGTATTGAGTGAAAACGAGAATTTCCCACTCGTGTGTCTTATCAGTCATGGTTAAATGTTGATTCATTGATTGTATGTACCTATGTACATATACATATACCCAATAATCATTTGATTGCTGTTAATTCATAATAATTTATATTGTATTTATGTATGTATGTAGGTACTAGCCGGGAGATAGTTTAGTGGTTCGGGGCTCTATCCCCGTATTGCGAAAGGTTTTCTTGAAGATTTTTCATCTTACTTATGGCCATCGGCAAGATCTGGATATTACCTAATTCTAATGGGTCTTTTTCTGTTAAAATTGTACAATTTATCTCAATTAGGCGATAGCTCAATGATTAGAACGTTAGTCTTTTAAGCAAAGGTTCGGGGTTCAATCCCCGTATTTCGAATGTTTTTCAACCTCAAATATTATCATTGGCAAGATCTGGATATTACTAAATCCAGATCCTGTTAAATTTACCAATTTATCTACATAACTTGTGTAACTCTTATCTACATAAGATGTGACACGTTTCCACTAAATTGCCACAATCCAAACAATTCCTTCCTATCTATCAAATCATAGTACGTTCCTTCATCGCCTTCCACCATCCACTGCTGGATGAAGGCCTCTCCAATCCACTTGCATTCCTGTCAGTCTTGAGCAATCTGCATCCACTTGACTCTTCTCAATTCATCAGCCGATCTTCCACCTGGTCTACCTTGCTTTCTTTCACTTCCTCTCGGATACCATTCCAGTATTTATCGCAACCATTCTTCTCGGTATTGCCACCAATTTTTTCACACGTTCCGCTACATCTGCCACTTTGGTCATACTTCTTACCCATGTATTCCTTTTATGATCTCTTCTCGTTACACCGAGCAAACATCTTTCCACGCTTATCTGTGTGCACTGGATCTTGCGTAGCATTCTTGAATTTAGCATCCAAATTTCAGTACTTATTGGTCGTATGCCTTATTTTTTAAGTAAAGTATTTAAGGGCAAGAATATGTTACTAGTTAAGAATTTAAAATTAAGTAGACCTAGGAGAAGTATCTTGTACAGGGTTGTTGAATATAATGGATTGCCAGAAATTGATAGGCACCTACATACATATGTACAAGTGCTAATAGATAATTAAGTTTATTTTGTAATTTTAGACATACATAAGTTACTTTTTTGTTTAATAAAAATAAATAAATAAAAAAAATAGAGAGGCAACGCAACCTTCAAAAGGATGACATTTTTAGATTGTTGTAAAAGAATAACCATAACTCCACATTCAAGATGAATTATAATCTCAAGTGTAGAATTTCAAAGCCGATTATGAGAACTCAACGGTTGACAGGTCTCGAAAAATTATAGAGGTAGCTCCAAATCCACAAATAAATAAAACTTTAATGCTCTCGCGCAGATAAGACGAGCTTGAAATACGGAGGAGACGAGCTGCTACAAATTTGTGCAACCAATAAAAACAATTTAGACTGCATTTCGTAATTTACATACATACATACACATGGTCGATAACGTTGTGGCGTGCAGTCAGTCTGACATATGCACTCTTGACTTTTGTTCCCTATATAAACAATAATTACATAATGTCGCCCACTAATTAAATTCAAAACGTATCGCTATTGCACAATGTACAGTGATAATGTTGATAATGACCGAGTGACACGAAGTAAACAGATTAGATCGTTTTTTTTTTTTTTTTTTTTTATTATTTTGTTTTAGTGGTTATCGACAAAAATATAATATTTGACGCGCGTTGCATAATCCACAGTATCTTAATTGACATTCCGACTTACATATGTATGATGGATGATTCATCCGTTTTGAATAATAAACGCTGAAATTGCAAAGTTCATTTAGTAAGAAATGTGCTCTATTGGATTAGTTTTTCTCAAACGGTATCTAATGCTGGAACTGCGGGACTTTTACGACCAAATAGTTCAAATTGGCAACATCGTAAAATTTTACTTCATTCACACCCCAAGCAAATATTTCTTTGAATTCATTTTCTTTATACATTTTCATCAACTGTGTTGTTTAATTTACTTTGTAGGTTTTACTAGCCTTTTTAAAATTGTATTTTTTCACAATTTTCTAATAGAGAGCCCCTGAAACATCATCCATTTAAAACGCACGTTTTCCGTTTGATACCAAATATATGTATGTATGTACAAAAGTAATTGTTTAGTATAGTTATCAATATAATTATAATTATAATTACATAGAGTAAATTCGAGTTAACCTACTAGATCAGTGATCGTGAACCTCTATCGAACTAAGAGCCAAATCAGGGAAAACCTTGCAAAATTGATAAGCTTGGGTGAGCCGCAACATATTATTTTCGGATTTTAGTTTTTTAATGTACATACATATATTCTAAATGAATTTAAATGTTACTCATTTGTGAAATTGATAGCTATAAGGAATCTGCATGATATTTATTAATGTTCGACAGTTTATTACTAAAAAGTATTATTAAATTCAATCTGAAAAACGTTCTTCAAGCTTTTTATTGCCACGAAGTAATGGAAATATGATTCATTTTGATGTTTCGACGTTTTGTGTTTCACGCAAAGCGTTGGATGCAAGCGAGAGCCGCAGACTGTCATACAAAGAGCAGCATGTGGCTCCGGAGCCGCCGGTTCCCGACCACTGTACTAGATCATGTAATTTTTGTCGCTAATTATTATTTTTATCGAGAATCATTAGAGCAGAGTACATCACCCGTAACCGTAAACTCCGCTAAGTGGGACTTAAAAAAGGACAGAGCTAAATTGTTTACGCTCTCTATTTATTCTTCTGTTATTTAATTCGACTTTTTTGCAGGTATACAACCATTGGTGTTTTAATAGAAAGGTGCACTATTTCGCTCTGTCCTTTTCTAATCTAGTTTCTTATAATTTATGGTTAAAGGTGGTGTACTCTGCGATTTGAGTGTAAAAAAAAACTATGTAGGAAATCTATGTATGTAGGTAGCTCTCAGTACTAAAAAGTTTAAGAAGCTTTGTACTGGGTCAGGTCTACGAATCACCTTAGTTCCTTGGTCCCCATAGTGTTGTGTACGTGATTGTTGTATCAAAATACATAGTGCTACGATTTTTTAGTTAGGCCACGTACATACATACATACATACTTACATACATACATAGGTTCGGAAACGTTTAAGGTCGAACACTTTTTGCCGAGTCTACGCGGCAAAAAAGCTTACGTGTCGATGGACCTCGAAGATTCGCCAAATATGAGAACCAGGAAAAAACTGTATGTCTTTTATTGTGTAACTGGTATATGTTTTGGGCATCGAACAAAAAAACAAAACGAAAACAAAAAACCTGTACGATAGCTCCTTTCTACTTAATGACTTCGGACAGTGGTTTAATTTTCTCATCAAATCCTGTCTAGAATCTTAGACAAGAGTCTGAGCCAAACTAATTGCTCCAATTATAAACGATCAATAGGCGCCCCATTAAAACAATTAGTCCATTTGTATTTAAATCTTCGTTTTGTAGACTACAGAACTCGTACGGTAGCTAAATTTCACTTTTTTGATACTATTTGTTGGGTAATGTATAAAATGTATACTTTTAGCTCGTAGCTCCACCATGTAATGCTGCGTACACACCGACTATTGTGTGGAGTGGTCCACGCAATAACAATTCGCTTTCGCCCATCGTCGTTCGCTGTTCGGTTCGTCGGTGTGTACGCAGCAGCATTATAAACCAACGTGTGAAAACCCCGTAGCTCCCTTGTTTTGTATGTATTGACAAATTAATGTTGGAAATTGATGTGTCGTACTTAATTATGTACATATAACAAACAGTAACGGAAACATGTATGTTTTCTAATGAGTAAACCGCGTAACTTCATCTTTGGCTATAAAAATTAATTAGAACAAAAAAAACATTACGAATATATTTTTGATAATTAAACAACTCTGAATGAATGGGATTTTTGCAATTTTGAAAATTCTTGAATGAATGCAGTTAAACAGTTCTTGGTGCCTATATACTCGTATATCCTGCAAAGTTGACAACAGTGGAGTTACGAGCTCTGTAACCCTGACGATATTTAAAATTATATTGTTCAGATATGTACATATGCCTAATCGTACCTATATTTTGGACTTTCGATAGATAAACGTGCGTGCAGTTAAATTTAACCTCTCGATACGTTGTCATTTGTCAATATTACAATAATAAATCAATCAATCACTTCGGATAGATTTTAACCATTACCGTAAACAGCTATGATAATCTCTATTATTTATTTTTTTGTTTGAACTTGGAACAATTAAGCGAGGTCTTTTATCGGTCAACTTTCACTGGACGGATATAAATATATATGTTCCGATGTGTCTCATTGACAACCAATTGAAGTAATGGTCATGACCGATCATAAAATTCACGCTCAAATTCCCCAAACCAACCTTGGACTACATAGTGGCACTCCTTCCAGGTGCGAATGTCAAGGAATTCAACGCATTTGCATTAGAATTTGTAATTTTACTCCAGTTTTACACCTTCGACGAGATGAATTTTTTTGCGAAAATATCAAATATTCAGCTTCCGTACGCGTCGCGGACATATTTTAATCTCCGAGATGGGTTTGTTGTGTATAAATAAAATATGGCGTATGTATTTGTGTATGTACATATGTACGTTTTGTCCAAATATTTTCGCTCGAAACATGTGTGAAAAATGAGTTTACGTCTGAAAACGTGACAGGAATTCCCACCAGTAGATTTATCTTCGATATATGTATGTACGTATACGAGTGTGTACATCGAGAAATAAAATGTAGCTTTGTTTATTTATGTACGTTATTGTCTTGTTTCACTGTCATATTGATTTAACATTGAAACAGTTGAATTTAGATTAATTGGTGTCGGTAAAATAAGCTAATTGTGACGTTTTTCTTTTCGTTTCTGAAATACTACGCTTTTACAGTAAATTTTCTGGGGAGAGAAAAAGTCGTGAAGTTTTATTATTGACGTATAAGTATTGTGAATATCTTGTGTATGGTTGCTAAGATTATGATTTCAACAAAGCGTTTGTTCGATCCAACAAACATCGGTCAAACTATCGAACAGACATGATTTAGCCTTTTATGTATGTATGTATGTACTAGTGTAAGCCCGTTGAATATCAATGTATGTTTGTGTGGGTGAGTATATGTGTATTTAAAATTTTTTATAGTTGTTGCATAGATGGCGCGTTATAATACAACCCGTAATAATTTAGCAAAGTCGCGAGCCTATTTTTTATTATATAAATAGTCAAGTTGAAGCCAGCTCATTATTATCTGGTTTGGCTCACCGCGTAAGCGCTCAGTGATACCGAGTTCAAATCCCACTCGTGCGACGTTCTGGTTTTTTTAAATTATTTACGTTGGCGAGCGTTATCAGCGGACAGACAGACACACACACACACAGGCAGACAGGCGGAATAGGGCCATTATAGTGTGTATGATATAATAATATTCCAAATAAAGCGTCTTGAGAAAAATATTCCAAGGTTTTACGGATCCTTGTTAATTAAGATACTCGTACCAAACTATGACTATGACTGTTGACTATAAACATTTATATGTAGAGATTTTTTAGGGTCTATTTATATTATACATTTCCTCAATTAATCTATTAAGCATGTTATTCATAAGTATGTTACATTTCCTTCCTTAAAATTTTCGTCGATCTTTAATGACTTCATGAGAAATTAGTCAGTAATAAAAAATTCAAAACAAAACCCGATTTCGAGTGATGTAACATCATAATATGATTTTGGCGTAGCAGGTCATAAATAATAACAAACAACAACAACAACAACGCCAAAATTTTACACCTGACACCATACAGATGTGTAGGTACAATTCGAGAGCAAAAATTCAAGAACCATAAAACTGGTCACGACTGCTCTTCACTACTTCGCGAAAAACTTCCCGTGTAATTAATCCGAAGGTACGACACGGCCCAAAAAAGACAACCGACCGCTCGTTCTCGGAAAGACTAACGCCATTTTTTTTTTTTGGTTTTGCATTTGAACAATAACAACAAAAAATCACACAAAACAAAATCATCATCTCGCGCGCGCGCGCTCCGGGAGATAGCGCCAAAAAGTCGCCAAGGAGTTCAGAGACCTCTTTTGCGTATCAACTCACCTATTAGATTTTTTTCTGTTTTATTATTAATATATATATATTATTTTTGGACGCTAATTATACTATCGAGTTCACGAACTCGAACTCTCACTTTGGCATACACAAATAATAAACCCGACACGTGATATCGCACATTTTCATATGACTGTCATCTCCGACTTATTCGTCGTCTAAAGATGGCGTGCTTTACATATTGCTGTCCGTCATGGTAACTAACATAACATAACATAAGTAACTAGGGAAATATGCTCTCCAATTGTATCCGATTGCCTTCTTGGTGGGAAGTAGGAAGAGATGGAAAGTACTACGATTTGGTGGGTAGGAAGCAATTTTTTTTTGGATTGTGCCTTTTTGTTGTACCGTCTCACAATTACAAATAAGTTTCATAAATTATTTATCAAATCCTATCTGGATTTAGTAATATACTTGCAATAGATCTTGCCAATGTCGATATTTTAAATTGAAAACCTTTCGAAATGCGAGGATTGAACCCTGGACTTTCGTTTAAAAGACTAATGTTCTAATCACCGAGGTATCGCCTGGCTAATTAACTATCACAACTACGTTAGATAAATTGGCAAATTTCAACAGAAAATGATCCATCAGAATTGTGTAATATCCAAATCTTACCAATAGCGATATTTAAGTTCGAAAACTTTTCAACATATGTACAAGGATCAAACGCCGAACTTTTTCTCAATAGACCTTCTAACCACTGAGCTATCACCTGGCTAACTGTCACAGCTAAATTAGATAATTTGGTAAATTTCAACAGAAAACGATCGATCAGAATTTAGTAATATCCAAATCTTACCAATGGCGATATTACCAATGGCGATATTTAAGTACGAAAACTTTTCAATATACAAGGATCAAACCCCGAACCTTTTCTCAATAGACCTTCTAACCACTGAGCTATCACCTGGCTAACTATCACAGCTAAATTAGATAATTTGGTAAATTTCAACAGAAAACGATCGATCAGAATTTAGTAATATCCAAATCTTACCAATGGCGATATTTAAGTACGAAAACTTTTCAATATACAAGGATCAAACCCCGAACCTTTTCTCAATAGACCTTCTAACCACTGAGCTATCACCTGGCTAACTATCACAACGAAATTAGATAAATTGGAAAATTTTAACATAAAACGACCGATCAAAATTTATTTATATCCAAATCTTACCAATGGCGATATTTAAGTACGAAAACTTTTCAACATACAAGGATCAAACCCGGGACCTTTTCTCAATAGACTAACCCTCTAACCAATGAGCTATCACAACTAAATTGGAAAATTTTAACAGAAAACGACCGATCAGAATTTAGTAATATCAAGATCTTACCAATTGCGATATGTAAGGTCGAAAACATTTCGACCTCCACTCATAAGACCACTCATAACCATTGAGCTATCACTTGGCTCATCCCCAACGCTAAGATACAAAGTCGACAGTCTAGCTGAGACCCCAGAGCTGAGTGGACGTTGCCATTTGAATTAATCTTCCTATTCACATAGTTGATTTAATATATCCACGTGTTAGGACGGGGCTTATATGATTAGTATACTAGAGTGGCGTGCAACCGTTCGAAGGCCACAATCGCCCATGCAAGCCAAAAACGCTCCAGCGCCCACAGAATCACTCCAATAATGCAGTTCAGTGC
The DNA here is from genome assembly GCA_022651745.1 of Parapsyche elsis. Lineage (NCBI taxonomy): Eukaryota > Metazoa > Arthropoda > Insecta > Trichoptera > Hydropsychidae > Parapsyche > Parapsyche elsis. The sequence continues at coordinate 2,863,744 of JAGVSN010000049.1, forward strand.
TCGAAAACACTTTTTTCTATCAAGTGCTAGTACTTTTTTTTTTTTATTCTTTATTTTATTTTCATCCAATATAGTTTTTAAGTTAGTAGCGCATAGTGTTAGATTGCATTATTGAAAATGCCGAGAGTCGGCAGTGCTGAACTGATGGGTACAACGTCTGTTCCGGTTTCGTAATGAGCACATGCTGTGGAACCGACTGCAATAAATCGAGGCAAGGGGTGCGTGCGTGACACAGATGATTCTCGCCCATTGAGGTCGCAATGGTTTTTATTTTTATGTATTTATTACTATTTTCGTCAGGTTTCCAATACATACATATGGGTAACCGTTAACGGGTCGAAGAGTAATAAACTTCTGAGTGAAAAACCTGGGTTGGGCCATTCTTCGTATTCGTTTATAATAAATTGAAAACTGTACAATACAACTTTGTCTGTATGTCAATGCTGTAATTGTATAATTGTATATGTCGCGAAGCCGTTGATCTAGCGGCTCGATTCTGTAGGCGAAATATCTATAAAACAGTGTACGGTATATCTATAAAACAAAACGGTACGGTAGTTGTTTGTCGGTCGTTATAGTTACGCCACACACGACTAAATCGTAAACGCATGAATTTCTATGGTTTTGTATGGCGTAGATACACACTTGCAACACTCCACGTCACAATTCGTAGCGAAGGGCATCACGTCACGTGTGGTGTGTGGTGTGTGTGTGTGAGCCTTAATGATTGCTGAAAATCTTACTACAATCGAATTGAATTTGAATTGATTTATAAACACAGTTCGTCCGGAAGTGACGTGTGCATGTGTATAGTATTTTATTTGCAAGAATTATGCCGTTGTAGAATCCCTCACGTGAGGCCCTCCACCCATCCGACAAATGATTTGTGGATAATGTTGCATTGAAAAAGTTGCCGGTTTTACAAAACTAAATCTTTTAGACGCGCGTGTAAACAATACACAGACACTATCGAGGACTCTTTTTCCAAAAAATAAAGGCCCTCACTAACCCGAGCGAATAATTTGACGCTTGTCGTCCCATTCGCACCGATATACTGCCGTCCTAAGCCCACTTAACGTAACTGACAAAAATTACGAAAATGAGTTAGATGTGTTTTAGGGGTTATGGTGGTGTATTCATGCGATTTTTCATATCAAAATTAATGTATCTTCATCCAAAAGTGACTTTTTTAAACTATTAAATCTAACGTATCTGCATGCGCAGAGAAATAGTGTCACCAATACTTAGCGAAAATAACGTATGCAATATTTACTTCACTACCTTATCATGAAAGATTGAAAAGACTGAATCTCTCCACATTGGAGACGAGGAGATTAAGAGGTGATTTAATTAAAGTATTCAAAATAATAAATAATCATTATTCATGTGAAATGACCAACCTCATTATGTTCAATGAGAACCCTCATCTAAGAGGTCATCATACTCTTTAGACTCCGAAAAGAAAAATCAAATAAGATTGTTAGAGATTCATTCTTTTCAAATAGAGTGGGTGAATTTTGGAACAGTCATATGTACACATTAATAATGAATAATGAAGTGACGTAACTACTAAAGTATTCATTTTTTTTTTAATTTTTCCTTAGAATTATCAAAACACAATAGAAAATAACCTCATGCACTAAAAAAAAGTTTAAATAAATCAGTAATATATGAAGAAAAACACAAATTTAGAATATTGTTGTCACGTCAGTTACGTTAAGTGGGCCTAGGACGGCAGTATACTTCGCATTGGTGCGAATCAACCACGATAGAAGGCGTCAGTCGCCGATGTCAAGCGTCAAATTATTCGCTCGGGTTAGTGAGGGCCTTAAAAGTTTCACGACGTGCATCGTCATGGGGCATTGTTCTTCAAAAGAAATGTGCAAGCCCGGTGTGAGTACCGGTACTTATTAAACTCCACATTAAAAAAAAATGTAATTATTTGTTAGAAACCAAAGGGAACCAGTTGCTTTCGAGTATTGCAATTATTTGATACAGCAGATGCAATCTATTTAAATGTTCGTTCGTATGTTATGGTGCGAATTTTCTACATTCCTTGAGAATTTTAAATCATTGCGCGATACCGCTATCTTAAACCCGGTGGACGGGTTCCATACACATTTGCAACCGCGATTGGTTAAATTAATTTATTTTGCGAATCGATTCAACCGATTGAGAATGTGTGCGTTTGGAATAAATTGAATTCCGGCCGCGTATCGGTGATGCATCAATAATAATGCAAGTGCACTTGAACCAGTCGCTTGCATAACGTTATGCAACGCGATGACAGACGAACACCTGTTTCGAACTGACTTTTCTCCGTATAAAATACACGTATATGTACAAGTGCATACAAACAGGGTGAACACAAAAACGTTAAACTTCCTTTTAAAAAAGTTATATATACATACATACTAGCTTTATTACCCAGCTTTGCCCGGGGTGTAATTAATATAATGTAATATAGTGTTTGTTTAGTAAATTATTTCGGGAGCCCAAAAAACCCCTTACCACCCCCCAGACCCCCCTCCTGCCCCGGCGGCCCCTTTTTGGGCTCCCGAAATAATTTACTAAACAAACACTGCTTAAATCTACTTAAATCTGCCGAAAACATCTACTATCGTGTGTACTTCGTCGTTTCTATTAATCGCACCCGAGCAACGCCTGGTAATTGACGAATGACCCATACGTACATACATACAAACATTAGTGTTTTATATATTGGACTCCGAAACAAATAAAGCTATAAATAAACACAAATTGTAATAAACGATTGCCGGCAATGCAACAAATTATTTACACAGTCTGATTAAATTTGCATTGGTCGATAAGTGCAACGCGGGGATGAGTGCACATATAAATAATATGTGCAGTATGCACACACGGCCCTGACCCGTATATGCAATTATAATTTTGATAACGAAAACATTACATACAGTGTGTGTGTGTGTGTGTGTGCAATAAACATGCACATGCTCACTGTGTGCAGATACGATGTTATACTGATCTAGATATTGTTCTAAACCGCACTGTGAAGTGTTCTATGTATGTACATACATACATATGTATGTAGATAAGGGAAAAATGGATACATATGTGGGTCATATTAGCGAAGAATTAATTTTTATATAACAAGTGCAATTTCGTATTTCTATAAATAGTGTTCATACACCTATGTACATACATACCTTGACGGTTCTTTTTTTTTTTTTTGTATACGCGGCGTTTTCTCGCTGCGCTCGTATGTGGCCGTGTCCCTAAATGCCCCGGCCAGTGAACCATTTGTGCGGGCGAAACATTGATCAAGCAATTCGATTGGCCTCTGGCTGTCCGCTCACAGCCGGTGACGTCACGTTACGGAAATTGTTTATCGGTCGTTATACTACAAAGATTTGGAATACATGGGAATAAGAAGTATGACCAAAGTGACAGATATAGCGGAACATAAAATAATAATATTCGCCGCCTTATGTCCGAGAGATGATCCACAGCGATGATGACGATTGATGGGTGTTGTTCGATTCTTTTAATACAAAAACTCTTTACATTTTTTTTTAAATAATAAAATGTATTTTAATATATAATAATACCTTACAAATTACAAATAATAATGAAAAAGCTTGAGCAGACTCGGAGGCTGATAAATAACGCGAGCGGGGGTGTGCGCTAACACAAACATATATCCGCTATATCCGATATATATAGTGTGAAAAAGTGACGTAGCGAGAAGAATGGATGGCAGATGGACGCGAGAAATACTGGAATGGTATCCGAGAGGATGTGAAAGAAAGCAGGGTAGACAGAGTGGAAGATGGGCTGATGAATTGAGAAGAATGCGTGGAGTCTAGTGGATGCAGATTGTTCAAGACAGACAGGAATGGAAGAGGATGGGAGAAGCCTTCATTCAGCAGTGGATAGTCTACCTTGCTTTCTTTCACATCCTCTCGGATACCATTCCAGTACGTCTCGTGTCCATCTGCCATCCATTCTTGTCGCTATGTGTCCACTTCAACTTTTTCACACGTTCCGCTATATCTGCCACTTTGATCATGCTTCTAACCCATGTATTCCTCTTAAGATCTCTTCTCGTTATACCAAGCGTACATCTTTCCGTGCTTTTCTGTGTGCACTGGATCTTGCGTAACATTCTTGAATTTAGCATCCACGTTTCACATCCATACGTCATAACTGGCAGTACGCATTGGTCGTACGCCTTCTTTTTCAAGCATAGCGGAATGTTGGATTTAAAAACTATGTTCATTCTTCCAAAAGCACTCCATCCTAGTTTCATTCTTCGTTTTATTTCTTCTTCTTTACATCCAGTCATATTCACCAATTGTCCTAGGTATAAATAACTATCAACTATCTCTACAATATGATTATCATTGACTTCTGTTATTGACACAAAATGTAGATATGTGTTTTAAATACCCACAGGAATAAAAAAAGAGCAATTTTTCAAAATCGTTTCACAGCATTTTGACGTTACTTTGACGCGAAAAACTCAACGTGAAAAATGTTTTATGAGATTTTCATCAAGTTTCAAACACGCGGTTAACTTAACAGGTTCCAAATAAATTATTTATAACATCGACGGCGCCAATGACGACATTTATAACGTACAGGAATTTCGCTGTCGATTATATATCGCAGAACCTGATTCCGATACCATCTCTCGGAATCTTGATCGACAAAAAAGAGGCCCGACACTGACTTCCTGATCGGTCATACCGAGCGTGACGTCACCGAAACATCAAAATCGCATTTTGTTTTTTTCGCGCGCAAAGGGCAGCGCGTTAGTAATGTATTTATTATTTGTGTATGTACGTATGTGTCAGGTGTCTGTATTTGTATATCACGCGCATATCATTGATTCCGGAATGTGCAAAGATATGTACATATTCGCATATATACAATAACGTACATACATATAACGAGTGTCGAGGTCAAGTTCATACAATTTTAATATGCCGACCGTGTTTTTTTTTTTTTTATTATTTATTAATATACATTTTTTTGCAGTCGTCGTTAATCAGCGGTTCACTTCTCGATATGTCGTTTATTTTATTTTTTTTTCAATAGACACCTTGATAACATTAAAAAAATTTTATATTTGTATCAAGTTTGCGAGCGAATATACTATTTATAATATAGGTATTTAATATGGCAGCTTGGTTGAAAATAATATTTTTTAATTATTTGTATGTAGAAGTTGATGAGATAATTTGGTTTTACAGCTTGGCCCTGCGGGTGGTTGCGAATTTCGCTCGGTAATCTTTCACAATGAAACGCAGACAGTAATAACACTAATAACGTAATTAGTGATATTTAAATTATGTGTGTATTTTTGTGCTCGCATTATTCCAATATATAGTTAATTATAAAATAATAATAAATAAATTAGTACTATTTTTCATTCAAATCATATTATATTAAATTGTATTGTCCGTGAGATTAGATAAAATGCAAACTCACTAAATGAGTCGTATTATTTGGACTATGCTCAATTTTCAAAAAAAAAAAAGTATTAAGAGCTGCTTATGGTTATCTAATTAATTATCCAATACTATCTATGTATGTATGTATGTAATCTATAAAATTGACAAAAATCTTAAGAATAAAGCAATACGGAATCGAGTATTTTTATTGTTTGACGTCGACTTTGTTACACCATCATCATAATTTACAGCCGTTCACCATTATTGTTCACATTCTTCTCAATTCATCAACCCATCGTCCACGCAATCTACCTTGCTTTCTTTCACATCCTCTTGGATACCATTCCAGTATTTCTCGCGTCCATTTGCCATCCATTCTTCTCGCTATGTGTCCACTCCGACTTTTTCACACGTTCTGCTATATCTGCCACTTTGGTTGTGCTTCTTATCCATGTATTCCTCTTACAATCTCTTCTTGTCATACCGAGCATACATCTTTCCACGCTTCTCTGTGTGCACTGGATCTTACGTAACATTCTTGAACTCGGCATCTACGTTCCGGCAGTACGCCTAATTTTTTAAGCATAACGGTATGTTGGATTTAAAAACTATGTTCATTCTTTGAAAAGCGCTCCATCCTAGTTTCATTCGCGGTTTGGGCATAATAATTTAAATTCTTACGAACAAAAGTATTTATTACATTTATCCAGACTTTTCAGTAAACAGAAAAATGCAAACGTTGTATTTTCTCAAAACAACAAGTCAACATTGTATGTAGTCTACTTTCACAAAATACGCCTCACAATAACAACGACAAATGGAGAAACAGTTCTAAAAACCTTGCTCTAATCAATTTCTGAGAAAAATTCTTTCTAATAATTGCTTTGAATTTGATTACATCATAATTAGCAAACGGATAACGTTAACGGAACAACGCGTACAATAAATTGTAGGCTTATAAATAAATAAAATAACGATAACAATCCCACGCTCGTATCGACGAAGAAATTAAACAAAATTACGCATAATCACCATCATTATTCACATTTTCCACCGCAATTTCTTCAATACAACAAATACAACATCGAATCATTCCGTATTCCGAGAAATCAAACAATGTACCACTCGAAGCTACGAAATCGGATCGTCGCTATAAATTTTGCGCGAAAAAATAAATAAAAATACACAAAGGCAAATAAATCCAATAAATTATAAGTAGTTTTCTTCCTCGGCTAACGTTTATTTTTAAGCTCGATAAATTATTCGAACCAGATGAGTAGACATGGCCATGTCACAGACGACCGTGCCTCTTCTGACTCATAGAAAAGAATTTCGAGTGCTTTTATTTTAATTTATTATTTTGCGTTACGGAAAAATCTTTTAGAAAACTACCGTTATTCCAAACACAATGCTCGTGATGTTGTCAAGATCAAGGTTAGACGTAGTGTCGTCAACCTCTCTCATTTTCGCGACAGTGCAGTGTAAAGGTTATCGCCACTCGGTTCACCGTAGTCGTTCTCGCTCGTTAATAAATAATAACTTTCCACCGGGTAGCACTTTTTTTTTATACTATTGTAGACCCCCTATAGATTCCTTAAACTCTGTCGACCTCGGTGGAGGGTCAACGTTTATGTAGGTGCTGTGGATTTAATCGAAAATGTCGATCTCGTTGCGGGAGATCTGAAAGCGTTTGACCTGGTCTCTGACCAAAACACACGATTTGATAAGTGCTCCATAGTTCAATTGAAATAATCTGGTACTTTTGCCTCCGGGGCGCAAAACAATTACGATTACAATTTCGATAGCTGTTTGTTTCTCTTCCCTCACTTTCCACCTATGTATGTATGTATGTACTGCCGTCCTAAGCCCATTTAACGTAACTGACAAAAATTACGAAAATGAGTTAGGTGTGTTTTAAGGGTTATGGGAGTGTATTCTTGCGATTTTTCATATCAAAATTAATGTACATATCTTCATCCAAAAGTGACTTTTTTAAGCTTTTAAATCTAACGTATTACGCAGACAAAACTTAGCGAAAATAACGTATCTTCGGTCACTAACCTTATCATGAAAGATTGAAAAACTGAATCTCTTTGGAGACGAGGAATTAAAGGTGATTTTGAAGTATTTAAAATAATAAATAATCATTATTTATGTGATATGACCAACCTCATTATGTTCAATGAGAACCCTAATCTAAGAGGTCATACTATTAGACTCTTAGAAAAGAAAAATCAAATAAGATTGTTAGAGATTCATTCTTTTCAAATGGAGTGGTTGAAGTTTGGAATAGTCATATATGTATACATTAATAATGAATAATGAAGTGACGTAACTACTAAAGTATTCTTTTTTTTTTCATTTTTCCTTAGAATTATCAAAACACAATAGAAAATAACCTCATGCACTATAAAAAAGTTAAAATAAATCAGTAATATATGATGAAAAACACAAATTTGGAATAAAACTTTCAAGTCCATTTATCTCGATATTGTTGTTTTGTCAGTTACGTTAAGTGGGCTTAGGACGGCAGTGTACATACACTATTATAAAAGTTTTAGTATGGATGCGTACTGCCAGTTATGACGGATATGACACGTGGATACTAAATTTAAGAATGTTAACGCAAGATCTATGATGTATGCTCGGTATATCGAGAAGAGATCGTAAGAGGAATACATGGGTAAGAAGCATTGGACACATAGCGAGAAGAATGGATGGCAGTTGAACGCGAGAAATATTGGAATGGTATCCGTGAGGATGTGAAAGATAAGCTAGGTAGTCCGAGTGGACGATGGGTTGGTGAATTGAGAAGAATGTGTGGAGTAAGCTGGATGCAGATTGCTCAAGACAGGAATGGAAGAGTATTGTAGAGGCCTTCATCCAGCAGTGGTTGGTGAACGGCTGAAAATGATGATATAAATTTTTTAGAGGAATACATACCCATGTATTCCAAACATGACCAAAGTGGTAGATATAGCGGAACGTGTGAAAAAGTGGCAGAATGGAAGGACGCGAGAAATGCCTGAATGGTATCCGAGAGGATGTGAAAGAAAGCAAGGTAGACCGAGTGAACGATGGACTAATGAATTGAGAAGGATGTGTGCAGTCGAGTGGATGTAGGCTACTCAAGACAGACAGGAATGGAAGAGGCTTGCTTGGAAAGGCCTTCATCCAGCAGTGGATGGTGAACGGCTGAAAATGATGATGATATAAAAGTTTATTTTCAAGCCCACTCAAAATATCACTCAAGAATTAATTTCAATAGAGCTGAATATTAAGAATATAAAATTGGATAGATTAAAAAATAATGGAGCACGCTTTTTACTTGCTGTTATATCGCGAACCTTTCACATTTAAATATTGTAATGTTTGTCTACATATCGAATAACTTCATATCTCAATCGGCAGTCTGTAAACTAGCGTATGTACATATTTGCATTTCACATGGAAAGAATATTACTCACAGGATGATTTTATCAAAATGTAACTTGATAATGCATGAGAATTTAGTACAATGTCAATGCCTCACATTCTCCACAATCAGCCTTGACCCACAATTATCGTGGGAAGACTATTTATGCAACCTCCAGTTGTCTTATTGAGTTACCCTTTCAGGTTAAAATTATTATTTTTATAATTTCTTATTATTATATCACTCTTTGCGGTTATTTTATTTATATCACTCATACAAGAGTGTCCCTTCTACCTTATACCAGAGTGTACTTGTTCTCTACACCTGATTGATTTCGTTTACGTACACTGTGTGTGTGTGTCTACTATATTATACACCTGCAAGTGTACCTGTACTTCTATTGAATAAACGAGTTTTTTAGACAAGATAAACGTTTATCAATAATTCGGGTGGATATCCCCAGAAAGATATCCTGGTGGCAGCAACTGCACCACTTCCCAATTTGTCAGATCTCCAGTTGCAGATCGAGATAGGGAGATGTCATCTCTCTACCCATCCAATTCGAAACATTGCTAAATACTGATTTTAGTTGATTTTGACTATTAAATCAAGTGGCCCGGTACCAGCTCAACGTGTTGATACGCGCCCAGCGCCAAAACGGGCCTTTATCATCTCCCATATATTCTCATTTACATTATTAAATACATTTCACACATTCACCGGCTACTGTCACATTGTCACATTTAAATGGCATATGGCATTTTACTTTGAATTGTGTTTGGGCGAATTCTTGTGGAATCCAAAACTTCAAACTGTGTCAATTTCTTATCAAATTTCGAAACTGCGCTACTTCAACTACCGATAAACAATTTCTGTAACGTGACGTCACGAGTCACGAGTGAAAATCCATGGCTTTTATTTACGCATTGCTTGATGAATGTTTCACCCGTACAACTGCGTCACCGACGTAATCCCTAGCGGCTTCGTGACACAGCCATACATATGTCGATGGGTTAGTGCACAAAATTGAGTTATCATACACAAAACGTCCATCTGCATCAAACCTTCACGTTTAAAAAGTATTGTATGTCCAAATAGTATATTTGGGAAGATATTGCCTTATTCAAATATATAATATGTCCATTTCGTCCCATTTTTTTCATGCAATGTATGTCACTTGCAATATTTTAAAACAAAACTGGACATACAATATCTGTGCACTAATCCAACGATATGTACGATAAGACATTGTTTGCATACACACACACTAGGTCAATGTTCACCACCGGTATCCACAAAATTTAGCTCTGCGCGTTCCTAGCCCTGTAGTACTGGTGTTGAACAATGCACTGGTACTTTTTTGTCGAAGGGTTAATCGGTTAATACCACTCTTTAGCAGAAAAAGATGTGCGATTGATTTACGTTTGTTTCTATAGTTTTTTTTTCTACCGTCGAACCAATTAGTTACTAGTTGAAGACTTTTGAATCGTTGAATCTAATTTGTATTTATTATTTTCTTTTCAGGCTGTCGAAAGGCGTTGGACGGCGATGTTACCCTGCATAACTGAAAATTTCCTATTTTGGGTGTTTGGTGCTATCGCATTTTTCGCACAAACTTGCAATAAACTATTATTGAACATTTCACTATCACGGACAAAGGAAAAAAGAAATGACGTGTGGAAGATACCGGGACCGGTATACCTGCCCTTCATCGGAACCAGATGGATCTTCTACTGGAGATATAAGATGACTAAAGTCCACGAAGCCTACACAGGTGATTAAATTAAATTCATTGCAAACTAAAATTTTAAAAAGAATAAGTGTAAAATGTACGACACCACTTTAAAAGTGCTTTCGAACTGCTTAAATTCAAATTAAACAAAATGCACTTTCACTATTCCCCGACACAAAAACAAGTTAGAATCGATCTATAGACAAGAAGGTGAGTTTTTTTTTTTTTTTTTTTTGTCTTGCAATATGCAGATGTGTCCAAATTAAAATGGAAAGCTGCACGTTGACGATCGCGTGCGCGAGAATAGAATGAAAAATGTTCAAATACAATTATAGATGTAATTTGATGATCTCATATGTATGTACACTTATGTAATAGGGTTGCCAAATGTTCCTCAAACTAATATTATCAACTTTATAATTTTCAGACATGGTGAAAAGGTACGGAAACATCGTTAGAGAAGTGTCTGCGACCGGTACATGCATTGTGAACATAGCGAGCAAAGCCGATATAGAGCAAGTTCTCCGCTATCCGAGTCGCTATCCTTACAGACCGCCTTCAGATATACTCTTGGAATATAGAAGACAGAGGCCGGATAAGTTTTCCAGTGCCGGAATGGCTCAAGAGTATGTCCTATATCAATGTCTATACATTTTCACAAGATTCACCCGCGTTGAGTGTTAATTTTTGTTGTATTTGAATGCAGGAACGGCGAAATTTGGAATGATCTGCGCAGTAAATTGACTCCGGAGCTAACCAGTCGAAAGACTATGTTGGGATTTTTGCCAGAGTTGAACATGATCACAGATGATTTCATGCAACTTTTGAAGAAAAATAGGAGCGCCGATGGGGAAGTTAAAGAGTTCGATCAATATGCAAAGCGTTATGGATTAGAAAGTATGTTGTTTTTTTTTTTTTGTTAAACTACATATAATGAAATATTAACTCTTTGAACTTGTATTGACATTTATTTTGACTTCATTTTTTAGATGAAAACTGACTGAAATCACTATTTTTTTTTGCCAATTCAATTAGCATGTCTTTGAGAACAGCTGGTTCAGTTTTGGAATTTTTGTTTCACGCCATTGATTCTCAAACATTAACTTTCCAAAAGCGTAATTTATTTTTAAGTAAAAATTAATTTTTGTATTATAGATTCTCAAACACTCTCTTTATTTTATAAAGCCTCTAAAATATCCCTGATGCAATTTTTCATCTCCAAATTTCATCAAAAGTGAAAATATATTGTTTGAAAAAAAGTTTTGGAACCACTGGAAAAAACTTTTTTGAGAATGGCTGGCTATTTTGGCAACAGTATGGGGAAGATTTTTCATCATCAATGATAATATGTAAAATCATTATTTATTGAGATAATAATTTTTTTCAATAATTTAATATTTAATAATTTATTCAAGAAACAAATTTAAAAAAAAATCCAACTCCCTGAAATTATGGTATTTTCAAGTTGGTAAAGATGAAATGGATATGTTTCTGTAGAAAAATTTTAGAAGCACCGGTTTGAAAGATTCATCTAATGGTTTTTCATCTTATACCATGCCGAGGATATGTGTTTCACGGATTTATAGTTATTTTTTGTCCCAAGAGGTTAAAAAAATATTTTATTTTTGTAATTGACTTTCATCGTTTGGAAATTGAAAAATGTCAAAATTAATTACAAGTTTAAAGAGTTTTAATACTTTTACATGTATAGGTATTTATTGATGGTCAACGTGTACTTTTCAGCTTGTTGTACGCTCGTACTCGGCCAAAGAATGACATTCATGGAAAACCAAATATCGGATACGGCTCGACAATTGTCTAAGGCTATGAATCAAAGGATGCAATCGGAACGGGATAGTTTATATAAATATACTTTGAAGGAGTATATGAAGACTCCAGAGTATGCTCAATTTTTAGACGGCGAAGACGTTCTTTACAGGTAAATTGATTTTAATATTACATTGTCTCTAGGTTAGGATAGTATACGGTCAGTGCATTACTATTACTACAATTCAATAAAGGTAACAGTATTTAAATCAAAAAACGATCAGTAACTTTTCAAGAAAACGGACAGTAAAAAATATACTTCTGGCAACTAGCTTTTTCACAAAGTTTTCAGTAAAAATTAACGCATCGGTCAGTTTAACTAAACTTTAAATACCGACCGTTTAATCTAAATTTACTTACCATTTGGTATGTATTAGTTTTAAGTACCTAACCATTTGGTTAAAATTGCTGACCCAATAAATACAGACCTTCAATAAACTGGCTTTGTAAACCTTGATTAAGATAAAGTTTAAAGCTTCATGTTTGAATTGAATATAATTTCAGAATCATATCGGACATTGTAGATAAGGCAAAAAACACAACTGAGGACGTTTACAGTGATGTGAAGTGTATATTGATGTCCATAATTGAGAAGGAGGGCTTGGATGAACGCGAGAAGAAGTCGACTTTGATAGACTTCGTTGCAGCCGGAATAGCAACGGTATAAAGTGTAATACGTCTTTTAAATCGCAATTGGTAATAAATACCGTGAAGAGTATGATGAAAACTACATATAACGATTTATATTGTTTTGTAGTTGAGCAACAGCCTTATGTTCCTGTTTTACTTGCTGTCGAAACATCCTGAAGTTCAGGAGAAACTGTACGAGGAGATAAATAACATTGCACCGAATTGCAACAACATCACACCGACCGATCTGTCCAAAATGGTTTACACTAAGGCGTGTATGCTGGAAGCGTTCCGGATGATACCGGTAGCGTTTGCACTCGGCAGAGTTCTAGAAGAAGACATGGTGCTCAGTGGATATCATGTACCTGCTGGGGTTAGCAACTTTTAAAACAAGTGTATTAATATCATGAATAAAATGGGACATGAAAGTGGAAGTATGAATCATATGAATTTCACTTAGTTTAACATGGGACGATCAAGACATGTGCAATGTTTGCTTTTCACTTTAGACGTTCGTGTTCTGTCACACCATGGTGGCTTGCCACAACGAGGAGAACTTCACAGATGCCAAGTCTTTCAAACCAGAGCGTTGGATTAGTGAAAATAAAGAATGTCAGACGGCAGCCGCTTGTATATTTGAACCGTTCGGTATTGGAAGACGTATGTGTCCCGGAAAAAGGTTTATCGAACAGGCCATGTTGGTTACTATTGCAAAGGTAATCATTGATTGTTATAAATAATGAAATTTAACTTTGAAATTATTGTTATTAATGTAATTGATTTTTTAGATGATACGAGAGTTTCATATTGAGCACGACGGCGAGATGGATATCGAGTTTGAGTTTGTACTATCACCGAAAATACCCGTGACATTTAGACTTAAGGAACGTTGTTAGCTTTTATTGTTTTTTTTTTTAATATAATAAATGTTGATTTTTAATATATTTAATTATAAAACTACCTGTTACTTTATTTACCTCATAAAGTTTGTATTATAAATAACTTTGTATCTTTAAGCATTGAATGAACTGATTTATCGATTATTCAAAGTTGAATAATCATTATTGTAAAAAAAATGACAATTTTTTTTAAATAAATTTAAAAACTAAGTAATTGTGTGTGTTATTTATTAATTTACAATGATAAAATGTGCAGTTTATGCAAACAGCAATCCAGCAAACGCGAGAACGCTATTTTACGTGTCTATCACAAAGTTATGTTTATTTACGAGTTTTTGCTTAAAACTTAGAATCATTAAAGGTTGGCCAAATTGAAAAAGAGAACAATCTGAGTATGTATATGTATGTATATAAAAAAAAATAGAGAACAAAAGAATTGTGTTAAAAAAGAGAACATGTTCTCTCTAACAGAGACCTGTTGGCAACCCTATATGTAGTAGCATAGTCTGCCTGGCTGGCTGGCTCCCTGGGTAGCCGCAGAACGCTCGCATTCACTCACGGCACATACATGGCACGCCGGAATACCTGCATTGTTTTTTAGATTTTACACAGATTTATGTAAATTTGTACACTATACTGCCGTCCTAAGCCCACGTAACATAATTGACAAAACAATAGTATTGAGACAAATAAATAGACTTTAAAGGTTTATTCTAAATTTGTGTTTGTATACATACATTATACATTTATTAATGATTTAAACTTTTTTTTAATTCGATGCTATTTTCTATTGTCTTGATAATATTAAGGAAATTAAAAAAAATTAATATAATATAGCAAATATAGTAAATATAGCACTTACGACAAATTTGCTTGGGATATCTTCTAAAGTTTGATAAAAAATGTTCAAAATCATTATTAAGAAAATCTTTTCTGCACGTTAAATTTGCTATGCAAATGTTGTCCCATTCGCACCGATATAATTCGCATTGGTGCGAATTAATGACGATAGAGGACGAAAACTTGACGCAGCGATATCGCTCAGTTTGTGAGGGCCTTTAGTAGTAATTTTTATCGCTATTATACGCTAAAATGAAAAGCGTAAAAAAACCACTTTTGGATGAACCCCTAACTCATTTTCACAATGTTTGTCAGTTACATTAAGTGGGTTTAGGACGAAAGTCATTTATATACAAAAATGATAATCACTTGATGACATTGTCAACGGACATTGACTAATAGACTCAAATTTTTGTATAGAGACTTTTCATATGATAGTAAATAAACAGTACAAAGACTACTTTTAGTTTAACGAATGTTGAATACTGCAACGATATCCTATACTTTATAAATATTCAAAAGAAAATGCAATTTAAAAACTTTTTAAGAAAAAAATGTCCTTTTCCCCAACTTCCTTTCAACACTGTAATTAGAGAGCAAAAACTTTTGATTTCGGGTTCCCAACCTTTTTCGAGTGGCGACCCCTTTTTATAAAAGGTAAGTGACCCGTGACCCTTATATATTTGAAAAAGGAAAAAAAATATTATTCAATCAAGACACCGATTAAAAATGAAAATTGCATTATGTTTCAGTTGGCGACCCCACAGAAAACCCCTCGCGACCCCATTTGGGGTCGCGACCCATAGGTTGGGAACCATTAATTAAATGATATCATTATTTTGAAATCAATATTAACAATTTAAATTTATTACTAAGTAATTGGTTGAAAATTTTTCACTTACAGCCAAACATAACTTTACAGTAAGAACAGAAACGTCAAAAACAGCTGACTCTTGTCAGGGGTTATATTTGTCCAACAAATACAAATACATTTTTTACTACAAAACATTTTTAAAATATAATAACCAACAATAGCAATAACGTAACCCACTTAAATCAAAGTATAAAAACAACTTGTATTTAACAAACGATAAGATTAGAAACCACAACTTAAACAAAATAATACATTTTATCTCATACTTCAACAAGATAAAATACATGTAGAGAGAACGATATCGATGATTCTTTCCACATCTACAGTACAACGCATCAGTCCTCGAGTGTCTCACGGTAATTTAACAACCTTCCACAGAACCATCATGAAGTTTTGCGCCAATTTAGCTTTCATGTTCACGGAAAAGCCGTTCATTGAACGATACTCGCTAGCGAAGAGTGCCGGATTCAAAACGGTAGAGACCGGATTTCCAATCGGTTACACGATAGAACAAGTAACGAAAGCGAAAACGCAAGCAAACATAGAACAAATCCTAATCAATTTATGCACAGGTAACTATACAATGCACACACGAATTTTAAAGTTATACTATGTACTTAATATGTGTAACATTGTAGGAGACACTAGCAAAGGCGAACTCGGTGTAACTTGCCAACCCGGCCGAGAGGAAGAATTCCGAACGAATCTCCACAAGACTATCGGCTATGCTAAATCCCTCAAATGTTCACTGCTTCACGTGATGGCTGGAAATCTTAACGAGACGGGTACCACTAGTCATTGGCAGACGTACGAAGCTAATCTTGCTTACGCAGCTAAAGAGCTGGCCAAGGAGGGAATTACGGGATTGATTGAACCGATCAATAGTCATACTGTTCCGAAATACTTCATGAATTCGTACAGTAGAGGTATTATTAAATAATTTCATACTGTACTTAAGTTAAGTTAAGTTGTTTAAATGATTACAGTTGAAATGGCCGAACGAATAAGATCCAATAAGAATTATTTCCTATTGTAGAGATATTTGATTGTTATTTATACCTAGGACAATTGGTGAATATGATTGGATGTAAAGAAGAAATAAAACGAAGAATGAAATTAAAATGGAGCGCTTTTGGAAGAATGAACATAGTTTTTAAATCCAACATTTCGCTATACTAAAAAAAGAAGGCATACGACCAATGCGTCCTGCCAGTTATAACGTATGGATTTGAAATGTGGATGCTAAATTCAAGAATGTTACGTAAGATCCAGTGCACACAGAGAAGCATGGACAGATGTACGCTTGGTATAACAAGAAGAGATCGTAAGAGGAATACATGGATAAAAAGCATGACCAAAGTGGCACATATAGCGGAACGTGTGAAAAAGTTGGTGGCAATACCAAGGAGAATGGATGCGAGAAATACTGGAATGGTATCCGAGAGGATGTGAAAGAAAGCAAGATAGACTGAGTGAACGATGGGCTGATGAATTGAGAAGAATGGATGCAGAAGAGGCCTTCATCCAGCAGTGGATTGTGAACGGCTGAAAATGAAGAAGAATTATTTAAAAAGTGAATTTGATCTAAAGGTACAAAAAAAAAAAAATAAATATCGAAAAGTCCTCATGTTCTATTTAAGGTTTTCGGTTTTGGTTTCGATATTTTTACCTTTAGACCAAATCAATCTACATAAATCGTATTGGACCTTATTCGTTCGACCATTTCAACGTCTCTCATTTGAATAACCGTAGACATAATCAAAATATTTTGTTTGTATAGCCGTAGACATAATCAAAATATTTTGTTTGTATAGCCGTAGACATAATCAAAAGAATCAACAGTCCAAATATGCGACTGATGATGGACCTGTTTCACTTGCAACAGATCAACGGAGATTTGACGCACAATATCGACGAACTTCTACCAATCGTAGGACACGTCCAAGTAAACTGTTTCGATGTTAATCAATAATATACAATTGTTAAGTGTGTTGCGATAATTTTGTATTATTTAACGTTTAGATTGCACAAGTGCCTGATCGCAACGAGCCAAACACTCCAGGAGAGATAGATTATAAGTACGTTCTGAAGCTTTTGGACGAGAAAGGTTATAAGGGATACGTCGGACTTGAATATAAACCGTTGAAGGGAACTGTCGAAGGTTTAAAGTGGATCGAAGAATTTGGATACTCTTTATAAATCATTTATACAATTTTAATACTAAAATAAAATGTAATAAAGTGCCAATATTTTTTTATTAAAATAATCAAAAGAAAAATATATTCGTTATGGTGCTATCATAGTTATATAGTAGCACTGTTCATAATTAATTATATTATAAAATTAAAAAATTAAAACATCATAAACAAAACTTAAAGGTACTATACATGGATTGTTTAGAAGTCGCAAAAAAAAACCATGAAATACTTTGCGACTTGACACTGAGAGATAAAATTCCGAGTCAACTTACATATTTAAGTTTGTACAAAACAAATTATAAAATTTTGCAATATCCATCAACGAAAGTGCAAATAAAAAATAAACAAACATTCATCATACCGTTATCGTAATAAAATCGAAATTAAAAACTAAACCTAAAAACTATAATACTAATGGAAATTAAGCGATATATTTGGTAAATCTTTAAATTTTGTGATCCATGGATGTTTCAGAACTTTCGGCAACGGCAATCTCTCGGTGCTATTTCGAACTAGAAGCTATGTAAAAAAAAAAAAAGCATGTTAATACATTTCTTTATAAAATACTATAAAATTGTATAACGAACGGTCGGATTCTCACCTTACTGATCAAATCCTTTCCACCGGGCGCTACAAAATCAGGATATTGCATTTCAACCGATTTAATCTTATCGTACGTATCTTTTTGCTTGGCGCTT
This sequence comes from Parapsyche elsis, assembly GCA_022651745.1. Taxonomy (NCBI): domain Eukaryota; kingdom Metazoa; phylum Arthropoda; class Insecta; order Trichoptera; family Hydropsychidae; genus Parapsyche; species Parapsyche elsis. The sequence continues at coordinate 2,882,295 of JAGVSN010000049.1, forward strand.
TCAAAAGGTGGCTTACCGACCAGGAATTCGTAACACAGTACACCTAAACACCAATTATCGACCTTCACATCGTACGTTTGGCCGTTGACCATTTCCGGTGGCAAGTAATCTATTGTGCCGCACATGGTTTTACGTCTGCAACAAATCTCACATATTAAATTATTACATTCACGGTTAAGTGTTAAATATATCATTAAAACGTAGTCACTGCCGATAACCACATTGTAGGGACGGTTGATAATTATTTATACTTGGGACAATCGGTGGATTAATGTAAAGAAGAATGAAACTAGGATGGAGCCCTTTCGGAAGAATGAACATAGTTTTCAAATCAAACATCCCGCTATGCTTAAAGAAGAATGTATATTGCCAGTTTAGAACTATTTCTTCTTTATCGTTGTTATTGTGAGGCGTATATTTTGAAAGTGGACTATGTTGACTTGCTGTTTTGAGAAAATACAGCGTTTGCATTTCTGTTTACTGAAAAATCTGGGTAAATGTTTTTTTTTGCATACTTTTGTCCGTAAGAAATACTGGAATGGTATCCGAGGATGTGAAAGAAAGCATGGAAATATGTATTCTTGGTATACCAAAAAGAGATCGTAAGAAGAATACATTGTTAAAAAAATCACGACTAAAGTGAAAAAGTGGGCTGAACAATGGTATCGAGACGAATGGATGGCAGATGGACGCGAGAAATACTGGAATGGTATCTGAGAGGACGTGAACGAAAGCAAGGTAGACAAAGTGGACGTTGGGCTGATGAATTGAGAAGCATGTGTGGAGTCAACTGGATGCAGATTGCTCAAGACAGACAGGAATGGAAGAGGATTGGAGAGGCCTTCGTCCAGCAGTGATGGCGTACTGATGTGAAACATGGATGCTGAATTCGAGAATGCTACGCAAGATCCAGTGCACACAGAGAAGCGTGTGATAGAAAGATGCGTGCTTGGCATAACAAGAAGAGATCGAAAGAGGAACATGTGTGTGAGAAGCATGACCAAAGTAGCGGATATAACAAAACGTGAGAAAAAAAAAGCTGAAGTGGCAATAGGAGAAGAATAGATGGTATGTGAGAAATACTTGAATGATATTCGAGAGAATGTGGAAGACCAAGCGGACGATGGGCCGACGAATTAAGAAGAATGTGTGAAGTTGGTGCAGATTGCTCATGACAAACAGGAATGGAAGAATGATTGGAAAGGATGATTTACTATCCAACAGTGAATGGTGAACGGCTGAAAATGATGATGAAGTACCTGTCTGATGGAGCGTGGACTGACCATCCGAAGTCGGCTAACTTCAAATCCCAATCTCTGGTGACTAAAATATTCTCCGGCTTCAAGTCTCTGTGCATGACCTGATTCAAATGACAATAGTCGAGAGCTGATGCAATCTAGACAAATTAAAAAAATATATATATATTTTATACCGATAACTACAGTATTGCCGTTGACAATCAACGGTTGATTATTGCATTGACATGGCATGACATTAGGGGTAAACTATGGATCACTGTGTTGTCTGTTGACGGCCGATGTGTGATTATTATTATCATATACATAAGTGGATTAACAAAAGTAGTGTGTTGAGCATTCTTGGCGGACAGAATTAAAACTTAATGTATAGTTAGGCTTACCATATTATGTTTCTTTCAAACTGGGAAATTTCAGGATTTTACTTGAGGAAATTTGTTTTCGGAAAAATATGTTTATTTTGAATAATCTTGAGCTAAAATGTAATGTGTATTTGTGAAATATTTTCTTGCATAAGAACATTTTGAATCTAAATTTTAATTTTAATTTAAAATTCCATCAGAAAATCACTAGATTTTGTATAAAACTTAAAAAAACATGCGCCACAGGCGAGATTTTTTCCAAATCACACCATATCGTATGTAACATTTGGTGAATTTAGTAAAAAAAGATAATTTACCAATAATTGGAATGACAGGTTTCTTATTATTTACTGCTGAATGGGTCAAGAAACCGGTCGACACTTCGGTATGTACCTTCAAACCAGGATGTATGGTAAGCTTATGTAATAGTACGAGTGCAGTTTCATACTTACAACAAAAAGTCAATTTGTATGAATCGCTAAACAAACTAGTCACACAAATTGACTTTTTAATTAAGTGTGCAACCGCAGTAAATCGGCTAACAATAGAGGTAATTTAATACATAACAAGAAAACGATAATAGTTCATATTTTCAATGAAAGCGAAAGAAGTGTATCGAGCGTTCCCGACGGACAGGCGGACTTTTTATATGTACAGTTCAAAATCATATAAGCAAATCGAAAATCCTCGCAACCTGGTAAGTATACTTTGCTGCGATTTGTTCCGGGAATCTGCCGTTCGGTGCGTTTCCCAAATATTTATACAGCTCTCCTTTCGGCGCGAATTCCAAAGCGAGGAAAATTCTCGTGTCGTCGTGAAACCAAGTGTACATTCTGAGTATGTGCGGATGTCTGAAACGTTAACGATACACATTACATATAATAAAAAACATATACAATAGAGAAACGATATGAAAAAAGCCAAAATGGTCATACTTGAGACGTGATTGAATTTCTATCTCTCGTAGCACCTGTCGTTCTATCGCATACTCGACCAGCTCCTTTTTGAACAGAATTTTAAGGGCTAAAATGTGACCAGATTGCTTTTCTTTGGCGCAGTACGCCCTGCCGAATTTGCCTCTGCCCATCGGAAAGCCGAGTTCGAAATCGTCAGTCGACCACTCGTAACTGAAATATTAGTATTACAGGCTCGATAAAAACAAACATGAAACTGTGTAAAAACACGGGAAATGAAATACATACGGTCTATTGTAAGCTTCGTGGTTTGTCATCCTTGTGATTACCTGTCCACATATCGCTTTGTATTTATCGGGAACGTCTCGAATCAAATCGGCCACTGATTCTTTAGCCATTTCTAAAAAAAAAAATATAAGCAAATTTGTATGGACATTTTCTCAAAACCAACCAAGTAAAAAACACAATTGGTTAATCAAATATAAAATTGGACATTTCGGATATGTTGCATTTTTCCACGACAGCAACAATACAATATGCACATACATATGTATATTCAAATTAATTAATTAAAATTTTAATGACGAATTCTGATTGGCTCACCTTTGTTAGTATGGGCTAGTTTGACGTGTGCGAAAATTTCACAGCAATGGCGGACAGTGTATCCTCTCGATTGATCGGGTTATATTATTGGTGGAATTTGTTGAATTCGTTGTAAAACTGTAATAAAACAGATAGAATGTAAAGAAAGAGCGACGAAACGTGACAACCGTCAAATTAGACAGTTTGAATGCAAGTTAACGGCCACTTCAGCTGCGCGCGATCAAAAGCTGCCACACAACGGTTTATTCGTTAATACGAATTTAGAACTTCGATAATTCGAAAATCCTTTGAATTTAATGCATTTGCGTTGTTCGTGTTGAGTAATGTGTAAAAGGCAGATTTAATTGGCACTGTATCTGTGATTGTGGTTGTAAAATAGGCTACGTACAATTTATTAGACATGCTAAAAAAAAAACGCATACGACCAATGCGTACTGCCAGTCATGACGTATGGATGTGAAACGCGGATGCTGAATTCAAGAATGTTACATAAGGAAAGATACATGCTTGGTATAACAAGGAAAATATCGTAAGAGGAATACATGAGTAAGAAGCATGAACAAAGTGGCAGATATAGTGGAACGTGTGAAAAAGTTTGAGTGACACAACGAGAAATACTGGAATGGTATCCGAGAGGATGTGAAAGAAAGCAAGGTATACCGAGTGGACGATGGGCTGATGAATTGAGAAGAATTTGTGGAGTCAACTGGATGCAGATTGCTCAGACAGGAATGGAAGAGCATTTGAGAAGCATGGAAAGATGTATGCTTGATATAACAAAGAGATCGTAAGAGGAATACATGGGTAAGAAGCATGACCAAAGTGGCAGATATAGCGAAACGTGTCAAAAAAAGACAGTGGCGCATATCGAGAAGAATCGATGGCAGATGGATGCGAGAAATACTGGAATGGTATCCGAGAGGATGTGAAAGAAAGCAAGGTATACCGAGTGGACGATGGGCTGATGAATTGAGAAGAATGTGTGGAGTCAACTGGATGCAGATTGCTCCAACAGCAATAGAAGAGGATTTGAGAAGAATGGAAAGATGTATGCTTGATATAACAAAGAAGAGATCGTAAGAGGAATATATGGGTAAGAAGCATAACCAAAGTTACAGATATAGCGGAACGTGTGAAAAAGTGGCAGTGGCACATAGCGAGAAGAATCGATGGCAGATGGACGTGAGAAATACTGGAATGGTATCCATTATATCATCATGACAATGAATTTTTAGAACGAAAAATATATTTAATGGTGGAGATAGCGTACTATCTACGTAACAAATTATTCAAACAAAATTTACACTTATTTTATGGCTGTAATTTTGCATAAAAATAACGTTTATTTAAAAAAAAATTTTTTAATTATTTATGGAGGGAGGGGGGGGGGGTGGCAATAATCTTATAGCCTATAGGCGGCAAAATAGTAAATCCGCCTCTGCAGAGAGGAATGGAAGAGGATTGGAGTGGCCTTCGTCCAGCAGTGGATGGTGAACGGCTGAAAATGATGATGATAATGAAATGTTATAAAAGTTCGAAAGCAATAGGTATAAGGTGAAGTTCAATGTTCAAGCTTGATCATATCTGTCTAATTGTTTTTGGAATTTTCTGTAAAATATACGCGGAAAACACGTTTATATGGAGAAAATTTTTGCCTGCGGTGCATTTATTTATACGCACGTTTCTCAATATGACTGAAATTTTCGTCAAAACTAAGAAGCAAACATTGTTTTTATGACCCACAAAAATTTTTGATTGCAACCTTTTGAAATTTATCCCCAACGTAGAAAAAGGTTGCCGACTCCTGATCTAAAAGATCAGGACGAGATTGGTGACAATGAAAATATTGGTCCTTCACACCTTAAAGCTTTTCAATGCTTAGAGGTTGCTATGAAGTGGTTTGAAAGACAGGAAGAATGTCAAAAAAATAATTCAACTTTTATGTTTAAAGAGTATACGTAATTTGGCAGCTACAAAAAGGAAGGCAACATTTGAGTAAAAGTCAATACATACATATACTTGTTTCTCACGAAAATATTTTTTCGATTATCCGGACTACCTTCATCCCCAATCGTCGTCAATCAGGTTTCTACTATATTTATGTATTCGTTGAAAACAATAATATATATAATAGCCCAGATCCGTCTGTCTGTCTGCTGATAACGCTCTCTGCTGTCAATAATTTAAAAAACAGAACGTCGCGCGAGTGGGATTTGAACCAGATCACCAGGTGGGAGGAGTGAGCGCTTACGCTATCAACCAACAGAGGTAATGAGGAGCCTGCTACAATTTGACAAAATTAATCCTCAGTAGGTTCGGGACTTTGCTAAATTGTTAAGTTGTTGTATTACCATCTATGCAAAAACTATTAAATTTAATATTATTAGTACTTGGTACTTTATTCATTTGTCAAGTTTGAAGTATGCATTATTATATGTATATAGTAGTGCAAGGGTCTGCCTGGCTGGATAGCCGCCGATCGCTCGCATACATACTGCACGTACACATATACTCACTCACACAAACACTCACAGTACGGGTGATGAGAAACCGTTCCGTTGATATTCAACGGGCTTACACTATTTATATATATAATAGCTGAAATCCGTCTGTCTGTCTGCTGATAACGCTCGCCTTGGTAAATAATTAAAAAACCAGAACGAGTGGGATTTGAACCCGAGATCACCAGGTCGGGAGGAATAGTGCTTACACTATCTTCCAAACCAGTTAATGCTAGATCCCTTTTATTTTGAACATATAAATAGGTTGAAATCGTTTGAAAGTTCGCGAATTTTTATGTTGTTGTATTATAAAAACTATTAAATTTAATATAATATTATTTTTCAGTACGGGTGATGAGAACGCTCCGTTGATATTCAACGGGCTTACACTAGTGAATATATAAATATGGTATATAACGTGTTATGCATAATAAAATAATTAATTAAATCAAAATTGAAGTAGCAAATCTTAGGGGCGGCAAATTTGCAATGCGTAAATCTGCTCCAGAAAACAATCCAAAAAAATTTTTTGAGAGAAAAGAGATTCACGAAGAATTGTGGCAGATGATCGTCGCGCTAAAAATTGAAAGCACAAAAGTTTTCGCGAGAAGAATAAATTGATTGCGAGTAAGATGCACACAAATGAAAAATTCATACCTTAAGAGACACCAGAGAATCATCGCAGAAAAATTTTTGCCTTAAACTAGAAAATAAGCGAAAAAAAATATGGCACATAGCAAAAAAGTTTAAAATTGTTTAATATAGCAGTTTGGTGTGATAGCGCTTGAAGCAATTCCTTTTAGCAATACACAGCGGAATTTTGCAATTTCCGCACGCCAACGACGTCTTCATGAGCTTCTGCCGTCTCCATTTGGTGTTTGCACAAACAAAACAAACAGCTCTGGGCCGACGAACGACAGCAAAAGTACGACGTGGTCTACCCTTATGTTTGAAACTCTTCGGAAGTCCCAAACGGTGACGAACCACCACAACCCTGACAAGATCCCCATTGAGCTTCCCAACGTAAGTGGGAAAATGCTGAGCGAAACGGCAAATTCCAGTGTTGGAACATCCGCAACGACACTTGTCGTACTTCTCCAGCATCTGATGCACCAAGTTCTCCGAGAACTTGGAAAAACGCAATTTGCATTTCTTTTCGGCCTTAAAGCACACGTGGGCATTCACCTGGGCCATGGCGAACATACGCAATCCCAACTTTTTGTGCCACTTCAAGTCCCTCAGCTCCACTGGATGTTTCAACTTATTCATCGGTGTCACCCTCGGCGACAGATTGTAATCCTCGAGCTGGCAAAACGGCTGAAGATCCTCGCTCAGAGAGGCAACCCTGTATTTCTTCTCGTTCCAGGTCAACCACTTGCGCCCTTGCGACCGTTTGATCATGCGACACGTGTTGAACTTCTTGGAGCGGATAAATTCGACGAATTTTGGATTTGCCTCCCAATGGCTGGCATACAGACTGTGTCCTTTGTCGTAATAGTCCTGGACCAGAGGCATCAATCTCTTCCCGTTCACCTGCAAACCGGGATCGCTCACCACGCCGCAGAATACGTCACAGTTTAAAATGTACCGTGTTTTTACATCGTACGAGATGTACATCATGACTCCGTAACGTTTGCTCGGTATTTTTCTGGTTATGAACACGGGACCCGAGAATAACACATCGGCTCCGTCGATGGCTAACTTTTCATAGGGGTAAAAGTGCCGTTTGAAATTATCCAAGACGATCGCGGCGAACGGTTTCAATCTGTGGAGCATGTCGTTCTTGTTCTTCTGGGTCGCACTGGAGAATTGAATCATGCGTAAAATTGACGAGAATCGAACTAAGCTCATGTGCTGGTTGAAATTTACACGCTTTTCGAACATTGCGAAAGGGTTGTAATGATTCATCGTTATGATCAGAGCGAACAGGACGTGGATCTCGTCTCTGGTCACGGGGGTCCATTTTTTAAACACGGACGAAGACGGCACTCTTTGATTGCTCAGAGTGAAGTCACTGTAGGAGTTTGTGGCCTCGACTATCATGTCTACGGCATTGTCGGTGAAGAACAACTTGAAGTAGTCCAACTCTTGGCAAGTCTCTGCGAGTTTGGTGTCTTTGACGCCGGAAGCTGTATCGTCGAACGGAAAAGTCTCCGAAGTTTCCGTCAACGAGAAATTCTCCAGATTATCCTCGCGTAAAGTTTCTTTGAAGATGCTGAGATGGTCGGGTACGAACATGTCCACGACAACGTCGGACTCGTCCGAAAAGTAAGACAGGTCTTCTTCTTCGTCGATTTCGGACACGTCCTCGTCCGTGTCGTCGTCCTCGTCCATGTAGACTTCGGACGACGAGGATTCGAAGCTCAATTCTTCAGAGTCTTCGTCTCTGAGTTCGTCCATGGTGTTAGAATTGAAGTAGTTTGACAATTGAGCGATAACGCGCGCTACTTGCAACTGTACAATACATTCACTGGTGTGTGTTGCCTGGTGCAAGAGCGTGTCGCTGCAAATTTGACTTTCTGTCTGTTGTTTTTTGCCTAAAAATGCAAATGGTATTCATTTTATACATTTTGGAGATGTTCTGGGTTAATTTTAATTGTATCCACCTCCGAACACGCAGCTGCTACTGCTACAAGCGGGTTAAAACCTAAAGAATTGGACGGTACTAAAATTTGGCTATATCTGCAATTAGCACTTTTTACACGATTAACACGGGGGAAAAAAATACTACGCTTGAAAAAAAAATCACACTGAACAAGTTCAAATAAATAAAATGCTAAATGAATGACTATTAAGAGTGGGAAAAAAATCCTAAATAAAAGTACGTGTGTTTGACTTTTGATTTATCTGAACGACTGATTAGATGGAATTTATAGTTGAACAGTACTACAAATGAAATAAAAAATACCTTACTATACATGGCCATATTCATTTTAAAAAGAAAAGTAATAGATTGTGCGAAATCGACAGTACAATATCAAGATATAGATTTTGTGCGTTCTTAAAACGCCTTTGCATCCGAACCTCGATCCAATTAACATTTTTTATTGCCGGAATCATCTTTATTTGTTATTTGTCGAACATTGAATTTTTATTTAATGTGAAAATGCACAATCGCATAAACATTATTATGGAATATTTTTTGGCAGGACGTTCTCTAATTTTTGATTTAATACCTGTATGATTTATTTTATAAAGCTGTATCTATGTTTTTGAACATTTCATTTTTTTTTTCAGTTTAATTATGTTAAAAATTAAATTTTCTTTTAAGATATAATAATTTTCACACTGGCAGCTTTGAATAACGTCTATATACGAAAAATCATCTAATACAAAAAAATTTTTCATTTTTTTCATAGATGTCTCTAGTAAGCACAAAATAAAATTAATATATATTTTTCTCAAGCATTTTATTACTATTTTTTATACTTTTGATGAGTTTTTGTTATTTTTAGATTAACTCAATTTTCAATAGAATTTATTTCACTATGATTCGTATGTAGTACAAAACTATTCTCAAGTTTACATCCAATCTTTTCACTGTACACTTTTAACAAGTTTGCCTACCGTTTTTGTTGACAACCAAACAGTTGACAGACTTTGTTGTTTATGTTGTTGACACACGTGTACTAAACGAACAATACAGTGCGACCTATTTTACACCACACGTACCTGTTTTTTTTTTATTATTATTTTCTCAAATCAACAGGTGATAAGTGGAGGAGTGCGTCTCTCTTTAACTCAGGTATACCCCGATATGAACCAACAGCCCTTTGTGTGTCACGAACCTGTACAAGAGCGGCATTAACCGATCTTATCTCATTGTACAACGCACGAAACCCATAAAAAATTCAATACGTAAAATTTTGTATGTACGTAGCTCCGGGAAGAATTTTTATATTATGTATTTTTAAATATCTGGAGCATGCGTTCGATTTTCAAAATAATATTTTTTTCACACAAGTGACTGGTTTAGAAAATGCGAGTTCGTCGATATCGATAACGGAAAATAGGACACGTCTACTATACAATAGATGTACTTTCTCTGGGTCGCTTGTCAGTGGGTGCTGCCGGTTTTCAATCCAACAATATGTACAAAAAAAAAAATACAATACGTGTGTGTGTGTGTGTGTTTGTGGTTCGGCACGTGTGCATAGATTTCAAAATTCCAAACACGACACTATTTGTTTATGACGAATGCAGCGTTTTCTCACGATGTAAATACACCTAGTTCGAATTCGATTCTCAGAATGCTTTGAAAGAAGTGGTGTTGAATTTGGAGAAGACTGACGATGAATCAAAATTGTTGAAATTTCAAAAGTTCTACTCAATTTAAATTCGAATATACCAGATTGACAATGGAGTGATCATAAGAAGATATAGACGACCTTATTACAGAAAGCTCCCCAGTACGAGCCTAGAGTAGGTTTACCAGACGCAAAAATGAAAAATGAGTACAATTCATTATGAAATCAATTGAAATGGCGGACATTTCAAAATAAAATAAAATTTAAGATATAAACTTTTATTATGAAAGAAAATGTTAAAATAATCTTATAGCATAGTGCTGATATTTACTACATATTTAGGCATACTTTTAGGAGCTGCCTATTTATGACAAAAGTTCTTCGTTTCTCAACAGATAACTATAAAAATTCGTGAACGACATATCCTTAAAATTGTATTGAGTAAGTGTTTATCTCCACATTAAGTCTATTCCGCTGCTTGATCCACTGAGGACTCATCAGTGAAAAAACCCTCTCAACGTTTTAATTATGAGCAGAAATACAAAAATAAAATCGAAAAGCAATCGATATTGCGATATATGTATTGTTGTTCATAATCTTCAAATAACTTAATCCCTATCTTTAGGGATTGAAGCAGTCGAAACCAAATAAAAAGAGGACATTTTAAGGGGGATGGAGGACATGTCCTCCTTTTTGATACCAAATGGTAACATTAGCCCAGAGAGGTAATGGTGTGTATGCACTTCTGCATCACAAGTAACAGATGATTTGAAATATTAAGCTTGTACTTCACGCATCCTAGGCATATCCACGAGGATTTTGTAACAAATTTTACAGGATATCAAGTTTCTCCCTTGTAAGATACAGATAACCCTGAATTTCTTTGTGATGAGAAATTTTGTAACACAATGATAAAAATCTCAACATTTTGAACTTTGTTTGCTATCTTTCCATTGTGACGGACAAAAATGGCAAAATGAAGAAATTTGAACATATATCTATTGCAGCGTTTCCCAAACTGTGGGTCGCGAGCCGATTTTTAGTGGGTCGCGAAAAATTCAAAGTTCAAAATTCACATTCCAAAGAATGTGATTTTTTCAAATTTTTTAAAAGTAAAATATGAAAAAATGGGAAAGTAAAAATAATAGATATGCAACAAAATTAAAAAAAACAAGACGGCACAACAGAATAATAGGATGCGTCCGAGCAAATTGCGTTGGCATTTTGTGACGAAGCATCCGGATTTTAAAAGCAAGCCATTAGAATTTTTTGAAAGACCACTGGTACAGCTTAAGTCGTCGAAATCGAAGCTTTCGCATTAGACCAGCATTAATGAAAAATCTCTCCACGCCTCTAACCTGATTAGTTTGCAAATCGAGCAAGCTAGTAAACCGCACACAATTGGCAAGACTTTAGTGCTATCACCAATAAAGGACACGGTTAGAATTATGTTTGATGATAAGAGCAACAAAGAAGTATGGAAATCGAAACGATTTCGCTTATAATACGATTGCACGCAGAATCGATGAAATGATCCAAAGAGTTAGTGAGTCAGTAACATTTTTCTCATTACAACTGGACGAGTCCACGGATTTACAAGGTTTATCCCAGCTGCTTGTTTTCGTTAATTATAATTTATTTAAAAATAAATAAAACTCTGGATATTTTTAAGTATAAAAACAGTATTAAAAATAATTTAAATACACCCCATCATGTTCATTAAAACTAGGTGGGTCGCGAAAGTTTGTCCTTCCAAAACGTGGGTCGCGATACTAAAAAGTTTGGGAAGCACTAATCTATTGTATCTCCCTTGTTGTGTTTAGCTCCAGCAGCTATCATTTCCCATGTTTATAAGTGGATATTATGCTTCTGTTTAGAAACGGCTAGATATATATTGAAATTGTACAATGGGACACATGTCCCACGGTCATCTAATATGGTAGTGGTTACATGTTGAAGAAAACCGTTCCAGTAGACGTTTGACCGGTGAGTCCGGTCACGCTGGACGAGCACAGAGTGGCCAGGCGATGAGATCCAGACGAAGATCTGCAACCAAGACTAGGTCTTGAAAGGGGTGAGCTGCCGTGACGGTCACGGAAGACCCAACGCGTCTTCAGGTCTCATCGGACGATGCGAAGACGTGTCAAAAAGCGAAAGCCCATTCAATTAACAGACATTGTTTCGTATTTCGTATCTCAAAATATGACCCATCAAAGCATACATTATGTATATCACTAGTGCCCGAACATTCCAATGGAATATGATGCCAGCCGTGTAACAGGATATTTTAATGCATTCACTGCTGAAAATTGTCATAATGGAGGAGCTCGCTTCAAAGACATCACAACGAGTGACCCCGAGGAGGAGGAGAGAACAATGGCAACCATTTAAAAGCCCTTCTTCGAAATTAAAAGATCGCGTGATCCATTCATACTGGAATTCCGAACCCAGACGTCGGAATGGTTGGATCCAATTCGGAGGCAACATGTGCGAATGTCGAAAGCATCACTTTCTACAGAAGACACAGTATACAGGTCGTCGAATGAATAAATAAATAATCTTGTAAGTTCAACGGCCAACGCGTGCGCGTCAAGTGCTGCTTTTTTAGACTAAGATGATTCACATCTTCGTCTGCTGCTGCTGCTGCAGCTTTGGAAAGCGGCTGCGAGAAGAGAAATCCTGACACCGTTACGACCGCCCAAGAAGCGATTGATCACATCATCGTAAAACTTGATCACATAATGCAGTGTGGATCGCCTTTAAGCATAATCAACAGCACTTGCAGCGTATGCCACTATCAATTTAGAAGGTGTACTCGACTTGAAGCATTTAGTAAAATAGCTTACGCACAAGGACTGGGTCACTTCTTAGGTAGCATTTGGCAGCTGTCGTCGTTGTGCTCCTTGCTCTCGATTTGAAAAGAATTCGATTGTGAAACATTTCGAAAGGCGCGCATACTTATTGATTGGTTGAATTCTGGGCGAAGAGTTACCGATAGAAAAATTTTGCAATGCGATTGCGAATTTCGTCACGAAACGAGGACTCGAACATGATCGAACATTTGCCCGAGGCGGTGAATTGCAGACGAGAGCAACCAGCAGGTTGCAATCTGCTACCCACCCCAAGAAGTGCATTCTGGATTTCAATTAAGTATAGGAGCAGCTACAGCTAGAAAGGACACACCTTTATTTCCTTCTACGCAGATAAATTGATATGACAGTTATGAGATTATGACCCAGGAATTATATAGTCCCTAACCACCTAGCTAGTCATTCATCACTCAGTTTGCACCTATCTGAACAGTCAATCAGGCTCAATTTTTGACGGCATTGGTCAATGTCATGGTCACACATACAATGACAAAAACATTGGTACCGAGGACCTAGGATAAGCTAAGCTACTGCGTTAATTTCCAATGTCACATACATTATTGGAATAATGGTTAACGCCAATCATAGATTGGCCTTAGCGCCCGAAAAATGACATACAAAAAGGGCATGCAAAAATGCATGCATTTTGCTTGACTTTTTTTTGTGGGACTTCTTTTTTGTGAGAATTCCCCGCACTTTAGACCCCCCGCAGCCCCCCGTTACTTCTGACGCTTTGTCCAGGCAAATTTGTTTGGAATGGCATATCTATGACGCCAATTGGTTATTTCCCTATTCTGACAACCAATCACTACCCGTCCTCGTCTTATCTAACGATTTATTTGTATTGTAATGCTTCTGATGAAGTTAACCATTATTTCACTAGTATGTGCGTGACAGTGGACGTTAACGCTGTAACTTGTGGTGTACCTTCTGAAAAAAAAAGTCTTAGATGCAAATGACCATTTTGGTTAATGGTCCAAGTGGCAGATTCGCCATGCGCCAAGACACGACCTCTCAGGATAAAAGCAGATAGCAAGCACTACAGATGGAAGTACACGTTGAACAATTGTGGTATCATCACGCCGCGGAACGAAACGTGTAATTTAGAAGAGCCGCTACGTCGGCCGGTCGTTCGTTCGGCCAAACGCAATTTGTTGTACTACTATTACGTGTAATGAAATACTAGAACCAAAAGCAAGTCGTTGCCGTCGTGGAATACCCATATCTACTACTTACTCTGCGCTGGCACGTGTTCCACTGACTTCTCGTTGCTCATCGTTGAAAAATGGTTGCGCGGTTCGGTGGTCACGCTCCTCGGGGTAACTCCCTTTTCCGTTCACGAATCTTGTAAATCAGAGTAGATTCGGTGGATGATTAATGCGTTTGTTGCCAGAGAGCTATGTATGTATGTATGTTAAGCTCGAAATTTTCCGTGCTATACCCACGTTTCGTAGTGGCGTAATTAGCGCCAACGTTGTAGGGATTGACACGTCCAACCAGATTAATGATTCATATCAAAAGCAGGACCTCTCAAACTAGGATATACATACATATAATAATGTTCAATTCTTGTACCTTATAAGTTTATATTCAAATGATTACAAAGGGATGAAGGATCTGCTTGAAAATTTGTATATAAATTAAATAAATGTATGAAAAATACGTAATGCGAATCAAATGTACTATAAAAAGCTAAAAAGAATCAGCTTTCAGTATGAAAGAAGCCTTAAGAATACTGGCTGGCCTTCGACGAAAAGCATCGCTACTGAAAATAATTAATATTATCCTATGTAAAAGTACCCACACTAAGTGGTTACTAATGAAGGTTATTACTGTTGATAATAAGTAAAATATTACTGCAGGAATACAATATACAACAATTCTTCATCTTCTTTTGTAATTAAGGACTAGATTCTTGTCTGTGGCCATGGATTAGGCCTTTCTTTTCATGACCTCTTAGTTGGTAGATTCATTGTGTTCGTTATTATTTGGCTCATGTATTCTTTTCTCGGTCTTCCTCTTTCTCTCTTTCCTTTTATGATGTTGGCAAAACATTACAATAATGTAATGATACATTCCAAGTTATCACTCGTTTTAGTTGGATGACCAAGAACAAGTTTGGTAACACAGATCATTGGGAACATAAATTGTTGACACAAAATATACATATATGTACACTAGTCACCAGTGTAAGCCCGTTGAATATCAACGAATTTTTGTGTGGTTTTATAGTTGTTGCATAGATGGCGCGTTATAATTTAGCAAAATCGCGAGCCTATTAAGATATTGTATTGTCAAATCGTAACACGTTCGGCATCGCCTCCGTTGGATGATAGTGTTAGCACGACTCATTCCAACCTGGTGATCGCGGGTTCAAATCCCACTCGCGCGCGACGTTCTGGTTTTTTAATCATTAACCTCAGCGAGCGTTATCAGCAGACAGACACACACACAGACGGATTTCGGCTATTACACACGTATATATTTAAGCTGCTTGTACACGCGCCCGGAATCACTTGTACATACTTTATCGGTATCTGTATTAAAAACAACTAGATTATTTATTAATTTTCAAAAAATGTTGACTTTACAGCTTGGGCTTTGCGTCACAGGCACACGTAGACACGTTGGTATGGATTTGGGCATTTCTGAAAGTCCCGAAGCGTCTCGTATAGCACGTCCGACGTCCGTGCGCCATCGTCAAGAGTTCTTCTCTGAAATCTTTCACACGTGACTGGGAGACGAAGTCCACGGAACAGAAACATCCTGGAACAATCCCGGTAAGTCTATTGGCCTCTGAATGTGAAAAAAAAAACGTTTTTTTCGGCGTTAAACAGTGGAAAAATTCGTTCAAAATTAGCCCTAAGCGTGAGGTAATAGAGCGTTTCCGCTCACATGTCCACGATTGCTTTGTAAATGCGTTAATACATGTTCTACCGTGAGATAATCGAGTTTTTTTTTTTTAGTTGTTGACATATCAACACTACGTTGCCCAAGTATAATAACTTTAGTCTCAAAGAGTCAAAGTGAAAACGTTTCCTTTGAAAATGAAACTAAGGAATTATTTAGTGCACAGGTTCCTTACCTCTTTCGAGTGGCGACCCCTTTTTATAAAAGCCAAGTGACCCGCGACCCCAAAATATTTTATGAAGGCAAAAAATATTATTCAAACATCAAGACACGGATTAAAAATGAAAATTGCATTCATCATCATTTTCCGCCGTTCACCATCCACTGCTGGATGAAGACCTCTTCTATTCCTGTCTGTCTTGAGCAATCTGCATCCACTCGACGCGACACATTCTTCTCAATTCATCAGCCCATCGTCCACTCGGTCTAACTTGCTTTCTTTCACATCCCCTCGGATACCATTCCAGTATTTCCCGCGTCCATCTGCCATCCATTCTTCTGGCAATGTGTCCAATGCAACTTTTTCACAACGTTCTGCTATATCTGCCACTTTGGTCATACTTCTAACCCATATATTCGTCGTACGATCTCTTCTTATACCGAGCATACATCTTTCCATACTTCACTGTGTGCACTGGATCTTACGTAGTATTCTTGAACTTAGCATCCACGTTTCACATCCATACGTCATAACTGACAGAAAATTGCATTATAGTCGATAGTTAGCTGTTTCAGTTGGCGACCCATAGGTTGGAAGCCCGTGCTTTAGTGTGTTATTTTCCAGTTGGTCGTTTCTCCCCAAATCTTTGGTTGGGTCTGAAGTTTTATTTTGATACACTGAGAACTTGTGGCCTAACGATGATGTTAATTATTATTAGTAGTGGTCGTGAGAGCGGCTCTCTGAGAGCCACTCGCAGGATGTACCAAGTGCTTGCCTCCGCAGCACAACAAACCCAGAGATAAGTTAATGTTTATTAGCGAACCGGTTTCAAGACCATCCTTGTGGTTAACTTTAGAAAAGCGAGGAGCTCTCAACCATCGGCAAAGTAGCCTACACAAATCTAAATCGCATTGGGATTGAATAAAACCAGATAAACTTGTTGTTGCAAATGAAGAAGTCAAATTGAGACATGTGTACGTCTGTACGTAATTGACCAAGGGGTAAAATTAACCGTACGAAAGGTTCGCCACGTCTGATGCGATCAATGTGAATAAATTCCTCGAGACGGATAATAAGGACTATACTGCCGTCCTAAGCCCACTTAACATAACTGACAAAACAACAATATCGAGATAAATGGACTTGAAAGTTTTATTCTAAATTTGTGTTTTTCTTCGTATTTTGATTTATTTAAAATTGCATGAGGTTATTTTCTATTGTGTTTTGATAATTCTAAGGAAAAAAGTATAATTTAGTAGTTACGACACTTTATTATTCATTATTAATGTATACATATGACTATTCCAAACTTCAACCACTCTATTTGAAAAGAATGAATCTCTAACAATCTTATTTGATTTTTCTTTTCGGAGTCTAAGAGTATGGCCTCTTAGATGAGGGTCCTCATTGAACATAATGAGGTTGGTCATTTCACATGAATAATGATTATTTATTATTTTAAATACTTCAATTACATCACCTGTTAATCCCCTCGTCTCCAATGTGGACAGATTCAGTCTTTTCAATCTTTCATGATAAGGTAGTGACCGAAGTAAATATTGGATACGTTATTTTCGCTAAGTATTGGTGACACTATTTCTCTGCGCATGCAGATACGTTAGATTTAATAGTTTAAAAAAGTCACTTTTGGATGAAGATATGTACATTAATTTTGATATGAAAAATCGCAAGAATACACCACCATAACCCCTAAAACACATCTAACTCATTTTCGTAATTTTTGTCAGTTACGTTAAGTGGGCTTAGGACGGCAGTATAGGCGTATAAAGAAGACAAAAAAATAAAGAAAAGGTAGTAAATATAAATCCTTACACACAACGCACGTAAAAACTCGACAATATGTTGAACGTAAAAATGGACATAAACTTGACTACACACTGGGGTGACCACGCAATTCCATTTATGGTTTAAAAGTGTTTGTTTTTTTTGTTGTTGTTAGAATCAAGCACTACCACTCGTACGAGTGCACTTCAATCGATTAAGTGGTACGCGCCCCCATTTGCACAAGAATCTTCTTATTGGAAATGCTTTTCACCCTTTTTTTCATTACTTTTATTTCACCCCTCAAATGATGTATTTTCCCTCTTTCTCGTATGAATGTGCATGTCTAACATTCCTCATAATATTTACAACTCGCCAGCAATTTTCTTTATTGCTTTCATTGCACGATATATCTACAATCTACACACTCGTGGTATACTATATTGTTCCTGGTATTGATCGTGGAGCGTTTCCTTCATTTTAAAGACTCTCTGCCTCTCATTAGAAGCCAATCCATCTTTCTAAGAAAACTTCAGCTCAATTTATATAAACATCAACGTTCCTGTACCAAAGTGGTCTGGATCCAAAAAGTCACGCCACTACTCTCGACGAACTAACGATCGGGTCAAAATATTGCGTGCTCTTATGCAATTATTTGCATCCTCGTGTTGCACCCAAACTACATACATACATAGTGTTTTGTGAATCGGTTTAACAATTATTATTAACTACCCGGGCGTGGATTGGCATCTCGCACATTTGCACGTTTGGTTTGCCGCGTTTAATGAGCGTGAACCGTGCTCGTTCGAGTTTACCGTTTGGTTGGTCTGTGACAATATGCCTCACCTGGTAATATTATAGTAAAGTTAGACTAGGCAACTGTTGCTTCGCATTCGCAGTTGGATGAGCGTGAGATTCGTGCGACAGGTTGTCGAGGACCATTAGTCTGATTAAATTGCCTAAAAACATTCGAGTCACTGAACTAAGCTCGATAGTGTCTAGCACTCGTGGTATTTCTTCATTGATTGAAACTCACAACTTATGTACATATCAGTGCTCGAATTCAGCGGGAGCGGCAGGGAGCGGGCGTTCCCTTTCGTGAGGTTTGAAAACATAGCGTACCCTTTCGTCAAATCTGTAAATTTAGCGCTCCCTTTCGTAAAAAACCAAAATTTCCGTGCTCTTTCAATAATTATTGCCGAAAAAATGTTAGAAGGTGAATTTTTTTTACATTTATGATTCCTAAATCACAATCTTTGACTGAAAGTTAAATTCTTTACATTTCAATTCTGACAAAGGCATCTTATCTGTAGCCAAAAGCCATTTAAATTATTATTATGTTTTGAAAAAGCTGGATGCACTTGTGTTACTTGACGATAACATTTAGAATTCGAGGGTTTTTATGCGCAAAAAGTTTTATTGCTTTATGGTCGGCACTGTCTGTCACACTATGGTCGAACTGCAACGGGTCCCTCTCGGGGCATCGGTCATTTCGATAATTTACGATATATTTCTTTGAATTGTCGGCTTTCTTATTTTAACAAAATTTCTAAAGCAGCTGTACCGCTACCATTATACTAAAGGAACCAAAATTTCAAAATACTTCAGTCTTGCCTGTCCCTCTGATGAGAGAACTTGAATTTACCGAACGTATTTGCAATTTCAATATATCATCGGGAATCGCTTTATTATTTTTTTTATTTATATTTTATTACTGCACTTCATCACTAAAAAACACTTTTCTAGCAACATTTTTTAAGTTGTCTGAATTATAATTACTGCACGTGACTAACTAAATAGTGATATTAACAATTATTCAAATTTAAAAAAAATTAACCATGTAAATTGTGCATGTATGTATGTAATACAGTTTCTATAATAATAATACTAATAACCTAATATATACAAACCATAAATTCATTTATATTGGTGTAAATATGTTACGTAAGTGTTTTGGTGTTATAATTTATGTATGTATAGAAATGTACGTACATTTTCTATACATATAGTTAAAAAAAAAAGGTCGTTTGATATTTTTTGAAAATTATCGAGCGCTCCCATTCGTGAAAATTTCCATTTCGAGCACTGGTACATATGTATACTGTGGAAGCACGTATTTTAACCGCTAGACCGCAATCAATCGACGATTAAATTGTATAATTCAATCTGCAACTCTTTTGATTACAATCCATTGACGGTGGCTTTGAAATGATCGTTTGCCACTAAATTGAGCTTTTAAGACCGCAATCCTGCGCATTCGATCAATTTTTGAATGACGAATTCAACTCGTTTTTATTATTTTATACATCGCATTATTAAAGAGTTACATTAACAATTTTATCAATAAAGAGACTTGACTGTTACTGACATGACAATGCGTACTACTACGGACTGCATTTTCCTTACTTCATCATCATCGTCATCATTTTCTGCCGTTCACCATTCACTGCTGGATGAAGGCTTCTCCAATCCTCTTCCATTCCTGTCGGTCTCGAGCAATCTGCATCCACTCGACTGCACACATTCTTCTCTATTCATCAACCCATCGTCCGCTCTGTCCACCTTGCTTTCTTTCACATCCTCTTGGATATCATTCCAGTATTCCGCCTGCCATCCATTCTTCTCGCTATGTGTCCACTTCAACTTTTTCACACGTTCCGCTATATCAGCCACTTTGGTTGTGCTTCTTAACCCATGTAACCCTCTTACGATTTCTTGTTGTTATACCAAGCATACATCTTTCCATGCTTCTCTGTCTGCACTGGATCTTACGTAGCATTCTTGAATTTAGCATCCAAGTTTCACATCCTTACGTCATAACTGGCTGTACGCATTGGTCGTATGCCTTATTTTTTAAGCACAGCGGAATGTTTGATTTAAAAACAATGTTCATTCTTCCAAAAGCACACCACCCTAGTTTAATTCTTCGTTTTATTTCTTCTTCTTTACATCCGGTCATATTCACCAATTGCCCTAGGTATAAATAACTATCTATCAACTATCTCTACAATATGGATTATCTACTGTTGCTTTTCCTTGCTTATGACTTAAAAAAACGTTTAAATAACGTCATTTGAATAAGGTAAATGGTTCATTTGAGACAATTTCTGCCAAAATTGTGGCCAGAACGTACGCATAAGGATTAGAATCAGAACTAACTATGTATGCTGATAGTAGTATTGATTTTATTTATTTATTTAATATTAGGTAACAAACAGCTCATAGAGTATAATATTAATTTCACACAATACACTACAGCCAAAATAGTTACAAACAATGAACAGATCATAACAAGAAAGGAACTTAGGAGTTAGGGCTGGAATGGAACTTAACTAAAGATAATCTGAAGGAGGGCAAAGAATAGTGAAAAGGATCAATATGTGCCGGGATTACGTTGAATGACGAGCAGGATCTAGGTACATATAACTGAAGGAGTTTCGCCAATAACACTGAGCATCAAAAAAAAATACCCAGAGCGGAGATAAGTCAATCTTTACTAAGTTACCCACTGAATTCGAATCCGATAATGATTTTTGTTGATATGCTCTCGTTTATGAGATATACGCAATTTAAAAAATGTAAAAAATATCCATTTTTTTGGCTTTTGCGGTCTATAACTCAAAATATACTATCGCTGCGCTCAAAGTAAGTATTGAAATCAATAATCAGATATTTTTCCTATTGATTGTGATTTTTTAATGGTTTAAAATCAAACAATCATTATCGGATTCGAATTCAGTGGGTCAAACTTAGTAAAGATTGACCAATCTCCGCTCTGGGTTTTAAAAAACGTGATTTTTTGTTGCTCAGTGTTATTAGTGGAACAAAGATTAAAATGAAACAATGGAGGATTTCTGACAGATCTAGGGGGACAATGCAGAAGGATCCTATTTAGTAGGTAAGACCTATCTGATAAATTATTTAAAAGCTTAAATACAAAGCAGAGATCCGAGACCGTCCACCTGGATTGCAGAGGAACGTAATTACGAGAATTTGCAGAAGAAGAGGAAAGACCTGGAAATGGAGTACGTATACAGGATTTATTGCATAAAGGGAAAAGTATGTGGAATCCCTATTAAGTAGATGGTATTCAACTTCAATAATCAAAAAACGAATATAATACAATTTTTATGAGTCACGTCACCCAGTATTTATGTACGTTGAAAGACTATTTAAGATTCATAGTGCGCGGGAGTAGATATCGAGGAACGTCTCGAAACAATGGGTGAAATGTTCACTAGTACCACCATTCAACTTATGGTAATTTCAACGACCTGATCTCGACTCTTCTGGGCATGCATACCGAATCGCAATCAACCTAAGTACAATGGCATGGTACACCAGTCAAAAATGAATATGGGTCGGTCGTCAAGGGGTTAACATTCGACGCTTTGGTGCTGCGCCCCGTTCGTTCGCTGCATTCCACGTTCGCGCTTTTTAATTGCACTGTGCTGTTGCAAAAATCGAGATCACGTCCCAAGTGCATGTTATGTGCAACGACAATAGTAATTATTGCGGTTTTTGCGGGGTAGGACGAGGTCAAACGTTCGCTTCACAATAACCATAAATTAATATTTGATCTGAACATTGTTATCCAGGTCGCGTATGTACATACATATGTATGTATTCATCGAATGGAAACCTCAACAGGGTGTTTACACGGTTCGATACTTAAGGTAGGTTTACACGGTCAGTAGAATCTTCTAACAGTTTATTAAATTGTAACGACGAGTGACAACCTAATAAAAGTGCCGCGCTTACGGTTGTTTATGTATACACAACTTGTAACACTTCAAACAATTTAACGATCGAAGATACTGGCCGTGTCGTTGATTCAATACCTCTCTTTCCAATGGATAGTTAATGTTTGTTACTGCCTATAATCCATAAGTTAATCATAATGACCTATCAAAAAACTTAGTCAAAATCAAGCATGTGAAACTGGCTGTAATAAACCGAAACTAACAATCGAGTATTGCGCACCCATTACCCATAAGATCACAATATTCAATTGGTGCTCATTTACGAGTTGTAAATCAATTACACAAAGCATACATACTTATTAGGCATGTTTCCGCTAGAAAAAACACATGCTTCGCCTGACTAAATTATTATTACACGCACACTTCGTAATAACGCGTGCTTCGAATGTCAACACAAAACACTTGTTGTTTAAACAAAACAACACAGAATTTTAATTGGATATCGCATATCATAACCAATTTTTATGGTGATGTACATAAGTTAGTATTATACATCATCATCATTTTCAGTCGTTCACCATCCACTGCCTGGATGAAGCCCTCTCCAATCCTCTTCCATTCCTGTCTGTCTTGAGCAATCTGCATCCAGTTAACTCCACACATTCTTCTCAATTCATCAGCCCATCGTCCACTCAGTATGGCATGCTTTCTTTCACATCCTCTCGGATACCATTCCAGTATTTCTCGCTTCCATTCTTCTCGCTATGTGCCACCAACTTTTTCACACGTTCCGCTTTATCTGCCATATTGGTCATACTTCTTACCGACGTATTCCTCTTACGATCTCTTATTTGTTATATCAAGCATACGTCTTTCCGCGCTTCTCTGTGTGCACTGGATCTTACGTAACATTCTTGAATTTAACATCCACGTTTCACACCCATACGTCATAACTGGCAGTACGCATTGGTCGTATGCCTTCTTTTTTAATTCATCAGCCATAGATATAAAATACCATAGATATGCCATTCCAAACATAGTTGCCTGGAGAAAGCGTCAGAAGCAACGGGGGTGTGCGGGGGGTCTAAAGTGCGGGGAAGTCCCACAAAAAAAAATCAAGCAAAATGCATGCAAGGCATGCATGTCATTTTTCGGGCGCTAAGGCCAATCTATTCTATTCTACATCTATGTCATCAGCCCATCGTACACTCGGTCTACCTTGCTTTCTTTCACATCCTCTCGGATACCATTCCAGACATATCTATGCACGTTCCGCTACATTTGCCACTTTGGTCGTGCTTCTCTGTGTGCACTGGATCTTGCGTAACATTCTTGAATTTAGCAGTATTGTACATACTAGAGGGCATTCAACAGATCGCCACGTATGCATTCAACAGATTGTTTGTTTTTTTTTAATAAATTATTTATCGGAAACGTACGTGTGATATATGTATGTATTACACCTAGATATTTATAGAACTGATTTATTTTTAAAGTGCATTTGACTCATTCAAAGTGCACCGCGTTGTGACGAACACGCGAACTCCACATAGGATTAATTACATAAGCACGCCACTTTAGACCGTTTTTATTTTATTTACTTTTTGCGTGTTTTGCGTGATTTGCGTGATTTGCGTTGCATCGACGTGGCGCAATTAGGAATAGTGCGTGCGTTCGCGGGGAAGCTGCATCTGTATGGTGCGCGAGGGCAATTGGCAACTTATGGGATTCTACCCCTATATTTAATGTATTTATTTATATGGCTACTGGCACCCCATGACTGTTGCCGTCTCGCTCTGTCTCACATCCTGATCCATTCATTCGTCTCGCTCTGTCGCACTTGTCGCCCGTATAGCCCACTCCTCTCGACCGCGACCTAACCCACCCCAGTACAGGTCGAGTGTATTTTAATATTACTCTTCAATTTATTTACCGTATTTGTTTTCTATGTTAGGTTTTTTTTTGTAACGCCGTCAGCGGTGAGCAGCAGCAGCACCATACAAATGTTGTGTACTAGACAAAAAAATTCGTCCTAGGCCGATTTAATATTGACCCATTAGTTTCACATTGAAGTTGCTGAAGAGCCTTCGGCCCCACATTAGTCACAATTTTTGTTTGATGTTTTATTTGTCAATGGAAAAAAATTGCATTCAATGAATGTACAGTATTTTCAACTCACGAATCCTCACTCCTCGTCCTGAGATGCGCAGTAAATAAAACTCTAATTTGTCACTAACGCATATATGTATGTACATATGTAAAAGGTGGGGATTCGCATTCGCGAGATGAAAACACTGTACATTATAACAATGAGAGCGACCTGTCTACGTTTACATATATATGAACTAGTGTTGAATATCAACGCCCGCTGAATTTTAAATTACGTAAAGCGCTTTTTTAATAGAGATCCCCACTAATTGATCGCACGGTTGTAAGTGACAAAAAAAAAATTATAGTTTTTATAGCGCCATCTATGTATTATAGCAATCCCGTAGTATCGATAGTATCGATTTTTTTTTTTTACTTTACTATTTATATTATAATTATTAATTATTATATAATAATTATAATTTTGTAAGTGATTTTGTAAAAATCAAAAAACAAAAAAAAATAGTTTTTATAGCGTCATCTGTGTATTATTATTATAGTTACAATACTAGGGGTAAGAATAAGTTAATAGTTTATCTTGTACAGGGGCGTGGTTGAATATAATGGACTGCCAGATAGTCTGAGACAAATTCCTGGCAGCCTTAAAACGGCACCTCTGTACAGGTACTAATAGATAGATAAGTTTATTTTTTAATTTTAGCTTTAAGATACTTTTTGTTTGTAATTAGCTTTTTAAGCTACTTTATTCAAATAAATAAATTATCAGCAGAGTCACGATTCCTTGTATAGGTAATGTTTAAAGAAATAAAGGACCAAATCAACAACTGGCCGTGGCGTATGCGTTAGCGCGAGTACTCCCGACCTGGCGTCCCGGGTTCGATCCCCACTCATTCTGGTTTTTTAATTATTTTTCCTCAGCGAGCGTTATCAGCAGACAGACAGACGGATTTCGGCTATTATATTTATTCATTCACTTTAGACCCCCCGCACACCCCCGTTGCTTCTGACGTTTTCTCCGGGCAAATTTGTTTGGAATGGCTCATCAATGGTATTATTATATCTATGTATGTAGTCAATTGCGGACAGTCATTTTTTTTCGCACGTAACGCAGAGACGCTTGCAGATGCAAACGATACGTACTACAGGCGGACGAGGGGGTGCCGCGTCCGTGTGCAGCACTTGTGCGTTGTGCGTGTGCTACATTCTGTTTTACGCTTGGCGGTATAGTAGTGTACGGAGAGCGGCGCACTGGCGCCCCGCCCGGACGCACAATCAATACGGAAATCAAATTCCGCAAAACGCGACCGGCTACCCCGGGGGACGGACGGACAGAACTGGAGAAGCCGCCCGGCCATGTGGGCTTCGCCCCCCAGCCGGAGCCTCCGCGAACGAACGCAAGCCCCTGATCGATTTTCCGAAGCTCCCATCGCATCTCCGCCCCCTATAAACCAACCCCATCCCCTGCCGACTCGTGTCTCGCACATCTCTACCGGAAACCGCGTGTTTTTGTAAACAACAGTGATTTTGATCGTGTACGTACATATGTGTGTTGAACAGTGAATGTAATTTGTGTACCTATTCGACTTTTAGGCTGGTCCGTTAATCGAGTGTTTTTGTATCGTCTCAAAGTGAAAACGCATCACGTTTTTTTTTATTTTATTTTATTTATTTATTTATTTACCCTATATGGTCATTTGAATTGTGTACCATCATTTGTGGTTAAATTGTGACTGTTGATGAATTGCACTGTGACAAAATTTTTCAAGGTTATAAATATACATATTTCAGTCGGTTGTTAAACGTGCTAAGGTTAAATTTGTCCATATACTTCAACGGTTCAATTTTCAGCGTTTTCCAATATAATTTATAATACGCAAAACCTGATCTTATCACCATATATGGTCATTTGAATTGTGTACCATCATTTGTGGTTAAATTGTGACTGTTGATGAATTGCACTGTGACAAAATTTTTCAGGGTTATAAATATACATATTTCAGTCGGTTGTTAAACGTGCTAAGGTTAAATTTGTCCATATACTTCAACGGTTCAATTTTCAGCGTTTTCCAATAATTTATAATACGCAAAACCTGATCTTATCACCATATACATACGGTCATTTGAATTGTGTACCATCATTTGTGGTTAAATTGTGACTGTTGATGAATTGCACTGTGACAAAATTTTTCAGGGTTATAAATATACATATTTCAGTCGGTTGTTAAACGTGCTACGGTTAAATTTGTCCATATACTTCAACGGTTCAATTTTCAGCGTTTTCCAATATAATTTATAATACGCAAAACCTGATCTTATCACCATATATGGTCATTTGAATTGTGTACCATCATTTGTGGTTAAATTGTGACTGTTGATGAATTGCACTGTGACAAAATTTTTCAGGGTTATAAATATACATATTTCAGTCGGTTGTTAAACGTGCTAAGGTTAAATTTGTCCATATACTTCAACGGTTCAATTTTCAGCGTTTTCCAATATAATTTATAATACGCAAAACCTGATCTTATCACCATATATGGTCATTTGAATTGTGTACCATCATTTGTGGTTAAATTGTGACTGTTGATGAATTGCACTGTGACAAAATTTTTTTCAGGGTTATAAATATACATATTTCAGTCGGTTGTTAAACGTGCTAAGGTTAAATTTGTCCATATACTTCAACGGTTCAATTTTCAGCGTTTTCCAATATAATTTATAATACGCAAAACCTGATCTTATCACCATATATGGTCATTTGAATTGTGTACCATCATTTGTGGTTAAATTGTGACTGTTGATGAATTGCACTGTGACAAAATTTTTCAGGGTTATAAATATACATATTTCAGTCGGTTGTTAAACGTGCTACGGTTAAATTTGTCCATATACTTCAACGGTTCAATTTTCAGCGTTTTCCAATATAATTTATAATACGCAAAACCTGATCTTATCACCATATATGGTCATTTGAATTGTGTACCATCATTTGTGGTTAAATTGTGACTGTTGATGAATTGCACTGTGACAAAATTTTTCAGGGTTATAAATATACATATTTCAGTCGGTTGTTAAACGTGCTACGGTTAAATTTGTCAATATCAATTAATGTCCATATACTTCAATGGTTCAATTTTCACCGTTTTCCAATAATTTATTATACGAAAAACCTGATCTTATCACCATATACATACGTGCATTTGAATTGTGTACCATCATTTGTGGTTAAATTGTGACAGTTGCGTTACAGTTTAATTGCGCACTGTGACAAAAATTTTCAGGGTTATAAATATACATATTTCAGTCGGTCAATTTTCAGCGTTTTCCAATATAATTTATAATACGCAAAACCTGATCTTATCACTTCATTTTTTTAACGTAATTAGACATAATTGAGTACAAGGAAAATTATTATTTTCAGAATTAGATCAATCGTTGAAGTTTGCGGTGTGGCGATGAAAATTGACCAAAAAACAAAATTATGTGAAGCTTTTGCGATATCAGTGTCATTGATCGTTGACTGTATGTACTACATACATACAACATGTACATACATTTTTCTTATAATGTATCCAATTCATATTTCAACTGCGACGTTTTCGGTTCGGAAAAGCGTGTGACGTATACCTCGAAATTTTCCATTGAAAAGCGAAAGGAAAACACAAAAAAAAAATATCGACACGTCAACGTCAGGCATACGTTTGTTTTAATTAAAAATTATATAAGTGACTGTTTGTCAATAAACGTTACGCAACGTGACGATTTGACAACTGTTGAATTGCGTGCAAATTTTCCGGCCGTATATACGTACATATGTACGTATGTACAGTATAAATAATTTTAACTGCATTCAAACCGACAAAGTGGTAACATAATGCTTTACTGCTTACCGCTAAGTGTGAAAATATTTTATTATAATATATTATACCCCGTGTAACTTTTTGAATAAAATAATGCTAATTACGAACAAGGGGAATGGGGGGTGTGGGGGGGGGTGTGAGACTTTCGTGGCGATTTATCGATCGAAATCTCGTATGTCAGATTATTTCGTATGTTACGAAGCACGCACGGGGGAAAATACACAGAAAATGAGTTAATTTTCTTTTGGAAAATTTTCGTAGCACGCGATTCGGCTATACGATATCGATTCGCCCCTAGTGTTGTCTTCGCGTGTGACGTTTTGTTTCAGGAAAAGAGGGTTTAGAGCGCGTTTATAATGGGGAAAGGGTTTTGTGTAGGCGAAAAAGAACGATAAATTTTATATGCGAAATCCGCGTGCGACACTTGGCCATTTACCATTATTTATTGCCGCGCCCATGCTTATCGATAAATATTGTACGTTTCAATTAAGTATGTGATTTCCGGAAATGTCGCAGCGTCAATAAATGTGCCCTTTTTATGGTCCAATGTTAAAATGCGTAATTAGTGTTGAATAGTTTACACGACAGGGAGTTTAAGTCACAATTTTGAAAACTTGCTCTTTTCTTTACCAATGTGTATGTAGTTAGGACACATATCCTAATTGGGTGTCAATAATAGTCTAACTATCAAAATAACTACACAAATAGCGATAATCATATTGTAGAGACAGTTGATAGTTATTTATACCTAGGACAATTGGTGAATGTGACCGGATGTAAAGAAGAAGAATGAGTGCTTTTAGAAGAGTGAACATAGATTTTACATCCAAAACATTCCGCTATGCTTAAAAAAGAAGGTATACGACCAATGCATACCGCCAATTATAACGTATGGATGTGAAACTTGGATGCTACGTAAGATCCAATGCAGCATGGTAAGATATACATACATATGCTTGATATAATGCCGGCGCCAGACATAAGTTCAAAGAAGTGATCACTTCTTTGAAGACTTTACACACACATTTGTTCACATATTGTTGTATCTGCCAGATATGTGTTCACAGCTCTCCACGGCAACGCTCGCGCAACTGGGCTTCGCGCAGTGTGGCAGGCACACAAACATTTGGACTTTTATCCCTTTGATCTGCGCTAAAAAACCGACACGGAATGGCAAAGCGCACTTAAGTGATCAAATACGTGACAATAGTATCAAATGCCCGTGCCACACATGTGAACACTTATTTGATCACATCTTTGAACACATGTCTGGCGCGGGCATAATAAGAAGAGATCGTAAAAGGAAGGCATGGGAGAGAAGTATGATCAAGGTGGCAGATATAGAAAAAGTTGTGAGTGAACACATAGCGAGAAGAATGTATGGCAGATGTACGCGAGAAATACCGGAATGGTATCCGAGAGGATGTGAAAGAAAGCATGGTAGACCGAGTGTAAGATGGGGTGATGAATTGGGTTCCATGACAAAAGAGAACAAGACAAAACAGAACGCGACAAAAGAGAACAGGACAAAACAGACAAGCAATAAAGAGAACAGGACAAAACAGAAAAGCGATAAAGAGAACAGTGACAAAACAGAACAGTGGAAAAATAAAATATTTATTTTTGTCGAATCTATTTATTAATCACATACATACATATAAAAGAAAATATTATAAATATTATAAAAATATATAAATATACAAAACGATGACGAAACAAAACAGTGGAAAAATAATTTTTATTTTTGTATGTACCTATCTCGATCTTGTCGTATCTATTTATTAATTAAATACATATAAAACAAAATATAAAAATTTATTGACAAATTTATCAGGGCATTTAAATTAACTGCGATGATTTTTTTATGGCTTGACATTGCATAAGCATTTAATATTTAACATTTTTTTATGTGGTTAAAGAAACCTTTCTTTTATTTATATGCATACCTACATACATATGTATGTATATAATAAAATATTATGTTTTTTTGATTAAATTTTTATATATTTTTAAGAATTTTGAAATACATATGTATGTATGTATGTGTGTATATGGGAAAATCGGACGGAATCCAATTCGAACTAATTTGCATATATCGTATATAAACACGGAATTTACAAAACATGACAAAACTGAAAGGAAGAAAAATAAAATTTTTAAATGCCCCGATAAATTTGTCACATCTACCACCGTCCGATACCCTCGACAGGACACTTTTATATATTTATATATTTTTATAATTTTTTTTTTTATATTTTGTTTTATATGTATTTAATTAATAAATAGATACGACATATCGAGATACATACGAAAAAAAAAATTATTTTTCCACTGTTTTGTTTTGTCATCGTTTTGTTATACATATTGTATATTTATATATTTTTATAATATTTATAATATTTTCTTTTATATGTATGTATGTGATTAATAAATATTTTATTTTTCCACTGTTCTGTTTTGTCACTGTTCTCTTTATCGCTTCTCTGTTTTGTCCTGTTCTCTTTTGTCGCGTTCTGTTTTGTCTTGTTCTCTTTTATCGCGTTCTGTTTTGTCTTGTTCTCTTTTGTCCGGTTACCGATGAATTGAGAAGAATGTGTGGAGTCGAGTGGATGCAGATTGTTCAAGACAGACAGGAATGGAAGAGTATTGGAGAGGCTTTCATCCAGCAGTGGATGGTGAACGGCTGAAAATGATGATGATACAACATACAAATAGCAGTACAAGTTTCAAGTTGCAGTACCACTAGCACTAGAGTTTTTTGTGCTTTAAGTCCAAATATCTCTATAACTTGATCCATTAATTAATACAATAAGCCTTCCACATTATAAAAAAAAAATAAGAGACATTATTATAAATGTATATTACAAATGAGCTAATTTGATTTCAAAAGGGTAGGATTGATATGAAAATCAAGCTTGATATACATATACATATGTTAGGTACATATACATAACTACTCGGATTTAAAATATCTCAATATCGATTTTATGGACTTGGCATGGCATATTTTGCAATTTATTTGTTTTAAGACAATAACAATATTCGCCTTCGCCCTTCGTCGTTCGCTATTCGGTTCGTCGATGTGTACGCATCATAAGGACGTATGCACATTGACGGTGAAAAAATTGTGCGACATGTCAATTTATACGAGTTGTATAGCAATGTTGACATTCGTCCGGTTTTTTTTACCGCCAAGTGTACATACGGGCTAAAAATGGCCATTGAAAGTCAAAAATAGGCCATTAGGCATGCTGTTTGAATTTGTATGCGCGTTTGAAGTTTCTTCCCCGTCGATTTGAAGAAATGTTTGTATTTATTCGCGCAATCAACGACTTTCACACATTGACGTTTATGATCAAACTAGTGTAAGCCCGTTGAATGTCAACGTATGTTTGCGTGGCTGAGTATATTTGTATTTAATAGTTTTTATAGTTGTTGCATAGCTGGCGCGTTATAACACAAAACGTAACAATTTAGCATAGTCGCGAACACTTAAATAATTAATATTGGCCAATTATAGCACGTCCGTCATCGCCTCCGTTTGAATGATAGTGTTAGCACGATTCATACCAACCTGGTGATACCGGGTTCAAATCCCACTCGCGCGACGTTCTGGTTTTTTTAATTATTTATCGAGGCGAGCGTTATCAGCAGACAGACAGACAGACGGATTTCGGCTATTATATATATAACTAGTGTAAGCCAATGAATATCAACGCCCGCTGAATTTTAAATTACGTAAACCGCTTTTTTAATAGAGATCCCCATTAAATGATCGCACGGTTGTAAGTGACAAAAAAAAATGATAGTTTTTATAGCGCCATCTATGTTTTATAGCAATCCCGTAGTATCGATAGTATCGATTTTTTTTTTACTTTACTATTTACATATATTATAATTATTAATTATAATTTTGTAAAAATCGAAAATCCAAAAAAAAGTAATAGTTTTTATAGCGTCATCTATATGTAGGTAATGTAGGTAGGTAGGTATGTAGGTAAAGCAGAGTCACGATCCCTTGTATAGGTAATGTTTAAAAAAAAAAAGGACTAAATTGGCCAAGGGCGATGGCAGATTAGTCTAAGGACTAAAGCTTGGGGTCTTGAGTTCGATCTATTCGGCTATTATATATATAACTAGTGTAAGCCCGTTGAATATCAACGCCCGCTGAATTTTAAATATCGTAAAGCGCTTTTTTAATAGAGATCACCTATCGACATATCGAGCACGGTATCGAATCCCAAATCATAAAATATTTTTTTTTTTACTTTACTATTTATATTATAATTATTAATTATTATATACATACATATAATAATTATAATTTTGTAAGTGATTATGTAAAAAATCAAAAACAAAAAAAAATAATAGTTTCTATAGTGCCATCTATGTATTATTAGCAGAATCGCGATCCCTTTTGTAGGTAAAGCCAAGTCACGATATGTTTAAAAAAAAAAGGACTAAATCGACCAAGGGCGATAGAGTATAGCGTTAGCGTGATGATTCTCGAGCTTGCGGTCGTGGGTTCGATCCCCCACTCGTTCTGGTGGTTTTTTAATAATTTTTCCTCAGCGAGCGTTATCAGCATACAGACAGACAGACAGACGGATTTCGGCTATTATTATATATATATAATTTGTTGGATTGGACCACGATTAGAATTGGTTGACTCTTGAGTAACCAGCTCCATAGTAAACGATGAAGTTTCACATCCGGTCAACGCTGTGTCAACACTTCTACATCCGTTCGACAAGAGATTTAACAACACCGCGACAAGGTGTGTCATTCGAACGACCATTTTACAATAGTCCCATACTAAAAAAAGTGCTAGTAGATAAATTCAATGCACGGAAACATTCCACGGATGGGTCTAATTTCGCGCATTATTATTATAGCAATTGACATTGTGGTGGTGCAGAACGTAGAGAGAAGATGATGATCGAGAACGAACACACCCAATTTGTCGACGCTCTTCCATTGTCCCATTCGACGATTCTCCTCACAATGAGAGGTAAATTATGATGATTGTAATAAATCAGGTTAGTCGATTCCGCAGTAGGTATTTTATGCTTGTCCGTAAAAATATTAACTGTAACTTTCATAGAATCGCATCTATGCATGTACATATGTAGATGAAGAAGAAGACAATTTTCGTCGAGTTCTCAATTTAGAACAATCTCAAGGCGATGAGAGACAAATTTCCTTCTCTCAAATGCTACACTGCCGAGTAGCACGAAAGACTAATTGAAAAGTTCTTGTGCCCCGTTTATAGAACCGTAAAAACGTTCTTCACGATTTATCGCACTTTCAGCTCAAAAGCTTTTTAATTTGTTTTCAACGTAGTCTCTTGCTAGTCTTTTAATTTATATTGATCTTGAAGGACTACGAAGTAAGTTATTTTGACAAAATACATACATAGTTCAATATACTAAATTTTGGTGTATTTCCGTGACTTGGTCTCAAAAGGGTCAATGTCAATATCTATTTCCTGGATATTTGGTGAAAGTTTGGATTCCAAATATTTTATGATAAGATGTTCACAATATATATATAATAGCCGAAATCCGTCTGTCTGCTGATAACGCTCGCTGAGGAAAAATTATTAAAAAACCAGAAAGAGTTGGGGATCGAACCCAGGACCTTAGGCTCGAGAGAACTCGCACTAATGCTATTCACTATCGCCCTTGGTCAATTAAGTCTTTTTTTTTTTAAACATTACCTATACAAGGGATCGTGACTACATAGATGAGGCTATAAAAACTATTTTTTTTTTTTTTTTTTTGATTTTTACAAAATCACTTACAAAATTATAATTATTATATATATATAATAATTAATAATTATAATATAAATAGTAAAGTAAAAAAAAAATCGATACTATCGATACTACGGGATTGCTATAATACATAGATGGCGCTATAAAAACTATTATTTTTTTTGTCACTTACAACCGTGCGATCAATTAATGGGATCTCTATTAAAAAAGCGCTTTACGTAATTTAAATTTCAGCGGGCGTTGATATTCAACGGGCTTACACTAGTATGTATGTACATAATATGTAAGCTTGTGATATCTACATATTTTAATTCTCCCTGTGTAAAAATTAAGCGAATTTGATCCACGTTTTTGCAATTGAACGAAAATGCATCAAGATTTGAACACGTGAAAGTAGACATTTATAGAAAGCATTTTTGATATTTGAATAGGACTCTTTAATATTTTATATTTCAACATTTCATTTTGCTTTAAGCATGTATCAATTTATTATTCAGCATCAACATCTGGGTTATCTCGTTAATCTTTCTTTTGGTTTCCTAATCTTGTCTACTGTGTTGCAACTTCTTTTGACTTCTTTTTGGGGTATTGATGTTCGTGTAATTAACCCATGCATAGAAACTTTGATAACACTAGCACCTATTATAAATACCATTTTGGGCACTAAATCGAATCGTGACCTACTACTTAGTAGGACTAAACCTCCCACATGACAATGGTGTCGCTCGGTGCTTAAGAACTATTTATCGCAGTACCTCCACCTCTTCATCGATTTCTCGGATTTTGATTCGATCAATCATTCACTTCACGACTCGAAACATCGGCATGGCAATGTGAACTTTATGACGTTTCTACAGACACCACGCAGTTCGTGTACGACGCATTTTACGTGCTTCACTTCTTTTGTCCATTGTCGCAGGTGCCAAAGCTAAACGTGACAACGGTATTACAATCGAGTGAAACACACAAAACGGTTAGCGGGAAACAATGGTGTGTTTTATCGTTCACGTGCTGTGTTACTTCCATAAGAAGAAAACTCAACGTTCAAATTTTGAAACAAAAGTTTTCTTTCAAGGGAAAAAAAGCGATTGGAAGACTTGTCGTAACAAAGCTTTTCGCTGTGCTTGTATAATAATACTGTAACTTGGTTCTAAAAGGCCCTATGCGAAATATCTAGTTCTGAGAAATCGGGGCCATTCAATTTGGCGAAAGTATCACATGTTTTAATAACCCCTCCTATTGAAAAATGGATCAAATGACACTTGCAAATATTGTTTCGCGTTAAATGTCCTTCGCGTTAAAGGCCCTCGCTAACCCGAGCGAATAATTTAACGCTTGATGTCAGCGATTGGTGCGAATCAACGACGATAGAGGACGTCAACTTGACGCAGCGAATCCGCTCGGGCTAGTGACGGCCATAAAGGCGCTCACACACCTTAGCGAAATGGCTGCGTCAGACTTTTGCCCCTATCGTCGTCCCATTCGCACCGATATAATTCGCATTGGTGCCAATCAACGACGATACAGGACGTCAACTTGACGCAGCGAATCCGCTCGGGCTTGTGACGGCCATAAAGGCGCTCACACACCTTAGCGAAATCGCTGCGTCAAACTTTTGCCCCTATCGTCGTCCCATTCGCACCGATATAATTCACATTGGTGCGAATCAACGACGATAGTGGGCATCAGTTTGACCCAGCGATTTCACTAAGGTGTGTGAGCGCCCTAAATATTCCACAACCAATAGTCCGTCTTTCATTTATTTCCCAATATTTCAGTGTTTTCGAAACTGACGACATATACATATTATGACTCATTCATCTCACATTTGATATCGGCCTTTCAAGAACCTATACAATATACACCTTTCATTCAATCCCCTTTCATTCTTTTTTACTGTCTATAAAGACATAGGTTACGTCAAATAAGACCAATTATACTATCGGAAACTGTCACATTAATAAGTTTAAAAGTATTTGTGTCATTTATTCTCTTCGACGAGTGTTAAGGCTAACGAGCATCGCTTTTTTTTTTTTTTTTTTAGCGCGAGAAGTTCCCTCGACAAAGCAGCATATTCTGCTTATTTTTTTTCTTACAAAATAAAAAAAATAAAAGAAACAAGAGAAACTGTCGATGGAGAACGTTCTTAAAAACGTTTCTTAAACGATGGAACAAATCGGCTACCGCCTTGCTTTGTCCAAATTCAAATTAGCCATTCTACATAGAAGAAGTAGCTAATGCGTTCGGTAGTTAATATTGTAAGGCGCCTCTCACTCGTTTAATAACTAGGATGTGGTTAAGTCATCGTTGCTTAACTTTGATACGCTTTTAAAATAAAACTACTATCAAAATATTTTGTTCGTCGTACCCTGGATCTGAATTGAAATCGAGTCCACAACCACTTCAAATTCTTCAATAGCACCTCATACACTTAACAGGCGGTAGTGGTAGACATTTTTTTTTCAACGTTGCATCTCCTGTTTACTAAATAATGAATTAGCCATCGAGAATTCCCAATTGAAGCAATTGTGCCGGAACGCGTTCCGATTAACTGACCAGCCAGCCGTTCGCTCCACTTTTGGGCGACGACTTCTTTACCTCGCGAGTTAGTAAGAAAAGTACCCAGTTAGTAGTACATAGTAGTAGTTGGTCGATTTGTGAAATCCCACTCATTTCGATCGAAATGCGCAGCATCATCGTCATCATCATCGGCGTTTGGGAGTCGTCGTCGGCATGACGGCGAGTGAAAATGTCAAGTGAACCGAATAAAAGTGTCAAAAATCTAACGTGTCAATGAAAATGCCTGGGTCGATGAATTACAACATGGACGGGGGTTGTATAGCGCTCAACTGCTTCTGGACGCTCTGGGACTGGTGAGTACTTTAGTATGTAGTCATCATCATCATCATCAATTTCAACCGTTCACCATCCACTGCTGGATGAAGGCCTCTCCAATCCTCTTCCATTCCTGTCTGTCTTGAGCAATCTGCATCCAGTTAACTCCACACATTCTTCTCAATTCATCAGCCCATCTTTCACTCGGTCTACCTTGCTTTCTTTCACACCCTCTCGGATCCATCTGCCATTCAACTTTTTCACACTTTCCGCTATATCTGCCACTTACTTCTTACACTTCTTACCCATGTATTTCTCTTACGATCTCTTCTTATTATGTATACTGAGCATACATCTTTCCGTGCTTCTCTGTGTGCACTGAATCTTACATAACATTCTTGAATTTAACATCCACATTTTGTGAAATGTCATAACTGGCAGTACGCATTGGTCGTATGCCTTCTTTTTTAATTCATCAGCCCATCTTCCACTCGGTCTACCTTGCTTTCTTTCACATCCTCTCGGATACCATTCCAGTATTTCTCGCATCCATCTACCATCCATTCTTCTCGCTATGTGTCCACTTCAACTTTTTTTCACACGTTCCACTATATCTGCCACCTTGGTCATACTTCATACCCACGTATTCCTATTGCGATCTCTTCTTATTATACCGAGCATACATCTTTCCGTGCTTCTCTGTGTGCACTGAATCTTACGTAACATTCTTGAATTTAACATCCACGTTTCACAAACGTCATAAATGGCAGTACGCATTGGTCGTATGCCTTTTTTAATTCATCAGCCCACCTTCCACTCGGTCTACCTTGCTTTCTTTCACATCCTCTCGGATACCATTCCAGTATTTCTCGCGTCCATCTACCATCCATTCTTCTCGCTATGTGTCCAGTCCATTGCCACTTCAATTTTTTAATATGTTCTCCGATGCTCACTACTGTTCTATGATTGCATGTAATTGTTCTAAAACTTTCACAACTTCGTACAATTGTGAAATTATGAAGTTGGTGATAAAAAGCATTGTTATCGTTCTTAATATTCGACGTTGACTGATTTGTATAATTTTGAGTGACGAGAATGGGTACGACTTTCTTTGATTTCTTTCTTTGATATAGTGAATAATCAAAGGTCTTTGAATTAGCTTCTAAAACTTAAGAATATTGGAAAAAATATGATAATAGTATTGCATTGGTGTTACTTGCTAACTGAATTGTACATACATACATGGGAAAGCTATTTGTTAGTTTTTTTATGAATTGTTTTTAATAAGCAAGCTTATTCAAATTCAAATGTCACTTTTCATAGTTTTGATGAATTTTTGACTAGTGACTCAAAATTTCTTATTAGTCATTCTTCAATGACATCGTATCTGCATGAAAATTTTCTCATAAAATACTTGTTTTAATTTTTTCCAATTTTATATGATATTTTATTGTCTCTCTTGGATTCTTGGCTCATAATTAAGACTTAAACTAGCATATTATACTATTAATGATCTTGCACCCACCAGGATGTCATCGACGAGTTCGTCGTCCTCTTCCAATAATAATAACCGTGTTTTTTGTCCAATCATTAAATTAAATCAGTCGTTTGAAAAGTGGCAATTTTGTCCATTTTAGCTTACCGTTTTATCTTATTGAATCGACGCTAACGATTACTAATTGGATAAAAGTAAAAATCTAATTAACCATCAAATCCCACACGACCTAACAATCGAGTGGTTTTCTCTTAATTAATCACTCCCAAGTTTGTTATTACAGATTTGAAACATCTCTGCATTGTATGTAGTTACGTACAATGTACAGTCGGTGTAAATAATCCATTATGATAATCCGTTTCCAGTTTGCGACTCCCTCGTGCATCCGTAACGTGCAATTAGCCATTTTGCTACGGTAATTGAGCGTGAACAAATGATCATCTTTAATATGCTATAAAACGTTCAATTGCCGTACAGAGGTTCACGCGTTACGAGAGTAATTAAATATTATTATATTATATATTGGGCATGTTTTCGCAGAATGGTCTATTCCTATTGGCACACTGGGAGTATGGGAGATAAATAATAATCTCTCATACACTATACTGCAAACTATCGGTACGTGTACCACTAGTTAGACTCATTAAATCTGGAAACCTTCGCTTTAGTTACTATTTTTGGTACCATTTAAACTAAAAATAGGAGTAAAATACTGCAGCGCATTTTTTATTATTTAAATCAGTATTCACTAACCACTAAATTCCTAGGGGCGGGGCTGTGCTAGCGTGTTAGAAAGGGGCAGAGGCACACATCTACCATATTTACCTGAATGGTGGAATAATAGGATTTTAAACGATCTTGGCTAAAATCAGACCAGGAGACCACACCGACACTCCACCAACTTTTCGTACTTTTTTTTGCTCAAATTCATTGCACAAAAATAAAAGTCATCTTCGTATTCGAATACATACAATGAATTCTTGGCGGGGTGTTGGTGTAGTCGCTGTAGTCTAATCTAGCATTAGTTAGTTAGTCATACCTCCAAAAGTCACATTTCAACATATTGTATGGGTTAGCTTCTTTGTAGTACACTGAGCCAAGCACTGGTGGTTGCACTATCTATGTATGTATCTAACTGCAGAAAAGGGTGTTCATGGTGCTAAAACAATATTTTTGAAAATTCGCGTTGTTTTTTTCGTTCACTTTGTGAAATGATAAAAAAATGACCGAAAATGTACCGATACAGACTGTCCAAAGAAAACGGCGCACTCAAATGTACTGAGCAGGTAAAAAATGCAAATATTCTTAGAAACAACAACAGAAGCTAACCCTTTACTGTAATTTCCCTATTTAAACATTTTATAGCATATATAATCCTTTAAGTGCACTATTGTAAAATAAAACCTTCAAAATATTGTCGCTAAATATTTAAAATAAAGCTTCAAAGTTACCGCTCACCAAAGTCGAAATAATGGTTATTTATCGGAGCTAGCAACCAACTGTCTTGAAGCCATTATATCTATTGGCTTTCGGCATAGATACATATATTCATACGTTTCGGTCGACAAAAATCGTCGCAAGAGTAGAGATGAATGGACAGAACCCGAAACTCGAATAACAAAGAAGTGACCTTTTTTTTTTTCAACACTTCGACTCGCACAACTAGGATTTTCATACCCGAGTGACTATTCTACATCTATATGATTATGGCACAATTTCAGTATACAAGACGGCATTTTGTACCAATTTCACAGTCAATTGACGACGGTCAAAAACCAACTGTTTCCCACAACCAACATTTTTATATAGTGTCTTGGTTAGAGTCGGAACATTTTTAGAGCGTGAGGGCGTATCGAGACTATTCTACATCTATGGGCTTTCAGAGTTAATATTAAACTAACAATTATCAATAGAAGAGTGCAGAGCTTAAACGATTTAGCTCTGCTTCTTTTTAACACTGTAGCATAGCTCCGGCTCTAGGAATTTTGTGGTTACTGGTGTTGAACACTGAATGAAAAATTTGTGATTTTTGGTGGTACGCCCCCTTTTAAATACTTGATTAGGTGGTACATTTACAAAGAAGTTAGCAAACCGTTTTAGTAGATTTATGTAATTTGCTGGACCGAAATTATTATGATGGGCGTATAAAGTGGAGTTGATCGAAATGTGCCGCACGATTCCGTCGAGTTGACACAGTTTTCCAAACGAGCGGACAGATTTTTACGTTCCATCAGGTGCGGTGCGATGTGAACGTGACAGAAATAAAGTGGATTCGAAGAAAAGCACCGGAAAAGATGAGAGTATAGGTGGGTACATACATATGTATGTACGTAGTGGCAGAGGAAAAAAAACATAAACACAAAAATGGCGCGTAAAAGATAAACTGGTATCGAGCCGTTGGGAATTGCGAAGTAAATACATACATACTTGTGTATCTGCGTATGGGCCTGCGTGTTCCCTTTTCACTTTGTGCATTTTAAATAAATAAAATTAAGTAAGATTTATGTAGTGTTGGTTTTGAAAGTGTGTGGTGGATGTGTGTTTATCGTTGTGTATTTTATCTCCCTCATAATTTTGTGAGTTTGATTTAAAATGTATTCAAAATTCTATTATATTCGATTTAACTCTAATATAGGCGCTCGCACATCTTGGCGGTTTCGCTGCGTCAAACTGACGCCCCTATATCGTCGTCCCATTCGCACCGATATAATTCGCATTGGTGCGAATCAACGACGATAGAGGACGAAAACTTGACGCAGCGATATCGCTCAGGTTTGTGAGGGGTTTTAAGGCTCACACACCTAAGCGAAATCGTTGCGTCTAACTTTCGCCCCTAACCTCGTCCCATTCGCACAGATATACTTCGCATTGGTGCGAATCAACGACGATAGAGGGCGTCAGTTTGACGCAGCGATTTCGCTAAGGTGCGTGAGCGCCTTTAAGAAAAAACCGGTAGCTTTATAATTAGAAATGAAATAGCTATTTTACAAATCCATTTCGAGTTGACGAAAATTACCATGTACATAATTAATTTATCAACCGAAATCATCTAAGAAACTAATTAAATTTAATTAAATTTGCATTTGATCACAGTTTAATGTTTGTAGACTGCAAGATTTTTCAAAAAAAAAACACTATCACTATCCCAAACAACTATCACTTTTAATCGAAAAAAGTAATTTCGAACAGACTTCTTCGCCATCCATCAATTTCCTTTGAAGTTTTCAATTAAAAAATATATTAATATGTATGTATGTAACGTCGAATGATTGCAACTGGCTCTTACGCGAAAAAAGCAATATTTTGCCGATTTCGTGAATATCACCGCTTCATTGTTTATTTCACGAATTCGGCAAAATATTGCCTTTTTCGCATAAGAGCCCAGTCACAATAATTCGGCGTAACGTGTACATAAATTAAATATTCAAGTATTGTTTAAAATATTTATAGTCTTATTTAGGGTATCTAAAGTGTGAAGATACAGTTTAATATTTTCTAATGAAAAGTCACCAATTCTCACACAAAATTATTCATAAAATTAATATGGATAAAGTAAAAAAAAAACATGTTAATATTACTCGATTGTTCCATACACTTTTGACAGAACAACGAGAAACATGTGGAGCGCAAGAATATGGCGAACGTTAAAATAAAAATTAATTTATGTATGTATGTATGTGCTATTTCGCGGATGTGATTGATTGCGTATGTTACGACGAGTTAATTTTTTTTGTCGTATTATCTATTTTTGCCAAGACGTTGACGTGTAATTTATGCCTTGTGGTTGTGACGCGCCAGCCAGTGACTAAATTTACTAAATTTATTTAAATCACTAAATTTACAGTTCACCGATAGATGTCTGCAGACGCTTCGGGTATTTGTTGGTGATCTATCACTAGTTAGGTACAAGTAGACCCAAAAAAAAAAATTTAACGTTAGGACTGTACTCCACAGGATCATTTCTGTAGTACTTTCTTCACCGTCAAGCACGCTCTATAAGAGAGTGTATGAGTCATGATGAGGAGATGTGGCGCGGTTCCCTGAGCGTGAGGCGGGTCATGCGATGATCTTCATTGATCATCTCATGACTATCGATGACCGTTCACCATCCGTTTGGATCACGGGTGGCTGCGGGAGCCGTCGCTGTCTGAGTGACTTTTTTAAAATATCATTAAAATCATCTATCAATATCATTATCAAAAGCAATCGTCATACTCATACGAGTCATAACTTACTCTTATGGGTCATAAGAGTACTTGTCATTTACATCATTTACAATTTTACATGAGTTTTTAAATCCTATTCCATATACATATGTAAGTTTTCTTACATAGATATATTGATTAAAATACAGCGATATAAAATAGCACATGACAACGGCAACAAACAAACTGCAAGAAAATGGAAAATGTTAGTATTATATTATTTAGAAAGCAGTCAGTAAAAATTAATTTTTGTAACTTTTTCGCCAATGATCAGTAAACTTTAAATATCGACCGTTTATATAAATTTAACTTATTAAATACCGACCTTGTGTAAAGTTAGTGACCCAAAAAATACAGGCCCTAACAAATTGATATTATTTCTGTTACAACATCATTGTTTGAAGATTTTTTTTGTTCACCACAACTTCTCTGTGTGATTATTTTAGTTACATACCGATTATAATGATATGAACTAATCAATGTTACAAATTCCTCGATAGAATTATCCAATTTTGAAAAAGGATTCTTTAAATACTAAAAGCATACTTTTGTAGGAGATAATCTTGCTTTTGAAACAAACCTCCAATCTATGTCATCATCATCATTTTCAGCCGTTTACCATCCACTGCTGGATGAAGGCCTCTCCAATCCGCATCCATTCCTGTCTGTCTTGAGCAATCTGCATCCACTTGACGCCACACATTCTTCTCAATTCATCAGCCCATCTTCCACTCAGTCTACCTTGCTTTCTTTCACATTGTCCATTTCCACTTCAAATTTTTCAAATACCAAAATACCAAACATACATCTTTCCATGCTTCTCTGTGTGCATTGGATCTTACGTAGCATTCTTGAATTTAGCATCCAAGTTTCACATCCATACGTCATAACTGTTAATCTATTTTGTAAATCTACTGAGTTACATGCAATTATAACTATGTCGTCAGCGATTCTTAGATGGCTCAAATGTCTTCCGTTAATCCCAATCTATGTATGTATGTAGTTAAAACAAGTATCACGTTTTCATTGATGACGTATGGGCTTTGAAACATACATACATACATATGTATGAGTTTATATTGAGTTTTTATTTGAGTATTTATTGAGTTTATTTGAATCATAAACATAAACAGTACACACTATGCAAATAATAATTATGAAGCAATCCAAACAAATTTTATGCGTTCCAACATTTTTGTTTATTTAGTACCAATGTATAATGTTTACATCCAATTAGCAATTATGTACTTAGAATACGAGCGAGTCACCTCATTCTACGTGCATATTTTATTTATTTGCAAAATAGTAGATGACAGATAGATTATACATACATACATTGTAGGTACTATTTCCTGCGACACATTAATTCGTCATTTCTAACGGTTATTAAATCTCCATCAGTCATTGAATAGGTATTCCACAGTCCACACGTACCGCAAACAAGTGCTACATCAAAAAGTCATTTGCAGAATCGGTATTCGAACGATGCAAAACAAAAAAAAATAAAATACACGGCGACTTGATGTTCAATTAATTAACCGCATAATATCTCTCCTTTTGATACCTATGCAAATCTCAGCGGCGCTCTTCGTTTGTTTGACTTCTTCAACTAATTCGAAACGGTTCAACAGTGGTCCAGGCAACTTTCAATAGAGAATGACTTCAGAACGCACGTTTCTGTCGCTAGAGCAACGCTCTCCGAGTCTTCTAAACCCGAGTTTACTGTACGAAGGTGTTTTTTGTTCCAAGTCTTATCTCCTCTACGCGGAACCGGTTTGCACTTGGACGAAACGAAATAAAAATATGTTCCGCTTGTGGCCAG
This sequence comes from Parapsyche elsis, assembly GCA_022651745.1. Classification (NCBI taxonomy): domain Eukaryota; kingdom Metazoa; phylum Arthropoda; class Insecta; order Trichoptera; family Hydropsychidae; genus Parapsyche; species Parapsyche elsis. Next base: position 2,926,705 of record JAGVSN010000049.1, read on the forward strand.
CACGTGGGTCACCCGTTACGGTTTGGAATTTCGGCGCCAAAAACTGGAGATAATTTCAAAATCGATACAATGCAAAAAGTCACCGTGCCGAAGATTTGGCATGCTTGTTTTTGGCCATTGTTCTCCGTTGCTGTGAAAAGACTTTTCGATTCGAAAATTTGGGGCGCTCGATTCTTGTATATCCGAAACTAACATGGGACAATCCCAGATTAGACACGCTGAATGTTGGGTAATGTTAATGGGCTACACCTGTTTCCTGTTCTACATACATTCAATCGATTAATTGCAAAAAGTGTTAGCTTTGATTGCATTAAAATCGATGGCACGATTATCAACTACTGTAAAGTTGATAATTTGGTCATCAAGAAGTGGGGAGATATAATTTTATTGACACAGAAGCTTAGTACTAACTGTATCGTACTGAAATCCGCATTCATATTCAAAACGCAATAAAGAAATTGTATACAATTCAGTTTTTCAACTTTTCTTAATGTGTTTCTCGAGTGGACACGCAGCGAGAAGAATGGATGGAAGCGAGAAATACTAGAATGGTATCCGAGAGGATGTGAAAGAAAGCCAGGTAGACCGAGTGGAAGATGGGCTGATGAATTGTGAAGAATGTGTGGAGTCAAGTGTATGCAGATTGCTCAAGACAGACAGGAATGAATGCGGATTGGAGAGGCCTTCATCCAGGAGTTGACGATGAACGGCTGAAAATTATGATGAATAAAAAATGCTTGAAACACAGAAAATTAATTGTATTAGATAAAAGACAAATCTAACAAATAGATAGATTAAGATTCATTTGAAGAAAGTGACCTTGAGATCTCAAAATTTTTCATCATAGTGTCTTTAATGCAAAGCAACATCTCTTTTGAAAAATTTCCTTACCCAACATTCGACAAATTTGAATTCAAAAAATTCTAAAATCCATCATCGACTCTTCAAGATAAAAAGCTTAGTCGTATCCGGGCTAGGTTTTGTATACAGAATTCGTACGATTTATAACATCGGAAGATACACAACAACTATATAATTTGAGGCTTTTCCTTCTTCAAAAACACAAGGATACTCGACAACCCAGACAAAATACAAAAGCAACATCGAAGGGTCTGCTATCTGGCAGCCTATGCCTATGTCTATGCCGACTATGAATTGATCGTGTCGGCGCGGCAGCGGCATTTTGCCAAAACTCACAGGCATACATACCCCTCATTCCTTTTTCCGCGAAAGCCTTTGAATACGTAAGCAAGGATAAGCTACGATAAAGATGGCCGTTGTCGAGATGTTTAACGGCTGCTATTGCAGCAGCGCAGCTCAGAGCCAAAGTTGGGCGCGGCCGCAGGTAGTATCGCATAGCTTTGTCTCTTTTCCACTCATTTACAACTGCATACATTCGTCTCGTTCTGTTCGTCCGCAATCCAGAACGCAGAGGCGCCCCGGAATTGCACTATTGACCCCATAGATATAGAATAACATAGATGGGCCCTAACGCCCGAGAAGTGTCCGGAAAATATCTAATGCACCTAATGCAATGCTTGCTTGACTTCTAGCGAGTAGGTAGGTAGATCGGTCGATTTTTTCTGGTAAATTCTCTTCCCCGCACTTGAAACCCCCCGCAACTCCCCCGTTGCTTAGGACGCTTTCTCTAAGCAAAAAGGTTAGACATGCCCTATCTATATATTCTATATCTATGATTGACCCGTAAAGAATTTAACACCAAATCGACATTCACATTCTGCACTTACACGTGAACCGTTCGACGAAAAGCTGAACCAATCAGTGGTGGTTTTACCGTACGTACGCGTAAAGGCTCGGTTTGGCGCTTTCTGCAGCACGAGTCGATGCACGCTGCAGCTACAAGGGCAAAGCGCATCTCACTGGAACGCGTCGTGCTGCAATCCGCAGCACATGCTCAAACGAGACGCATTCATATTGGACAATTACGATCAATTACTTGACTATAACCGATAAGATCAAATACACAGCTATGGATGTCGACCATGGATATAGAATAGCATAGATAAGCCTTAGCGCCCGAAAAGTGACATACAAAAAGGGCATGCAAAATGCATCCCTTGCATGCATTTTGCTTGACTTCTTTTTTGTGAGACTTCTATTTTGTTGGAATTCACCGCACTTTAGACCCCCCGCACACCCCCGTTGCTTCTGACGCTTTCTCCAGGCAAATTTGTTTGGAATGGCTTATCTGTGGTATTCTATATCTATGATGTCGACACATGCAGCATTGTATAGTCATTGCAGAATAAAAATCTAGTAAGTACCTACGAGAAAATTTGCATCATACTTTAGAGAAGTTACGGGCATCATACTTTGGATTGCTTTCGAGGACATCATTTGGATAGTACTTTGGTTACTATATCTGTCATAGTGTTTATCAAGGTCTCGTTTTAAATATAGCAACATGAGAATTTCACGGATGAAATCTATTTCTGTACGTTTTTCATTATTAGTTTATAGAATATTCAGGTGATAGCTCAGTGGTAGAGTTTTTGAATCATGAAACGAAGGTTCGTTGTTCGATTCCCGATATGTTTGAAACAGTACTGCTGCTATCACTGTTGGCAAGATTTTCATTTAATTTTCCTTACTTTCCCCCTCCAAAAGGCAACAGAAAACTACTATAATAGTATGTTTCGGCCCCTGAGTTTAAGAGGTTAAATATTAATATTAATAAAATCGCATTGTCGACTCGAACCAGCTTTGACAGATAGCGGATTGTTGCCAATACATCGCTAAAAAAATTTGTTTATTATGTTGGCAGTGCGAGCTTAGCCCAACAACTCGAACAGGCAGGCAGATGATTCGCTAATATAATAATTAATTCAAGCATCATTATTATATGAATGTTTTACACAGAGTCTAAGGACTTCTTAGAAAAGTTGCTTCGTATGACTATTATGCAAAATTTACTCAATAGTGAATATCAATTTCTTAATTCCTATGAAGCATGGTCAAATTTTTTCACTGCCAAAGAGTTTGTATGCACTAGAGTCGATGTAAGTTCAATTTCTCATATACAAAGTTTTGAGCTACGATGCAAATTTAAAGCCAAAACGGTAGCACTAATCAATTCGAGATAATCTGTTGGACTGGTTACTGTTGGGTTGGTTAATTTTGATTTGTGTTTTTGTGTCCGTGTCCACTTTTGGACTTTTTGTTAATAAGCGTGTCGAAATCTGTTTGGGTTGCGCGATTACGTGTGGCTTTGCGCATTTGCGGCTTAATCCGCAATTAGGCCGAGAAAGGGTTAACCTTTATGACCCCAACGGCGTATACTTTTACCATGCGGAATGTTGTCTCTTGATACCTGTGAACATAAACACATAACATACACGAATCGTAAACAACAATGTTGCATTACCGCATGTTGATATGCATGTGGCATTGTAAACGGCCGTGCGAGTTTTTAACGATAGTATAAAAATGGGTATATTTAGGTAAAGGTAATGAAAAGTACACCCACCCACACGGTAATCGAGAAATATCTACTATACGCCAATATTGGGGATACATATGTATACTCTCAGTTGGTGTATCGTTGCCTTCTGGAAAGAAAAAGTAGGGGCCATCACTAACCCGAGCGAATAATTTGACGCTTGACGTCATCGACTGACGTCCCTTATTGTCGTCCCATTCCCACCGATATAATTCGCATTGGTGCGAATCAACGACGATAGAGGGCGTCAGTTGCTGACGTCATGCGTCAAATTATTCGCTCGGGTTAGTGAGGGCCTTAAGAAGTATTTTGAAAACCATATGGATAAAGTAAATAAAAACACTATTGTATGTCAGAATAAATTTAGCAAATTCTTACTAATAACACCTATCCCTCAATTTACACGGTACATATGTTCCGTAAAATCACCGAGTAAATTGAGACTAACAAATATATGGAAAAGAGGGGGATAGACTATTTTCTAGAAAAATGAAAGAAATGCATACATCAAAATATTTATTGAAACTTATAATACAACATATGCAGATAAAGATTCCGCTCTTTAAATTTCCCAAGCCATTCCTTGCTTGTTAAAAATATAGCTCGTTGATTTGATGTTTGAGTTGATATGCCCCTTCATACTTTTCTATCGAAAAAAATCGTCGCAAGAGTAGGAATGAATGGACAGAATCCGAGACTCGAATAACAAAGAAGTGACCCTTTTTTTTTTTCAACACTTCGACTCCCACAACTAGGATTTTTATACCCGAGTGTCTTAGTTAGAGTCGGAACACTTAGTCACATCTAGACCAGTGCTTCTACTGTTTTTATACTTAAAAATATCCAGAGTAAATAACTTATAATTAACGAAAACAAGCAGTTGGGATAAATCTTGTACATCCGTGGACTCGTCCAGTTGCAATGAGAAAAATGTCTCACTAACTCTTTGGATCAGCTCATCTTCTGCCCACTGGGTCATTTCATCGATTCTGCATGGAATCGTATTATAGGCGAAATTGTTTCGACTTCTATACTTCTTTCTTGCTCTTATCATCAAACATTTGCAAACTAATCAGGTTAGAGGCGTTGAGAGATTTTTCAATAATGCCAGTGTAATGCGAAAGCTTCGATTTCGACGACTTAAGCTGTTCCAGTTGTCTTTCAAAAAATTTCAGTGGCTTTTTTTTTAAATTGCCACAAATTGCCAACACAATTTGCTCGGACGCATCCTATTCTCTGTTGTGCCGTCTTTTTTTTTTTTTTTTTTTATTTTGTTGCATATTAATTTAACTTTTTAAATAATTTAAAAAAAAATCACATGCTTTGGAATGTGAATTTTGAACTATGAATTTTTCGCGACCCACTAAAAATCGGCTCGCGACCTACAAGTGGGCCGCGACCCACAGCTTGGATAACGCTGAATTCTAGACTATTCTACATCTACGGTCATATACTGCCATCCTAAGCCCACTTAACGTAATTGACAAAAATTACGAAAATGAGTTAGATGTATTTTAGTATGGGAGTGTACACATTCTTGCGATTTTTCATATCAAAATTAATGTATCTTCATCCAAACGTGACTTTTTTAAGTATCTGCATGCGTAGAGAAATAGTATTACCAATACTTTCGGTTACTACCTTATCGTGAAAGATTGAAAAGACTGAATCTCTCCACATTGGAGACGAGGAGATTAAGAGGTGATTTAATTGAAGTATTCAAAATAATAAATAATAATTATTCATGTGAAATGACCAACCTCATTATGTTCAGTGAGAACCCTCAATAGAAAATAGCCTTATGCAAAAAAAAAAAGTTTAAATAAATCAGTAATATATGAAGAAAAACACAAATTTAGAATAAAACGTTCAACTCCATTTATCTCGATATTGTTGTTTTGTCAGTTAGGTTAAGTGGGCTTAGGACGGCAGTATAGTAGAGTTGTATCGATCAATCTTGCCAGCGACGATTGCAACAGTCGAAAATTATCAAGAAAATCACTTGATCGTATCGGAAATCAAACGAGCTTCGATAATGAAATGAACACCTGTACGAAAATGTTATACCATGATATTGAATTTATCTTGATACGCCACTGCAAGTACGGGTTTATAAACCTCTCGTTGACCGAAAGCCTTCGAGAGCGGGGAGGGGTGAGGGAAGAAGAGGGGCCAGGGGTATAGAACGGCAAAGGGCAAGGGGGGGGAAATAACCAGTGGCGGGGAGAGGAGGGACTCGCAGACCACCAGTTGTCAACGAGTTTCGATGGTGCACGGTTGCTAGAGTTGCGGTCGCGAAAAAAATTTCGAACTTTTGCGAAACAAAAGTGTTGAGACGAAAACGCGCGAAATTTACGTCGGCGACCATGTGCACAGTGGCAGAGAGCACTCTACCTCCCCGTTCAAAATTCAAATTTAACCGCGAAATTTGAACCCGAGTGTTTTTCAACTTCAAAAAAAAAAAAAATCAAATCACCATCAAAGGTATATAAATCTATACGTGTGTGTGTATTTAATGTGTAGAATGTGTTCAGTGCATAATTTCAATACAAGTGCATTTCTTGGAAAGGTACGGTGCGCAGGTACAACATCGCTAGGGAGACAGGTGCATCGACGTTCCTCGTATATGCTAAACTCGATGCACTCGATCCTTCGATGCATTTTTCGGTGCAGTAAATTGCATTGCGCAATAAGTTCATCGTTGCGTTCGTTTTTCCGTTCGAATATTAATGCACACTGTGCGGTATGCGTTTTTTTACGCGCGCAAGTGAACGAACAAGTTTTGCATCGCAAAACCAATAAGGGAATTTATTCGTGGTTTTTACCATATTTTTGTATGCAGCGTTGAATTTCGAACGGAAATTGTGCGCTTTTTTTTGTACGGCGATCAATTTATTGCATTGTTTTGTCGAAATCGTGATAGTTTTCAATATAAAAAACGTTTTGTCTAAAAATTGTTGCAATTTTTCAACCGGAAGTAACATTTTGCTCCTCTAGTGTAGCGCTTTGGTATTAATTTCTCGCTGCCTGTGTTTGTATGTAGATAAAAGTATGCGTGATGAATTTTCGGTATAAATTCAGTCAGACGACCGGAAGTAGTAGCAGTGCATATTTTTGTGAAATGTTCCGCGACCGGTATAAAAAAAGGCATATCAATTTAATTTTATGTAAATAAAAGGCGTTATCTTCGAGGTATTATTCAAATTTTTAACATAACATTGCATAAAAGGAATTGAAAAATGTAAATTTGTACTATTCAAATTATTGTTTACTTAAATTATTATTAAGACTTTTTACGATTTTAGAATTTATCTGTTAAATCTGAAGGGGTTGACATTTTTTTTTTTTTTTACAAAGCCAGTTATTCACGTTTAATTTTTACCTGTATATTACCCGGCAGGCACAACTATTAGTATTGTCGTTATCTTCCTCAACAACAGTCCTAGAATGTAAAACAGCAATAAAAACGCTCGTCTAACATTCTATCTGCATAGTTTTGTTGTTTTGTTTTGTTTTGCGACACGTAACACGTTTTAATCACGAGTATCCGACACGAATCGCAAAATATACATTTGTTTGACAGCGCGGTGCAATTTTGCATTAGTGACTCACACGCATCCGGATTCTTTCATAAAATTGACAGTTTTTTTTTTACTAAACATAATAATGTCAATTTGCATCCCAATCGGTTTCACAATACGTACAATACTCTGACCAAATCGAATTTTTCGATACTAATATACTATTCTAAAGCTTGTGAATGCAAAAGGTGTGGCGTATTGATAGAGTAACGGAATTAGAAAGACAAGATTTATAACCCGCACATTAAGTATTGGCCTTGACGATTGACTGAACTGTTTTATCTTACCGTCAAATTTCAAAGAAATAAGATTTCAACATCCTCCTTAAATTAAATGCCTTTCTTTAGATTTATAACCTATGTTTTCGGCTTAAAAGATTAAACGTTTATCGGGAGCGATAAATTCTACGCCTACAATGTGTTAAATTCAATAATTTAATTTATTCATTGAAAACGTATCGATATTGACTTTTGTACCAAAAGACAAAAAATACCATTTTTTGCGTCGGTAATATTTTTAGTCAAAAAAATATGTCTATTTATTTTTTAAATTTTAAACGTGTGACGACACTGCACTGAATTTACTTTAACGTGCGATATCAAGCGGTCACAAACCTTTTTAATATATAATTTTATTTATTTTAAGTAAATAAAACGGTTGTGCATATTTTTGCATAACGTTCAACCGTTGCAATTCTAGGCATGTTTCCGTATAAGGTTCGTTTGCTGCAGTGTAATTTCCGCTAAATTGTTTCCATATTCGGTTAAACCTATGTAACCTAAATAGCTCAAGTAAATATATTACATATGTTGCGTTGATATTTTAAGCGCCTTCGCAATTTTTCATTTTTCGCATCAGATAAATAAATATGTATATCAATATACGGATTGCAATTCTTATCAATGTTAAAACACGAAAGTTTCTACGAAATTCCGCTTGTTTATTCACACTCACACCTGCTTTACAAACATCGATAAGCCGTAGATATGTAAACATTCAATTGCTTAGCACCTACATACATGTGCAATGTTACAAAATAAATAGCTCGCCAATTTTGACGATAACGTCGATTTCACGTAACCGACTGTAAAAAGCCGTGTGTAATAATGTTCAATTACGTCTAAATTACTATTTCTATGTCGTGTGTGTGAATTTTAATTTTGCCTTTTATCGTGAGCGTCATCGTAGTGAAAAAAAAAAAAGCATTTTCATTGTGGCAAATTTGGTACTGTTTTGTTGACCCGCTTCAACTCTAGCATCGCTAAATGTGAAGAGTAATTTGGTTACGGTTACGTGTGAAGTTAACATAATCAATGTGAGAAGTTAACTATCGCAATGTATTAGTTTGTTGTGGATAGAAATCTAATGCACAAAACTGTCTCGAAACTAATCAAGTTGAATTATTGTATGCATTTATGTAGCTACCTATACTATTTTCAATGTTTACGTTAAATGTAGTGAATAATAATCCAAATTATTATAAATTGGCAAGCATTTCATTTTATTGAAATCGTACTGAAATCATTTGGCACCGTAACGTAACGAACCAAGTATTTTTAGATACACTGATAATATGATTAGAAAAATAATCTTCTTATAAATAAAATTCTGGCATATTTACATAAAAAAATCTAAGCAAATTTTTCAAAGCATCCAACTCTTTTTCTCCTCCAAGAAAATCAAATGTTCGATTACATTTACCTATGTACATACATATGTATATTGAGCACTGACCACATTTTGTAATCTATACATCAAAAAAAAATCTACACTATCATTTTTTTTATTCTGGAAAAAGATTTCAAAGCATCTCTCACGCTCGTCAATCTCGTCCTAAGAAAGAAAGGTTTTATATTTAAAAGTGATAGGAATTTCCTTTATATTTATTTGGATTCGGGGCACTCTGCCTCGGTACCGATATGATAAGTTGATATATTTAACTTATTAATCTGCTTTTACTGAATCACTGTTTAGTATAAAAATAGGGTATACATATAAGGCGGAAGTAAAAAAATAAATTGATTAAAATGATGCTAATGAAATTGCTTTCCAATTAAACCCAACGAAATACCTGCCCAATTAAACTTCTAATTTAATTTATAGTAATTTATAGTTTAACTAAAAACATTAATTACACTTTCATTGTAAAATTAAATTACATTAATTTTATAGCACTTGAGATTTACAAATTCAAACAAATTTTAATGACTGCAGTGTTGTATCGTTGATTATTTTATACCTATATATAAAAGTTTGTCATAATGATACAGTAGTATCCGAATACTCATACCGAAATGTATAACCCTCAAATGAGGCCACCCAAAAAATACAGTTAATTAAGACCTTTTCTTTGAGGACATATGTGCATTTCAATTTACAATAGAACACATTGATCAAATGACCACCAACTGCAGAAAATAAGGTACACATCAAACTCCTTTCTTGTTTTGTCCCTTATAACGAGTTCGCATTCCAACAGTGCCCCATCCCAGATCTGCTCTCGTCTCACGTAGTGCCAAGTGGCAGCAGGTGTTCTTCAGAGTAAACACAAAGCCCTGGAAGCACATATGGCGAAAAAAAATTTACACTCCCAACACTGACACATACACTTCCTGTCCCAAAACTGGTATTGCACCGGCATTTCCACTGGGTTTGTTTTGATTCCGTAATGGCTTTTTTCTCCCCTCGTCAAAACACCCTCAAAAATGCACCACAACACAATACCATCACATCATCCACCAAATTTATTTGCTTCTCTTATCGCGTGTGGCTTTGCACCCACTTCATAGGGGGAGAGAAGTGGCTCGGATAAAAGTATTGGAACTGTGTTGGCTTCACCAACTTTGTATTATTTTAGTCCGAAATTAAAATGGGTATCTACATACTATGTATTTTCAAAGCTCAAACTGGATTTTGAACGCACGGACTTGTCCTTGACCGACCCGCAAGTACACTGACCCAAAGTTTACATGGGAGATTCGAATCAATAGCCATCATTGATCCTTTGAAGAAAGAAAGAAATCTCTTGCTAAAATTTGATCAACGGTTTCGTGCGTTTTCCGAGAATAATTTGCCAGGTTTTTACGTGAGCAATCGCTGAATAAACCACAAGAGTCTTTCAATTTAAACATTGTCGGCCATAAATTTGGCGATTCTTGGAATCGATCGTTGCTTTTTTTCCCCGCTGAATTTTGAAACTCCTAAATTAAGTACTCTAAATTGGGACAATTATCAAATTATTTACTGTAGGTGTTTACATTGATGTTAAGAAGAATGATCGTAGTTTTTAAATCTAACATCCCGCTATGCTTAAAAAAGAAGGTATACGATCTGTGCGTACTGCCAGTTATGACGTATGAATGTGAAACGTGGATGCTGAATTCAAGAACATCTTCAAGTTATACCAAGCATGGCAAGATGTATGCTTGGTATAAAAAGAAGAGATCGTATGAGGAATACATGGGTAAGAAGCATGACTAAAGTAGCAGATATAGCGGAACGTGTGAAAAAGTTTGCTTGCACACAGAGAAGCATGGAAAGATGTATGTTTGGTATTATGCCGGCGCCAGACATGTGTTCAAAGATGTGATCAAATAAGTGTTCACATGTGTGGCACGGGCATTTGATACTATTGTCACATATTTGATCATATTTGCTTTGCCGTTCCGTGTCGGTGTTTTAGCGCACATCAAAGGGATAAAAGTCCAAATGTGTCTTTGCCTGCCACACTGACTCATATAACTATCGCCTGTTGCTAAAAATCTTAAAGTCAATGCCAATCTCACTTTGGAAGGAACAGCTATTCTCCAGTTTGTGTCTAATTTTGAAATTAAAGGAGAAACTTTTTGTAATTGTACTTCAAAGTCTTCAGAAGACATTCTGCAAAAATTACTGAAGTAACCCACTGGTCTAGCTCGTCCATGTTTTGTGAAGTCTATTTGAAAACTGTGAGCTTAAAGGAGTGATCAAATCTTTGAACACATATCTGGCAGATACAACAATATGTGACCAAATGTGTGAGCAAAGTCTTCAAAGAAGTGATCACTTCTTTGAACTTATGTCTGGCACCGGCATAACAAGAAGTGATCGCAAAAGAAATACATGGGTAAGTGTGACCAAAGTGGCAGATATAGTAGTACGTGTGAAAAAGTTGAAGTGGCGATGGGCTGGACACAGCGAGAAAAATGGATGGCAGATGGACGCGAGAAATACTAGAATGGTATCTCAGAGGATGTGAAAGAAAGCAAGTTAGACCGAGTGCACGATGAAAAAGAAATTGAGAAGAATGTGTGGAGTCAAGTGGATGCAGATTGCTCAAGACAGACAGGAATGGAAGAGGATCGGAGAGGCCTTTTGTCCAGGAGTGGATTGTGAACGGCTGAAATTGATGATGATGAGATAAAAGGACCGATGTGTTAAATATTAATATATGATCTCACACTTGGAGGGTTAAAATATGACGTCATTGAAATATTTATAAATTTATTTACATTTTCAAATTTGGTTCAAACTTGCTTAAAATTATTGTCATTGACTTTTGTAGCGATAGAATTATGTATATTATAATATTTGTAGTTTAACATCATATGTATGTATTACATATGTTGATTGTAATTGTAATCGTATTAGCAAATAGCCGCTATCTAATAAAATTGTATTTTATTGAATCAAATAAGTAGTTTTATCCGTTTGAAAATCTTTAGTTAATGCGGTTGTTCATTTCGTTTCGATGCAAGCAATTTAATATAAAGTGCTTAACGACCCATAAATCGACCCTCGCTCTATGAAGATGCATCTTTATGGAGAAGGTCGAATGGACGCATGACTCACATGCACGCTAATGGAAGCTGTAACGTCATTTCGATAATTGCAGTGTTGTCTTTCAAACCGAGATGATTTTCACATGCGCGAAGTGTACAGTTATGTATGTATGTACATAACAATAGATTCCGAGCAAGTTCCTTTTATGGCGTTGAAAGTGTTATTGGGTTATAAAAGGGACCTCACATGCAAAGTATGTATGTGGGTGGTTGAAATTTCATCCATTAACATATTTTCGACTGGTAAAAAGACCACTAGAGTGTATTATCAACAAAGATTTTTTTGTTGAAATTGAGGAAATCGCGTGACGACCCATACCATGCCACGAAGCTAAGAATCAGAAACACGCTTTTAAAGGAAGGGACCAAGAGGCATCATGCAATCCTTAATTATATACAAAGTCGGTCTGGCACCACCCGACAAAGTCGAAAAATGATCGCACACTTCTGGTGTAAAACCTTTTGGTTTGATATTTTCGTTTCTTGGGCCCTGTTGTTGCACTCGTGGGTTCTTGGAATGTTAACGACTGTGGGATGTGCCCCTGGCCTCAGAGCCACTCAGGTAACCCAACATTCGTCCTGTATAGGCCAAGTTTGTACTTTGTGTAGGGTTACCAGACAGAGTACTACCAGATCATGAATTGAGCAAGCGAAGACAATGCAAGAAAAAGTAGGACATTTTCGGTTTTTTCAAGATGAGGACTTTCAAAAATTACATACGTACCTTTAGAGCGATGTTACACTGGGCCACTTCACCAACAACCAGATTTTTTTTTAACCTCGACAACCAGATAGATATACAGGTTTAGATGGTACGTATTAGATTGTGCGATTCTCTGTTGCATAAAAATATCTTGGAAGTCAATGGTTTGATGAAAAAAACCTTCACCAAAACCCTTTTCTGACCTTTTTTTGCATCGTCGTACTCAATTGTCAACGCAACGCAAAGTCAACGCAATTGTTTCGAAAACAATGAAATTCAGAAAAAAATATGAGGGGTTGAATTTTATATATTTTTTACGTCTACATACTGCTACATAGAGTACCTAGTTTTCGTATAGCTTCCTAGACCTATTTTTTTTTGTATGAAGATTATGAGATGAGCAGGTAGCTTGGTGAGTGAAAAGTGGTGCAATGTAATAAGATGCTCGCCACCGTCAAAAAAAATCGGGTGTTGGTGGAGTGGCTAAGTGTAATATCAGCCTTGTGGACACACCAAAAGCTAGGGTATGTCCTCGGAAACGAGGACTTCTGGTAACCCTAAGTTTGTGGGACATGAGAGAGGTTCGTCGAACTTGGGCCGCTTTTAATTGCAACTTTGACCCTTCATTGCGTAATCTAACCATATTCTCTCACTCAAGGCTTATGTCTGTCTTTTTGTTGGTTTTTATGCACTTACATAACATGCTTCAATGACTTGTCTTGGTTTTGTTGTTATCCCTCTTGTAGTTTTCTGACAATGTAACATACATGTATATTGTCTAGTATCGTGACCAATTTGGGACGCATGCAATTCTTGTTGATTTTAACAAAGGATGAAGGTTTGCTCGCAACATACTAACGGTAAATCGAATGATTACCATTTTGGACGATTGTCAATGTTGAATTTTTTTCGTCTAACCAGTTCTAACGTGTCGTTTGTTATCTTGACTATTTTTTTTTGTCGTTTTCTGTCGATGGGACTCTTTTGATTCTTCTTTTCTCGCGGATTGGATTGAATTCGCCCACTTGATCGATTGTGGATTAACGAGCTATTCCGCTCTTGTCGAACGCGTCCAACTGGATCATAGATAAATTGTCACTCGTGACAAACGACAGATGTATTTTTTGCGCTGAAGCAATTAGAGAAGCATCCATCTCCATTTTTTTTTACACTTTTTGCAGTCTTCAATTAGACTTTCTCCGTATGTTATGTGGAATGACCTCTGTATATTTACATAAACTGCTTACGAAAATGAAATTAAATATGGAGAAAGTTGCGTGTTGGTCATACATAACCATTAACATTGTTTTCAAATGATACATTGTCTTCTTGTGGTTTTTATGTACATTCGCAGAACTCGTTTGGTGAATCACGTGCATACAGTGTCACCTTTACGAAATTTCGAGAGATAGACCCAGACCCAAGCTTCAAAGTCTAAATTGGAACACGCCAAGAATTTCCGAGGGTCCTTTGGAATTTTTCAAACTGCTTTCGGACAAAGTTCGAACGTATCGACGAGAGATCGTCGACCGGCGATTTTATAAGCGCGAGCAAAAAAGTACATTTGGTATTTGAGATTCGTCATCACTGTTTTTTTGATACAAGTTTCTCATTTTGCTCATCCACCTATAAAAATGTTGAACTTGTTTTTGTACAATATAAATCACATCCACTTTGGGAGCTCACAGCTCGACACCCACTCGATGTATATCATTTAATAGTTACACGAATACCCAGGTGTTATATATTGTTTCCCAAAACGTCTCAATCTAACACTTGTCCTTCTCTATAATATGCCATTGTTCTTCTAGTCAAATTCTCACAACTAATTCGAATTTGCACGCTCGTTACCAAAAAACACCGTTGTCGTTTAGTCCCACTGTTGTTTCCCTTTCGTTTTTATTAAAAGCATTTTTAGTTCAACGGTGGTTCCCATAACAAGAGTGCATCGTAGTTATGCTCGAACCGTGAGAAGCGACCGCATTCTTCTATTTTCATTTTCACTTTTCTTCCGTTTGTGATTTTTCTTAGCTTTTGTTTGGTTGATCACCGACGACGTCAACACCCACAATAATTGTTAAGTTTACACGTCTTTGCAGACACCGATAAATTGCTTGCAATCCTTGTTTGGATTACGAAGTGCCGCTGCTGCAATATGAGATCTTAATTTCACTTGGAAGTATTTACTATACAAAATTGCTACTGCATTTACACCCACTTCTCCACACAAACTAAAATATAATATCAATCAACTTCCTTTGAAAGCGTTGAAATTTTACATATAAATGACCCAGATGATCACTGTTCAACTCATTCAAAGATTTTCCAATGCTAAAATCATTTCTGTATTATACTTGCGGTGACCATATTTTTTTGGAGAAAATAAAGGACAAATCAGAAATTGTTTCATAGTAAAAAAAAGTAGGTAGCGTTTTTTTGTTTCACTACAACTAAAAAGCTTTATAATATTTATTATTAAATATAAGCATAGCATTTCAAACAATCATATTATTACTTTAAAAAAATTTAATTTTGATACTTTTCACAAGAATTTACTTTTTTTAATAGCTCAGGTTTGTGTTTTAAGAATTCATAAAACTGTATACAATTCATGTCAAAGTTGCGTTTGGTATAAATGCATGCTTCCAATGTTTCGATTTTCAATTGGGTTTTTTCACTGGTTCACTAATGAAAATACTCGTTCAGTGGGGGCCAGTGAGATTTTTAAAAGATACGTGTTTATCTGTGAAATATTTAAATATTTCAAACCATCTACGTTGGCAGAACTCGTCATTTTGTCATCATTCTTCGATCTTTACACTGGAGGCATAACTTTTAATACACGAAATTTCATGAAATAGTTCACGGTCATTTATATTTAAGTTCCAGTGACTGGAAATTAACAAAACTCTTTCCTCGATTTTGTTGCATCTTTTAATGTCTTGGATTTTTTCAAAATCTAAAAACCCTTGATTGTGAATAAAAAATAATCATGCCTCAGCAAACACATCATTAAAAAATTTTTTCAGAATCGTGGGAAATTTTTCCAGTTTCAAAAAGTACGATTTTAGTGACCTGAGTAGTTATAATATTCTCTCTAAAGCTGGTAGAAAAGTTATCCATCGCGTTTTGCTGTAACCCAGTAGTTTTCTATATTGAACATCTACATACATATGTACACCATCAAAAAATTGTTTCAATTTTTTCACTCTGATTGTGTAGATGTAAAAATGTGAATAAATTTTTACTAATATCACTTTAATATCTACCGGAAGACAATCGACACTAGTGCTTATGCAATTATTGCACTGCGTGATATGCGCCAATATTCAATTTACAAAATAAAGGACAAAATGGTAATTTTAGAAAAAAAATAAATCTAAAGAACAGAGCAGTGAAATAAAGGACTGTCCTCTTAAATAAAGGACGTATGGTCACCGTAATTATACTATTATATAATCTTCGTCATCGATAAGCGTAATCAGAGTGTTGTTTTTATTTCGATAAGAGTTAGCTGAGTCAAGTAACGTTATCCAAATTCTCACGAATGACTTAATAAGCACTCTCACCGTATTTTATAATATAAATGTTGTAACCCCAAACGATCTGAAAGTGATCGATTGCGATTTGAATGGATGTAAGCGAGATGAAAGTGAAATTATCTCGTCAATTGTTTTATTATGATTTTAATGAATCCAAGTTGAATTTTATCAGATGTTTACAAAATTGACGTAATCTTTCATTTTTCAAATTATTTCTGTGGCGCTACAAACAATGAATGTGATAAAACATCTCATTTTTACTAATTAGCGTTCAATTTCTCACCTAAGCAATTTTCATACGTAAACTCTATACATATAAGCAAGTCACAATTTGATTTTTAGATTAAAAATTGATTACGTCATTTCATTTAGCAGATATCTAAATTGAAATATGTATACTACCCAAGTCCCTTTTGACCATTTTGTCTGCTCTGCCAAGTTTGGCGAACTAATTTAAGCACATTTTTTTCCACCATTACCCTTTTTTAACGCACTAAATGACAGGCTGAAGAGGGTTTCCATTTCCGATCTCAGATAAGATCCGTATCTTTCCATTACGGCACGTTTTTGGCACTATAGGTAGTTCAATGGAAGTACGATAAACCAACCAAGCTACATACATATATACTATGATCAAACTTGAGCTATGTATAATTAAAATAAATATCACGCACCTTGATTATTAGTTTTGCTTTGAATGAACCACAGACGCATTTTAGTCCGTTGGTTATTTTTAATCGACCTACATATTATCTTTAACTGTATTAATATTCATCGAATATACAACCTTCGTGCTTTTGCAACTGAGCGTGCAAGTATTGTATGTAGTTTTGGTTACAAGAAGTAACCAGAAACTGGTTGGAACTTTGGCTCGTTGCTTAATTGTTTCTGGGTAGTAGTAGTATGTAGATAGGTATGTACTCTCACGTTGAATAGATTGAATTTTTAACGTGCTCGGTAACCGCACAATTATAGCATTTCAAATTCGATCGAGCCGGGGTACCCAAACTAGTTTTATGCTCGTATATTTAGACTGGCACACTATGGCCGGACCCCATGGGTTTGCCAAAAAATTTAACATTGCGCAAGTTATTCGGACCGCATGTGCTTGCTTACATGTCTTTATTCAAATGTAAATATGTTATTTTGATGACTAGGACACGTGTCTCGGTTTCGTTTTGCACTTGCTCGACATTAGAGGTCACTCGAGCATTTGGCACATCTCCTACACTTCGTATTGTATTTGTTTGGAGTGTGCGTGTGCTCAATTTGAAGTTTAACTTAGCTCAAATTTGTTGTGCTACCTCGCCGTTTACCTTATCTCAAAACTATCTTTCGATAAGATTACAGATAGCAAAATACTCGTATAAACGATTGTACACTTAACTTAACACTAGTCCAAAGTTTCTTTTGGTACTTGAACGTGTGTGTACTTACTTAATCATCTCGTAGGTGAGACCTAACAGCATGAATCCTCTTTCAAAAACAAGTCTCGTTGAGCAAGTGATCTTAGCCAGAGTGAAAGGCACTCTGCGATGAAAGGTCGCTCCATCATCAGGCAAACCCAGACCGACTACTTTTTTCTTCGTTTTTGTTTAAACATTCCCTGACAAGTGAGAGCGTCAAGGTTGGTCAGGGAAATTAACAATACTACGAGTTTGTAAATTTTAAATATTTTCGAAAGAATATTAGCTACATAGCACATGGTTGTTGAATGCTAAACATCGAGTCTTGCCAAAAGTATTTTTGTACAATATTTACTTAATTCCTGACAAATATACTGCTTTTTTATCATCATCAGCAGCAACGGTCTGCTTACAATGTGACACCCTGAAAACGTCAGCATTCCACTAATACTCGTGCTATATTATATCTACATCAGAGTAGTATGTACATACATCGCAAGTATATTAGTATTTGTCTGTATTCAAAACAAGATAGTATGAAGCTACCTGTGTCTTATCATAACTTATAACTAATACCCGATATAAAATACTTGGCTTTGCTGATACTCGACTATCAACAAAGCCAAGTGATTTGTATTGACTAATTTGCTGTACTCGACTAAATTTTTGTGTTTGGATGAGTTGGGTTCTATCATTTACTCGACTAAATTATATGATTAGGAATGCTCAAGCTCTTAACAATGCACATTTGATTGATTGGTAACTAAATTTCAAATACATCTACGAGAAAAGTTGAGTTTGCACTTACACTGTTTACACCCAAACGTGGAACAACTGTCATTTGTCATTTTTACAATAATAACCCAGTGCCATGTCGAGAACTGGTTATGACGTGGATTGAATATACTCACGGTTTCCAGTGCCATTGTCACATGTTTATAACGATTGCGGTACAATCTCGATGATTACCGTGTTTTGAGTTTAGCAGTTTGTCGAGTAAATCGGTCTAGTTCTTTTTTTCTAATTATTATTTTTATAGTTCATTTCACAAACTACTTTCTCTCGATTGTTGCTTCTGTTTACTATAATAGTATCCGGTGAAGTGGTCTTGTGTCGATTGTGACATTTTCTTTAATTTCTTCGTTGTATAGAAGTAGAATATAAATATATAAAAAGCTTTACTCTTAAAGCATGACCCATTAAAAATGCTTACCTTCAAAAAAATTAAATTTCTGCAAACTTAAAATCGTTGCTCCTCGACTCTGTAGTTTTTCAAGTGCTCTCTCCTTTTAAGCCTTCACATACAAAAATGCGCTCCAGTTAAGTTTACAGCTCGTGCCTAAGTGAAACTTAACGAGCCTTACACTATGTATGTATGTATGCACATTCTATGGGCACAGTGAGTCTAGTCATCAAAAAAATAATACATATATTTTAGCTCGTTTTGCATCATAGAAAATTGTTTATAAAACATCTTTTCAATTCAATTTGAATATTTTTGAACATTTAATCAGTTTGTATAAATAATTACTTGAGAATTTTATGCTACATTATCGCTAATTAGGGTTATTTGTATGAATGAAATGTATTATGTAATACATTTTATTGTAGAGTATTGCCCGATGACGATCAACAAGTGTTTACTATTTGAAATGAGTGGGCTGATGATAATGATAACGTAATTTTATTATCAGTTACAGAAAAAAATTACTATTATAACTAATATTCCAAATTTTCAATTAAAAAAAAAGGAAATATGTCGTTCCTTACATACAGGCTTTTGAACTTTATGTATAGTAAAAATCAGCAGTTAGATTCTCATTAGAAAAACGCAATATTACTATATGTATCCATCGTTTGTTTTATTTTTAACAAGAGAGTATGCAGTTTGAGTTTGAACATTTATTTCTTTTAACTTTGTGTTAAAAAGGGAGAAAAGTTTAAAAAAAAAAGTGGTGCCACTAGAATTTTTGTCCATTTAAAACACGTGGTTCACATACTCAAGAAACACCATCATATTATCTTATTAAAAAACAGACATGTACATATGTATACATACATATATGCATGGCTTACCGTTTACAATTAGTTTTGTAGTAGTCAAATGTAATATTGTTATTTTAAATATTGACCACTTAAGAATTAAACTACGTATATTATGCAATTAATGGTGTGATTTTTATTCATGTTTTAATTTGCTTTATTTTGTTGTTACAGGTTAGATCCACCAGTTCTAACGTCGTCTGCTTCAATGGACAGCATAAGAATGTCACCGTCTCCGGTGCAAAATCGGTCAGGTCAGCCCGTCGTCCAACACCATCAGCAGAACAATCAGCAGGGAATGGAAATGCAGTATCAACACACGAACCAGTACATTCAGCCGTCGCCCAACATGCACCAACCCCACATGAAAATGCAAAACAACATCGTCAATCAGCCAACGCAGAAGATGCCGATGCAACCTTTAGGGCCGAGATCACCGTTGCTGGAAAATCATCAAGAACTGTATGGAACGAAACAACCGAGTGAACTCTCGAGACAATACGCACTCAGAGAACAGATGCAAATG
Organism: Parapsyche elsis; assembly: GCA_022651745.1. Taxonomy (NCBI): domain Eukaryota; kingdom Metazoa; phylum Arthropoda; class Insecta; order Trichoptera; family Hydropsychidae; genus Parapsyche; species Parapsyche elsis. Next base: position 2,946,786 of record JAGVSN010000049.1, read on the forward strand.
GCTGCACAGAGAGCAGAAATACAACAACAACAACAACAACAACATCAGCAACAGCAGCAGCAGCAGCAGCAGCAATCTATTCCTCATAGCAATTCTTCTTATTCGATTCCAAGTCCTAATCAAGATCCTATTTTAAACGCTGTCATACCACCGGGTTTCAACGCTTCCGTACATCAAGCTTACCTGCGTAGAAATCAAAACCAATTCGACCCGCAGCAAATATATCAAAACCATCAAACTATGTATTCACCTACTAGTCCCAGAATGTACCAACCGTACACTACTAGAGTGCAATCGACGAATTACATACCGACGGGTCACAGTCACACTTCGGTCTTACGACAGCAATACAACGAACTGCAACAGATGAAATTACAACAGCAAATTCAATACCAAACGCAAGCTCAAATTCAGCAACAGCATACCTTCGCCCAACGACAAATCTTACATCAACATTTGCACAGTAGACAACAGTCCCAACAGAATCTATCTCAATACGGAACAGTTCCAAATTTGATGCAGAAAGATACTCAAATGACTGACTCTCAATATATGCGTAAGAATGAGGAAATGTCTCCTAATTCAGACGACTATGCCTATCATCACTCTCCCAACGCTAAGCCGGTGCAGAAACAATTCATACAATCACCGATGACCTACGGCACAAGTAGGAACGAATGTGAAGTTAGCAGTCCGAGCTCAAAATCACCGAGTGGTTCTGAGAGTCGGAGGAGTAGTAGCGGTGCTACGCAAGCTTTGAGATCACCAATTGCACAAAGACCGCTATCAGCACCTGTGACAATGGCTGGATGGTTGTACAAACAAGGATCAGACGGGTTGAAAGTTTGGAGGAAGCGTTGGTTCGTCCTGTCCGAATACTGTCTATTTTACTATAAAGGTATTGCATAGTTTTGATTCACTCAATTTAATAAGTATATTTCATTGATACTATAGTGATACTTAATTTTTAGGTCAAGAAGAAGATAAGCTTTTAGGATCAGTTCTATTGCCGTCTTACAAAGTTTCTGGATGTACACCCGATGATAAAGTACTGAGGAAATTTGCGTTCAAGTGTGAGCATACGAACATGAGGACATACATATTGGCCGCTCCTGATCGTGAACAATTGAATCGATGGGTTAAAGCTCTCACTATGGCCGCTCTCATGCAAGAAGGAAGGTATAAAAAATTGTTTTATTAAGGCTTTATCATTATATTATGATATATTCAGAATGCAAATTAATTATTTTGATTTTAGTACTATTGGAAAGTTGTCTCAAACGCACACTGCTCAATCTCATACTAATAATGACAGGAGGAGTAAAACTCCAAATAATACTGCAGACCAGGTAAATTTAATTCTCTTTTAGAAATTGTATTATATTTAGAATGTTGCTATATAAATTTTTCATTTTCATTTAGGATGAAATAGTACAAGAATTAACTACTGGTATACAACCGACGTACGAGAATGCACCACCGAAACCTAGAAGATCTAATGAAGGATACAGTTCTCCAAGTCCAGAACGGGCTGTCAATAGGTAACTGTTTAGTTATTATACTTGTTTATAAGTTTTTATTTGAATTTTGATTTAATAATCTGTATGTTTCAGACGAGATCCAAACTACGATTCATCGAGAGATGTGAAAGGTTCAAATGGCGCTCCGCCAAACTCTAAAACTTCAGACGCAATTTACGAACAAAAGCCGGGCGTTAACGTAAGCAACTATGCGAGCCAAAGGCAATTGTCTAAATCGCCCGAGCCCATCTATAACGCTCACAACTTATCGCTACCTCTTAAAAATACAGCCACAAATCGTTTAGAAAATAACAAATCGCCGTACAGTTATCAGGACGCTACGCCGAGTAAAGCTATGGAGAATAGCGATAGTAGACTAATCCAAAATAAATCGTCGGCCTATTTAGACAATAGAAACCCTAGTTACCAGCGAGATCATCCATCGTATAATTATCCCAAGGAGAAACAAAACGTTTACGGCGAGTCCGGTTACCAAAAAATGATACAACAACAACAGGAGTACAAAGGCGAAGACTCGAGAGAACAGTACATGCAAGATATATATCAGCAGAATGTGTCCAATCATCCTGTTCCGATAGAACGACAAGCGTTTGAACGAAGAACTCCCGATACGTACGGTAGATCAGCTGTAATTCCCGGATACTATAACAAAGCTAGAACGGGGGATTACGAAGACGTGTATAACAATTCGGCAAACGATCCAAACTACATGGAAACCTATCAACGGCCTTTGAGTCCGATGACGTACGAAGATAGAAAAATTTCTGCACAGAGTCAAAATCAAAGATACGAACCTAGTAATCATGATAACGTGAGTATTTTTATTAAACCTTTGAAAATAATATATTCTAGTGAAAATACATATTGTATTTCATTTTCAGAGTCAAACTTATCCGACGTCCGCACCACAAATGCGACAAAAGAAGATTCCGCACAATTACACGGCTCCGGTTCTTCCATACAATACCGTACCCCGACCTCACAGTGCAGATTTCTTAGAATACGAATCCAAAAATCCAGTACGTGATCCGGCAACCTCTGGTAAATACTCGTCGAATGCCAGTCGACAACCTCAGAGACCGAAATCCAGCTTGGATATCAACAACTACGAACACAACGGTGATAACTATTACTACTCGGAAGCAAGTTATGCAGAGAAGATGCGACAGTCTGCACATTACCTACGAAGTAAAGCACCGGGAGGCAGTATGGCAAATGTAAAACGAAGCAGCGTCAAGTCTCCAGATTTCGTGAGTCACCAGCGTAAAATGTCAGCGCCGACTTTCCGAGCTAGTGACGTTGGTAACTATGATGCCGATTTGCGATTGGAAAGAGAACCAATCTACGGTATACGAGATCAGAATAAGAATTTGAGTGCCGTGAGTGAGTTTAAAATACACGATGGCACGGGATTGAACTCAAATTGGACATTGAGAAACAAAAGCCTCTCTCATATACCGTTGCAGGATGATGTGTATAATAGGAGCAACAGTGCCATGAGTGACGGATCAACAGCTAGCGGCTTTAACAAGGAATTGATGAATGAAAACGGTGATTTGTTCATCAGATCTGCCAGTGCTCGGCTACCGACGACGTCAGATTCTTTAACACCGAGGGAAGGTGAACGTAAAGTTCAACAGGTATAACAATTTACATAAAAATTTTATATATTACACTAGTGTGAGCATTTGTGAATGTTTATTTCGTACATTTTCAGCGAGAAGAATCGATGAAACGCTTATTAGAATGGAAACAACGGATGCTGCAGTCGCCGTTGACTCGCAAAACAACCCCGGCTACGTTGTCGTTAGCCCGCAGTTTGAATCACACGAAACCGATGACTCCGAACCAAATCACCGGAGACCGATACAACAGTAGTTCCGGTCAAACTTTCCCCAAATCTGCATCTAAACATTCAAATCACAATGCAGCGTATAATAGTTATTCTTCCGACGACGAAGGTAAGTCTTCCATACGTTTGTTATTTACGTTTAATGATTTTTTAAAAGCAAAGCAACCATTTTATTCGGAGTTCAGTATGATCAGTGTGTTGAATGAAATGGTTGCTTTTCTTGTAAAAGTAAATAAATTTTTTACTATAGAGTATTGTTTATTTAGATTTTATTTAGACAGACACGTGTGTCGTATGAATTATATTAATTTGCATGATACGTTTAATTAATTTTTTTTTTATTTTAAATACGTCGGTGTAAACATTTTCATTTTTTTTCTATACAAAAATAATTTAATGCATACTTATTGTGTTTGTTTTAAGTTAATAGTTTTATTCTGAGCATAAACTAATACAATTGTTATATATTTTAAACAGTACCTATACACATTCACATAATTAATTTACTTCGTATTATATAAAATTTTTATTTCATAGTAGTAATATCTGATTTTGGTTTATTTAAAGAACAATCTTGACTGAATAAATATAGCTTTGCAAAATTTTACCTTCCTGCCTGCTTGGGTTCTACTTACTAACACGGGTGGAAGATCAAGTTTACACGATACTGGTGGACGGGTTCAGGTTCAGGTGTACGGGTTCAAAAACTTATGTAACTTTCAAATTAACTTTTATAATTTAATAAACGTAGATAATGATAGTTATTTATTACTAACTAACAACACTGGGATATGGTTTTTAACTTATGTTATAAGTACTCTTGAGTGAATGGTATGTTGCGAATGTTGAATAAAATTAACCATAAATACTTTTTTTTGACTGTTGTACGATTAGAAGTCTGTATTTGATTAATCTTTAGTAATAATAATTGATAAGATGGTGTATGATGTGAGTTAATGTAATGTATGCCTGTCGGTCGGTTCAGAACGGTTGGCGGACAATATCGGGGGCGAACCGAGCACTACGGCAGGGCAAAGGCAGGCAGGAAGGTCCCCCACTCCCCCTCCATTACCCACCCCCATTTCCACCAACAAGCTTGACGCGGCTCTCACGTGCACTCTTGACACAGAATCACATCTTTCTAAAAGTGAAAGTAATTTTTCTCTATTTAGTGCAAATTTGACGGATACAAACGGTCCCAATACACAAACGAACGATCCCAAACAACAACCGAACGACACTTCAACAGAGTCTCTAACGATCGATAAGACCAAAGACGAATCCGATTTGGAGTTGGAGTATACGGACGCCGATTTGGACGAAGTCCTCGCTTTGTACGACGACACCGAAATATCAAAAGACACACCGAGCGGAAGAAAGTCCACCGTAGACGAACTGATGCGAAGTTCCAAAGCGACCGAAGTCACTATCGAACCCGCAGAAAACAATTTGCAAAACGAAACGTATTCCGACTATGAATTGTGTGAAATAAATCAATCGTGCGTTAAGTTAGAAGAGAATCCGGTTCGAAGTAGGGCTTCGACGCCTGTCTGCACTCCGACAAATCCCGACGTGTGCGAAGATCACTATTTACCAATGTCTCCGAGTAAGGCAGTAATAAAATCAGATGCGCCTCATATTGAAATCATTAAAAATCTAAGCGTATTCACTAGCGTTAAACAACACGAAGATAATCCGTACGTTGAAATGAGTCAAGGCGGCGTAGAAAGTGCTTTCAGTAATGAAGAGATGCAAGCTTACGAAATCGTATGCGTTTCTAGTGGTCGAGTCGAGCCCGTTTATATGGAATTGAATAACATTCTGGATAAGAATATTTTGAGCGATTCTCCCAAAGTTCAAGAGCCGGAGCTTCCCGAGAAGAATATAACCCCAACTCCAAAGTCGATACTAAGGAAACAAAAATCTGATAGTAAATTATCGGTGAAAGGTACTATTAGGACTGATGTTAAATCACCGTTGCCTGATATTCTGATTGCGTCTCAGAATAAAGCATTTTCAAATAAGTCGGACAGTTCCGATGCTGATGATGAAGGTTCAAAAGATTTCTCGCTGCACACGGCGTATTCTCGATTCAGTTTGTCGGATAATTTCCGGCCGGCTTCTTATTACTTAAGATCTAAAAACATGCAGGATATGCAAGATAGTTCTGACAGTGAAATTCTACCACCGCCACCGATTCCGATGTCTCCTCCTCCGGCCGAAGATCTCGAAGTATCCGATGCGTCTCTTCAAAACCTCAAAACTGAAGATCCCATCAAAGCGACTATAAACATATCTCAAACAGAATTACCAGAAAGGAAAAACTCAACGTCTTTGATGGACTATGGTAATACCCCGTCAATGTACGATACGATATTCAAAGGGGAGCGAGTTAAACGTAATCGAATAAGTCTACCTGATGGCAAAGGTTTCCGTCACTACAAAGACAACGAATGCAATCAACGATCGTCGTTGGATTTAAAATCAATACCGCCAAGTTATAAAACGAGCGGCAACGCTGAAACAGATTCATTATTGAGCTACAACGCCGATAGAGGCTCATCGAGAATGTCAATAGAGTCTGATATAAGCAGCAAGTTTGATATATCGACAGTCGGTGGATCGTATCAATTGGAAGAAAGGCCACATTCAGTTATAACAACCGATACGTTGAGCTTAAATGAGTCTGAAGATTTTATAGAATTGCGTCATCCACATCCACCATCCGATCTAGAGTTGGAGAAGATGCTCAAAAGAAGACCTCTATCTGAAGAATCTTGCTATGAAATGGAATCGTTTGATGGTCATTTGAATGACATGTCGGAGGATATCAATTTAGACGAGTATTTAAACGGACTTCAGTCTGGAAATCTGTTCACCGTTCAAAATGTATATCCGCGGCAAGCTTTCAGCAGTGATCCAAACATTAGAGAATACCCTTTGGATAAAAATACAGTAAGTTACTTAAACGATCGTATTGCTGCTATCAAAGAAGAGGTTCAATACGAAAATATAAATATGAATGAACGTAGTAGAAGTAGAAATTCAAATGTGTCAAATACGACGAGCGATCCAGATACTGTCAATACGTTTCAAACAGTATATTCAGTCAATAAATTACCGGCACCGTCTCCAATGGGTTCACCATTGATATCGAAACACTCGTACAGAAGCGACAGTAGAAGTTCTCTTCCGATACAAATCAATGTTAGTTCATTGTTACAAAGTCAAGAGCCGTCGAGTCACACGAGACATTCTAGCTTTGAACAACCGACGATATCGTACTATACAAAAAACACATCACCAACTGACAATGATGCATCGCTTTTGAAGAATTTGAATCGTTTTAAAAACCATGACAATTCAGCCAACAAAGTTAATATATCGGAAATGACCAAAATAAAATCGTCAAAGAGTGCAGAAAACTTATACTTGTCAGATTCACTTCAAAAGTCATCGTCGAATTTAATATTTCACAACAGAGATAATTCCGGTGAACAATCGGCACCGTATTACTATTCGGATCTTTCATCGCAAGACAATTTAAACTTATCAGGTTCCACCACCTCATCGTACAGTAAAAATATACTGTCCGTAAGCAACAAATTAAACAATCAACGCAGAAAAGGACCTGTTGCTAGAAAATGCGATATTAGTCATATACATAATCCCATTCATTCTAGTGTAATGTACAATGACATTGTCGGACAAGACGATGCTCCGAATTTGATTGCGGCAGCCGCTCGTTGTGTTTCCGTTGAATTTTTAAGCGCCGCTGATAAAATGGCTGATATTGATGATAAAAACATATACGAATCCAGCGCATTGAAACAACAGAAGGTTAAAGACAGCACAAATCCTCATACGTTCGGTTCCAAGAACATATATCCATCGACGCACGACAAGACAAGTACGAGCATTCAAAATTTAGACGAGACAACGTCTAGCAATAGATCTTGGGAACAAATAATTCACAATGTTCAGACGAGTCAAGATAATAGCATATTGACGCATTCCAATCTTTTGACTACGCCGAGACCGTCCAATCAAGAGAATAAGAATGTAAATGACAAATCTCCTACGAATCAAAATGTTAAGGTTTCTGACTACGATGGGGAAATGATGTGGGATGAAGATGCGTTATGGCGTGAGAATCTTAGAAGAGTGTCGCATCGTCATGCTAGATCTTTAGATCATTTAGATTCTTTGGCAATTCCTGAAAATATTTCCGGAAGATGCAGCGTCGATCTTAAAACGATGTTGGTTAATTCGACAAATTCAAACGAGAGGCCTCGACATTCTAAAATCACACGAGAGGTTACGTATGTGAATGATAATGTGAAAACTCAACGGAGTGTTACGTCGTTGAAAAGGAAGCAGCACAGGAAGAGCAGTTGTCAATCGGTTCAGTCGCTACCGTCGGTCGATTCAACGAACGAAAACGATGTTTACGTCCAGCTCGTGCTGGATGGTGATAAAAAAACGCACTTTCACGAGGCTTTGGACGACGGGGTGTACGAACAACTAACGGTAGACACTACTAAGTCTGAAAAGAATAACTTTGAAGAGAACCCAACTAACGGTGATGGATTTTTTTTGTTAGAGGACGGTACTAAAAATGAAATTCGTAAAAAATTTGAAATAGATAGAGAAAAATTACGGCAATGGGATCTGATGTCGAGTGGATTGATGAAAAACGAGAGCTCCTGCGTTGAGTCTGAGCTAAATGGGGGGGCTGCGGAGGGAGGTGGCGCACACAATACCACCACTCCACCAGGTATCGCACTCACCTTTTATTTTCTTACATACATACAACAAAATTGATCACACTGATCAATTTAAATGGAAACCTTAAGTTGAGCTTTACTATTTTGTCATTTTTTGTTTAATAAAATTGGTTAAAGTCCAATATATATAAAGTCTAAAAGCATATTGCTAATTGAAGAGTTATACATATTATAATTGAATTAGAATGATAAGAGTAATGCTCGTTGACAATCAACACGTGTTTTTTATCGACATACATATGCTTAGTCTTTACACGGTCAATATTATTGACGTCAATAATATTGACCCGGATGTTTGGAAATTCAATCCAAAAATACCTCAAACCATCAATATCTCAATATACCTTACACGGTCAATATTGACTGTGTAAGGTGCCCATAACTGTGGTTTACTCCTGAAACAAAATTTATTACACAATTCCTAGCAATCATACTTTAGGCGTTTATGTATACTATTTCTATTATGTATGTATGTACATACAACAAAGTAAATTTCATAATAAGTTGCAACTAATGGATAGGGTTTCGTGTATTGTCAAAATTTTTTTATCTCAGTTTTATAAAATGGAATAATTCACGATAGGTTTTCACATCGTTCAAAGTACAGGTTTCCATTTAAACCGATCGTTTTGTATATCAAACACACCAGTGCACACGATCATGAGCATATTCAAACATTCACAATTATTCATTTTCAATTCACAAATCCAAACACTGTTAAAAAATTTTGGCAATAATCCAAAAAAAAAAAACCTATATAAACCAGTTTGTAATTATAATTTTGAAATTTGGCTAATTTTGTGTTGTATTGTAAATCCAATTAGTCTTTTCTTTAACATGGCCTCAATAGCAAAGTTGCATGGTCTATTACATTCGACGAGTTATCAACATCACAATATTAGCCGTTTTCCAAAAATACAACAACGCTGATGTAAATATTATTCGCGAGGATATGCATACGCATTATTTTAGTGTTATAATTGGTAAAATTTTACTTAGCTTCCATTTTGATGAGCGGAGTTGAGAATGCGAGAGCGATGAACCACTCGTTGCCGACAAAGAAACCGTTCACCGGAAGCAATCCTTCATTGGTTCGCACTAACTCCAGAGATATATCGATTCCCGTAAGAGCTGTGAGTCCTAGAGTGAGATCGTCGAGTGCTCAACCGTGGAACAGTCAGAGCAATCACGATTTTGATACGTGTAATGGCCAAACGGTAACATTTCTTTACTAAACGTGATACATGTTTTACAATTGCAATTCTTAATGTGATCTCAATTGATTTCAGCCCCTGCAGAATCACGTGATCGAAGATAATTGGTCCACGATGAGATCACCGTCTCGACAAAGCACGCAACCCATTAGAGCTGTTAGTCCGAGGATTCGTCGAGCATCCGATGTAGACGAAAGGGTTAATGCTTTATTTTATTTGTTTTATTTTCGTGTAAGATTTTTTTTTATTATTTTTTTTATTCATTTTTGTTTAAATTAGACTAATGCACCTCAAACGAATACTTTCGGTACCGAGCATGCATTAAGCATCAACAATTTATCTGCTGGTGAACTCCTCGGAAGAACACACGAAGAACTAGTATTATTGTTGATTCAACTTAGACGAAAACATACGGCTACGGCAAACGCCATTGATCAATGTTGCACGCAAATAAATAGTGTTCAGGTTTTGATTTTTTTTTTAGTTAATTTTATTTTCATTTTCTTCAAGGATACTTTTAAAAAAAGTTCAATCTGTCGATTTATCGTTATTAATGTTGTCCATTTGAATTTTCAGAGTCGCATTAACATGTCCGAAATGATGGAACACAAGCAAGAAAATCTTCAAAGATTGGAACAGTTAAAACACCACCTCATGGAATTGGAAAAACACTACGAGAAGAGCAAACCACTCGTACATTTAGTCGACAATATGGTTAAATTGGGTACGTTGTATAATCGGGGACCTGGAGGATCCGTTCCTACCACTTTGGATCGCTTAGAATACAATCAAATGATTAGGGAAAGAGCGCTGATGGAACAAGCGGCTGAACAGAGACGGTTATTATTTATTTTATATCAACGCATTGTATAATTCGTGGGTTATGTTATTTATTTTTAATATTTTGCAGTTGGGCCGAATCATCAGAGAGTCTTCCACGCGAGCATATAGAACGGCGTGTAGAGGAACTTCGCGCTATGGAACGTTGGGTAGCCGGAGAAGCTGGTACTTTACGCGGATTGAAACAAGATCGGGAATCGGTTAACGGTCCCGCTTTACAGCAGGATTTGTCCCGCGTGCACGCTATGCTTGCTATAAATTCTAAGGTTCGTTCAATTGCAATACGTTAATTCTTGCTAGTCTATAGGTACTCATTATCTTGTTCGCTTATAGAAATTAGAACAGACTGTCGCCGGAAACGCTCGTCTCGAACAAGAATTGATGGTTCTTAGGCATAAACTACAACAGCAACAGATATTGAACAATGGGCATAATTCTAATCCTAGTTCGTCCTACGGTGATTCTGGAATCGATGCTCGAACAGCAGCCGACGCTACAGCGTTGTTGGAAGACGGTATTTTTATTTCTTATTTCATGCACTTACAATACAATCACACTATATTTAATTGTGTATAATATGTATTAACATCAAAGAATTGAGACGAGTCCAACAATTGGTAGGAGACCTTCAAAAGCAACGACAAGAACTGAGCGTAGCCGTGAGACAATTGACTGACAAATCTCAAAACTTAGGCCTATTAACTCCGTCGCAACAAACACACTCTTTGGATACAACGAATACACTAAAAGGTATATTTTGATTAAACTTTTCATATCTTACAATATTGTTTGTGATGTTAATGTATTTTACATTTAGATTCGTCTTGTAAAGTTCGCAACAATTCAATTTGGCTCGAGACAGATCTCGACAATAATACGTTCGTCGAACATGGTACCAGTGGTAATACATCAACGAAAAAATTGACCCCTCTGTACATCGATACACAAAACACCAATTTCTCGAACGATAAAGACAATGCACCGTCTCCGATCGTTAGCGATGAGCTGGGTCAGAACAATATGTTCAGTGAGTATTCAAATCAATATACCTATAGTAAACTTTGAAGTTTTCTATATCAATATCGTATGAACTAATGGATGCTTTATTATTTATAGATAATCTAACGAACGTTGAAAAGCAAGAAATAAAAACAGTACGCATCGTCAAACGTGAGAGTGAAAGGCGGCAACGGGATAGAGAAAGATCTCTTCAGCCGGGTAATTCAGATTGGAACAATCAGCAAACCGGAAGCATTCTCGACCAATTAGTAGAGGAAGATACACTGTCGTCCTATCAGAATAGATCTACTTCATTGCCGAGAGGTTTCCAATCGAACCAATCGCAAAGTTCTTACAGTTCCTCATCGTACGCACACGATACCATCGGTTCCAAATCCTACATACCAAGTGACAGCAATACGTCATTGAATCACCAATATAGATCTCACATGAATCCACCGAATACACTCTCACTAACGAATGTGAATATTCCATTTGAGAATATGTCAGTATCAAGTGCAAACTCCAGCAATAAATACCTTTCGAGTCCGTCGTTGAACAACAACGACTATTTGACTAACCACAAAGACACGTCAAACTATTACTCGAGTAAATACGGTTATCCAGATCAGTATTCTACGAACTACGTACTGCCCAAAGAAAGTGTTCCCCGTTCAATTCCGTATTTGGATAGTCCGGTCGATATAAATCGACCGTTGACAAACGGACCGATGAGTTCGGAACCTTCTAAAAATGGAAGCGTGAGTAGTTTGAACAAAGGCAATGCTGAATTGTCTCCAGTTTTTACCAGCGAAGCTGCTAGACAAATCATCATCGAAATGGCCGGAGAAAAGAATGGATTCATTCAGAATAACAACGGCTCACAACATCGGAGACAAGTGCCCAAAGAGAAACGACGACACTATACCGCTCCTCACGACGTAATTTCAAAGACTTTAGAAAAATCGGGCGACGATGACATATTCTATCAAGAGGTAAAATCATAAATAATATATTGTATTGTATATTGTATTATTTAACTTTATACTAAAAATTATCCATGTTTAGAAATGGTGGAGAGCTCGAGACGACGTCGATATGGAACGTGTACTAAGAAGCGGAGGAATTACAGGTAATAAGCACGGACCACCACCTCTAGTGGCTCCGCCAGATGTAGTCCGTTCTACGTTGCCTTCTGGACCTCTTCCAGAACATTATTCAGAACATACAATTGACCGATTACTTGCGGCACCGAATAAAATACTAATTCCGGAACGCTATATACCCGAACAGGTAATGATTTCATAACCATAATTCTCACATATATTGTATCACATTGGTTTAATTCAAATTTATTGCATTTCAGGCTCCCGAGTTGTCTCCTGAAGAGCAAAAGAAACGCAAAGAAAAAGTTGAATCTATTAAAAAAATGTTATCGAGTACTACAACATCTTGCAGTGATCCCAATAAGGTTAACTGTCTTTTTAAATTTAGTCAGTTTAATGTAAATTTGAAGTAGATGTTTATTTCCTGTAATGCTTTTTAGAGTCCCGACGTTGAAGATAAGCGTCAACGTGAGCATTTGCTGCAACTAAATCAAATATTGGCAAAGCAAGTAATGGAGATGAGTAAAATTGTCGCTGGTAAGCATACTACGAATAATTTTTTCGACAAAGCATGTTTTTGCTCGTACTTTTTCCTAATGTCATTTAAAGTTTTATTATTACTATACTACAGTAATCTGTTGTGTTTTTTGATCGTTATTATTACTAGACAGTTCTATAACTATTCCTTGTAAATTTTGGGCGTGTGTTTTTTGTGAATAATTAGTACTATTAATATTTTTATAATGTTATATAATAACTTTATTGAGTACATCACACTTTTTAACAAGTCAATTTAATTACTCGCTGCCCAGACTTTTAACTTTTCCCCTATAATTCATACTTTTTACACTTTGAAATATATTTTCCATATGGCAAAGTTTGTTCACTCTAGCACACACATTAATAAATAATTAAGTTTTTTAATAATATAAATCGGTGTTTGCCAAACGAGCAAATTATGAATTATGCTAATTATCATTTATCATAGGTCACTCTCTATGTCATAATTTGCTTCCGAGGTTAACATCGTTTTAAAATAATTATCACGACAGTTCTATGGAGCAATATAGTTCAACATTTTTTTTCCATCGTTTAAGTGTTCAATATTAAATTTTCTTCTTGATACTGTATTTCTTATTCAATGTTTCAAAAATTAAATACGATATTTTTATTTAAAGTAGCTAGAAGTTTTTACGCTAAAGCTTTCATGTAAATTTGTTGTATTTTTTTTAAATTGCGTAAAAATCATTATTTTTCTTCATTTTACATATATGCGAAATGTTGTTCATTTACATTCTGACTTACAAACGTATAATTTTTATTACTTTGCTCCCACGATATCGTTCTGAAAAATCTTGCAAATTTTTACTGATGATTCTCAATTATATCAACGTTGATAATTCTGGATTTATTTTGGATACAAATGAGAATCATCAACTGTTAATATAAATACAGAAATCTCTTGTTCATTATGTCTATACATTATAGGTACATACAAGAGCGTTTTGTATTTAGTATATGGGGATGTGATTAACATAATCCTTATATACTTTTATATTATCCGCATGATCTTTTTTTGCTTTTATGTGTTTGTGTTGTAATTTTTTCAAAATTAGGTACCGGAGTTGATAATCCGCAATCAGTGCCCACATCGAGTTCGGCCAATCAAAAATCCTAAATAAATATAAAGCAAAAAAATACATCCAATTATTAATTAGATTATTTGTCACCCATTCCACCATCACTACCACAACTGCTCCACCGCAAGTGCATTTAGCAAATAACTAATGCTTGGTTTTTTCATGTGATAAAAGCTTGACCAAAATTATGTGAGTTTTTTTTATTATTATTTATCAATTAGTATTTATTATGAATATTATTCAATGTTTTTTGCTCCTATTTATTGTTTTATTTCAATTTGTTTACTATACCTATAATATATAAATTCTAAATTTTTCATCATCAAATTGGCTTTTATATAAATTAAATCAAAATTAACTTTAATTATTATGTATTGGAAACGTTTAACGTTTTAAAATTTGTTTCAGTCAAAGCTCTTGAGAAATTACCGAACGAGAGTGAATGCAATTATGACTCGGAAGATCTATCTCCGGACGTTGAGCTACCATTGTACCAACAAAGGGACAACTTTTTCTCTTGAAGATTACAAACACAATAAAGGATAGAATCACTTGAACGTAAAAGGAGTATGATCTGTACGAATTGGGCTAAATGCATTTGTAGTAAAATATTATTACTACATCATCATGTTTGCATTAGTTTTTAATCTATCGAGCGTAGACACGTAGTCGGGAGTGACTCACAAACACGAGAAAGTATTTATTCTAAATTTCTCTTGTGCATATATTTACATCTAAATGTATGTATGTCTTGTATTGTTAACTGTATTCACTGTTGAATCAATTTAGACATATCATCTTATTACTAGCACGTTTACAATCACAATGCTAAACGTACTGTACACTACAATAATAAATTCATACGTTGTTTTTATACTTTGTACATTTGCGTCGGATGTCCCGTCGATCTCCTCGAGAGGTCCACGAATTGAAGATTTTGCAAAGTAGATCACTTCAATGAGTTCACATCGTTGACACTGACAAATCAGTTACTTCCATTTTGAACCCTAAACTTGATTCATTGCACGTTTGTGTGACGTTATTTGTGTATCCAAAACTATTGTGATTATTATATAATAAATACAATGTATCTATAAGTGTATTTAAATATAAAATATACGTTAATAATTGTTACACGTAATCGTATCGGCCTTTATTGTTAAGCATATTGAATACAACGTGCCGATCTTTCATTATAAACTACCAAAGAATGTATTATCAATAGCGAAATGTAGTATCGTGTATAGTTTATTTTTCATCATTATACTGATTTTACCGATGTACTTATTAATTTATTGACATTTAAAATAATGAAATGCTCATTTTTTGTTGTTGTTTTACGATATGCCACAGATGAATTGAACTATGTACTTATCAAATTAAAAAAAAATTGTTAGTATGTATTTTAATGATAGTGATTAGTGCTTAAATGCATCGTATCAATTACTTAGTCGAAAATGTTTATAATCATAAATAATAAAAAAACAAACAATTCTGTCAATGATAGCGTCAATTTGTAAATTAACTTTTATAGATTAAAAGAAACTCTTAGTGAGTATGTGTATCATTCTTCTTATTCGACATTATAAAGCGGCTCGGTGACTTACATTAATATATACTACACAATTTAAATATACCCAATCCGATTCCGGAGAGTGTATTTATATACAATATTGAATATTTATTGAAATCTACAATCTTTTTCGGGCATCTCTTCATAAATATCATTTAAAATTTACAAAATATATAATAATTTTAACTTTGAGGCTAATTTAAATTAACAAATATGAATACAAATACTATCCCTATCAAGAAAATCTTGTAAAATTTATCATAAGACTATAAAAAGGTGACTAGAGTATTGTATTTCTAGTCAGTGTTGCTAAAACGACTTTCTATTAACTACTAGAGTGAGTCAATAATTATGTTTAACTAAAGTATTCCCCGTTGACAATCAATGGGGTGTGTATTATTGACATACAAATGGGCCAACTATGGGCTATTGTAAAAAAATCAAATATAAAACAGGAATTATTTTAATGACAATTTCAATGTGAAGACCATGTCATTTTAATTTATTTTTAGTTTATTGTGCACCTATGTGTAGATGTGATGATTTTTTTTACACAGGTGAAGGTTTTAGCTTGATTGGTCAATTCTTGCCTTTAATATAATTGCTCTTATTTAGTGCAAGTTCTTAAGACAAAAACCGACCAATCAAGTTTAAATCCTCACCAAAATGGCGATTGAGACATAATGTCTATGTACGCGCGTGTAACAAACACTACAGTCATCTAAAAAGAAATTAAATCAATAATGCAGATAATTTTTGACTCGCCCTTGTACAATATGGCGATAGGGATAAATTTTCGTATTCATTTTATAAATTAAATTCGACTCGCAAAATCAAATATTCCTCAGTAGTAGTAATTTACAAAATCCAATGTCAATTTTAACGCACGATAATCAAAAAAAATGTGTTACATTATGTATGTGAGAGACCTCGCGATTGATGAAATTGTGCGAATCGTCTTCGTCGTTGTCAAAGAAAAAACCCTTTGTCGATTTATTCGAAAACGAATAAATGTCTGATTAAAATGAGCTTATTTTTACACGATGTTAAATAAAATCACCATCTACTTATTTATAACAAGCATCTCTGAACGATATTAATGCAACGTCGTAGTATTCAAAAATTTTGTATTTTGTATACTGAACCAGTCAAATTTGTACGTTACTTCATATGAAAATTAAAAAAAAAACCTTCTAGTTGACCGTCAGAATAACGTAATCGTTTAAGTCTTTGAATAGTCGTTAAGCTATTTTACTTTTACGGTAGCTTGTTGTCGAGAGAGCCTATATATTTGCACAATGCGATAGAGCTTTCGTTCCGTTTGCCTGCATACAAAATCACACGTGCTATAATTTGAGCATGTTTCTAGTGCATTTGGATTCTAAAGTACAGTTAGTTAAATATATGAACGTATATTTAAGAATTTATCAACTCGATTTATATAAGCATATCACATACTTTACATAAATTTGTAAACGGGCCCTTATCTTGAAGCGTTCGGGAGTCAAAAACGAATTTTTTCAAGTCATCAATGACGTGACAGTGACGATAGAGCGTTTTAAATTGCTCGTAGTGTGTATTGAATAGCGAAAAATCAACATTTTTAATTTAGCGTTCGTAGTTATGATAGGCATAGTAAGCACGCCTAGAGCAAATTTTTGCTAACACGGCTGTAATAGCTCTCGCGAGCAATGTTTTTGGCACTACAGGTGTTGATTAGCTTTAAATTTGTGTGCCGTGACATTTTAAAAACCATCGATTCAAATTGCTTATTCACAATGCTTTGATGTTAAGAAAAAAAAAAAAGGTATTTTTAAAAATACCTTTTTTTTTCTATTCTTACTCTTAGCACTCTCTCAATTATATTAAGTGCTTGATTATAATAATCAATACATATATACAGGCAAGAAAATTGGTCCTGTTTTCAAACATTTATATCTCAGAAACTAATGAAGCTACGATAATGAAAAATAAATAATTCGTTTAATCCCCTTTTTGATGAATTTTAAAATGGTTTTATTTTCATCGCCGTTGATTTGTTAGTTTCGGAGATTTTAATTTTGGAAACGGGAGCTTTTTTTTTTACCAATATTCAGATTGACCATTGGAGCATATTGTAAACGTATCATATACAAGTTTAGTCAAAACAATTAATTAATTATCTTAACCTTTAAACCGGTATAAAATATACTCCTATTATACACGCCATCAAACTATATTTATCTATAGTTATAATATATTAAAACATATAAATTATTAACTGTTGATTAAAATTATTGTTATATAAACACCCTAAAGTACAATCATGCAGATCATACCTATTTTCAATTGTTGACGTTATTCTTCATTCAACCTTAAAGTGTGACTTATTTTACACCAGTTGTGTGTATCTTTATTGTATAAATCTGTCTCGCTCCGATGCGACAACAAGAGAGCTTAGTGTATTTTATAATTGACGATATCAAGCATTTATACTGGACCGGTTAGTGAAATAGTGAGATCTTCCAATTTAATAACGCATACAAAGTCGACCAGAGCTCGTACAATACTTTCAATATTTCTTTTTTTGCACAGCTATGTCCATAAGTACTCCCTCCAGTTAAACTTGTGAAATGTTACTGTTAGACAATACTTTTTTAGTGATTTTTATTATGACCCAAAAAATTCAATTATTTCGACGGCCTATATCGTTGATTTTTTTACCGTTAGAATTGAACTCGACGAGGCTTAATTTAGTAACAATGAAGTTTGAGAAACACACATCTTTTCAAATGTCAGGTATCGGTCGATCAATCGAAGCGCACAACAATACAATTATTAACGCTTTACCAAAGCTTCACCGGTTGACGCGTGCGTACTTCATATTAGAGAAGATGTGTAGACGTTTGCTCCGAATGTGACATATTATACTAAAACATCAAATTACTTGATGATTTTTATAAATTTTATTTATTCGTTCGTTTTATACGTATCGACGAAATCCATTCACATTGTGTCATATAGGATAATTTTATCTTATTTTGCATATTTTCACATATGTATATGATAAATTACATATTATTGATAATAAATAATAATAAAGATTTCCTCAAAAGTAGAGGGAATGCGTAGATTTAACGTATTTCACAATAATTTTAAGTCAAAGTAGATCTCTACACGTTCACACGTTTGAGTGTATCATATTATATTTATATATAATTACTATCATTATCATTATACGAACATGAATTACCTACAAACACTGTATAGTACTGAGAAATGTCTTTTAATTATTAATTTTTATTTTTATAATAGGCGTTGTGCTCATAAACAAAAAGAAATCGTTTCGTCCACTTTAATTTTATCATGTATGTTGACTGTACATTATTGTAATATATTTGTATACGTATCGTATAAGTTACAAATTTGTTGATATACCTATATTATATTATATGAATACTTTTTTTTTTTTGTAATATTAATTTGTACTTATAAAACGTTATCGAGTGTCATATATATGTTTCTAATTTTTGTTTATGTAAATTTTTTTTTTTTGTCTCGTTTTGTACAAAAATTATACCAACATCCAATGCCAGTTTTGTAAATTTTAGTATTCAGTGAGCGTAACAATAAATATTTCATATACTTTATTACACACACATTAAAAAGAAACAAATAGAATAATATCTATATTTACCTTGTTTCATTTTTATCCTTGAACCCTTTTCTGAAACCGCCAAGATAATAAGAAGAAGATCCAAATATACATATGCACTGTTTCTGTATTGTATCCACTGAACTTTTGCAAAATATATAAGATAAGCACAATAAGCCCACCGTATATTACTATTATTAAAAATGTTAAATGGTTCGTGCAATATAAAGATAATTAATCGTCCGACGATGTACAAACTGCGAATTGTCTAATTTTGGTCAGATCTGCTTGTTCACCCCGTTGGCTGTGCAGCAGGATCACAAAGATATGTTAAACATGTCAAATTTATCCTTCGATTGTGATTATAGCTCCACATGATGATAGGGTCGTTATTGTTTGCTTACATGCAGTAGATACGTAGTCCGTGTCTAATTATGGCATAGAGTTTACGAAAATATAACCTGTATGAAAACTGAATCGTTTAGTAAATAAATAAACATTTCATAGATCTGAAAACAGATATGCTACAGCAAAAGCTTAGCAGGAATTTTTTATATCTTTCGTAAAAAAAGTAATCGATTACAAGAGTATCTACAACACATTTTTCTTTGAAAACAATTAAATGGTCGGTATGCTTGAATAGAGAATTTTGTATTCGTTGTTAATATCAGAATTAAATTATTCCAAACGGATAACTATGAATGCCAAAACACTTTATTTGAAAAGCTTTTCACCTTGATTCAGCATTATGATACATTCTGTATCTATGTATTTTATCATAAAATAATCATATAATGGTATTTTCACTTATCAAATTTTATACAAATCAGCATTGCCATCCGCATGTCCTTTGAATTGAAACTTTTTATTTCGATTGGAATATCGTATACTATCATTGACCCCTAAAATGGTATACGTATTAAATTTTCGTTTCATTTGGTTGATGTGTACATATGTATGTATGTATGTATATACATAAATAGTTTTAAATTTTAACTTTGAACCTTAATACAAATGTACATATGTATTCCTCATTGTATATTAATTTGATTTGTTTGAAGATTTGAAGTACGTATTTTTATTGTACATAAGAATGGTATACGATAGATTGTTTTGTTTACCCGGACGGGCAGCAGCAACCCTCGATTCAGTGATAAGGGAGTTGCAATTTGCAAAAACGAAATACAACCGGCTACCAGTCGAATGCGAATATCGGTGCCGGTCGGTTGTGAGCCGTTCGTTTCAGAATAACAATATATTGCTAATTTTGTAATTGTCGACAATAATTAGCAAGTAACAAACTAGTGATGGCGCTGAACTGTGCTGCGGCTAAGAAAGCCATCAAACGTGACCTCAACAGCAACGTTAAGTGTTTTGGAAATAGGAAGAGCTTCGGTAAGTGTTGTTAAACATAAAACAGTCACTTTTAGTTCTACATACCTATATGTACAATGACTTTATAATATTTTGCAGTCGGTACTGCATATGTAGGTACACAAACATTTCATTGGATAGGTTATACATTGCATTGAAATATTTACAATTTTAGGGCAAACATTTAGGTTTTTTTTATTTTTATTCATTTGCCAAATATTTTTGACCTGTAAAGAAGTATTTTTTGTTGGGTATAAATATTAAATGTTCGATATTTTTCTTGCGTGTAGATTGAATGTCAAAACTAATGTTATATGTACATATGTACTTGGTAAAAACTATTTCGTAGCTCTGAAGAGTGGAATGAAACTTTACCAAGTTTTCTTTTTATGAATGAATATTACAAAAAAATATATCGCATTCTATACAATGTCCTGACAAATTCACAAGTAATGATAAAGTACATATGTACAAATTTTCAATCGAATCCACTTCATAGTAGTGGATATTAATAGTAATAAAAGTAAACAAATTACGACCACATGATATTAAATTAAAAAATTAAACATTTTGCAACAGAGATATACATAATTATAAATGTTTATATAATGTGTAAGAAGTACACGCGAACTATGTATGTATGTTGACGTGACAAAAACTATATGTAGAAATGTAGATTTATCACCAGACTGAAAGAAATGTTGTTTTGGAAAATAATTGTGATTAATTTGTTACATATACAATAAATACGTGCACAATCCAAAGATAAATAGCAAAGGTTGTGAATACTATGTATAGTGAAATTGTGAAAGTACATACAAATATAAGCTTAGATTTTTGAAGCTACAAATAAATAGTAGATAAGTTTATTTATAAATGGATAATTCGTAGAATTTCCCAACATTGTATGTAGAGTGTATCGCTAACTTGCAAAAGCTACATGTTGATAACTGCACTCATTGTTAATTGTTAAGAATATCGTTGCGACTGACCCCTGGGTTCATCGTTTGGAAAAAAAAAAAATACACTGCACGTCTGTTTGAGCGATTGTTTAAACGTTGAACCCCATTAACACAATGATAGTGAACTTTTAATCGGTACGATGCGAGGCAACGGTTTGTTGAAACAGCTGAAACTTCTCAACAGGAAATTAGAAAGTTTTTATGTTCGACAATGTGAAAAACAACTTTTCATATCAATGTCAATGCCATGAAGTTCAAATCGATGAAACTTTCTTGAAAAGTTTATTTTAGGTACATAAACTAATTATTGTTTTTTTCCTTTATCGACAGATAGTAAGAGAGAAGAAGTTGAAGCTATTAGAAGCAAATTTCCTACCAAAGTTCCGGTAAGCATTATATTACATATTACATCACTATTAGCACCGTGGAAAAGAAAATTGATAATAAATACAAGTATAGAATGCATTTCTTGTAATATTTAACTAGAAATTGTTTTAAAACAGTAAATTACATTTGAATTTGTATTATGTTATTATATGTATATATATAATTAAACTAAAAACAAATATAAATCATCTAAAACGAACAACTAATTAAATTATGAAGGGCACATATTTAACATCCTAAAGTATGCGTGTATTTTTGTCTGTTTATCGGTCAGAAACGCTTGACACACTTATTTTTATTTTCATTGAATCACTTTTTTCCTGTAACCCACAGTTACCGCTATTGTTAGTCCACTCATATATCAATAACAAACACCCGTTGATCGTCAACGGGCAATACTCTATTAGATTTATATAAATATGTCTCAAAACAATTCAAAAGTTATAAGAAGAATAGGTTACAATTTATATCAAATTAATTTACAATGTAAACGATAAATTATTTATATTATTCTTAAGTATATAAACTTTGTAATACTGGTCACTAATCAAAGATATAAACAAACTTTCTTAACAGCTCATCGTCGAGAGATATTACAAGGAGAGATCGTTGCCGTTACTCGACAAAAGTAAATTTCTCGTGCCGCAGGAGATTACAATGTCTCAGTTTTTAGTTATAATTAGGAACAGAATGAAATTATTGCCTAATCAAGTAAGTCAAAATATTATAAATACACAATACGTATTTATTGTAATCACAAAATCGATTTAAAAACTTAACTGAACCACAAATCAATATAATTATGTAGGTATTAAAAGAATGATGTTCATTGTCGATGTTTTATGTTAAATAGGCACTATATCTCCTCATTGATAACCGTTCAATGGTTAGCATGAGCCAAACTATGGCTCAAGCATATGGCAACTTTGCAAACGACGATGGCTTCCTCTACATCACTTATGCATCACAAGAAATGTTTGGAGGAACATTTCATCACGTAAGTGTCAATAATAAAATACTTACATATGTAGTTTATTTTAAGATCGAGCCATTCATATTAATATTTATACATACATACATACATTGTATGTACATACATAGATGCATAAAAATATTTTTCATATCAATATTTATTTTTCAAATTAATATCCCATGGATGAAGTTATGTGCTGCTGTGCCACAGTATTGATTATTTCTCATTGCATTTTCTCTTTGAGCGTAAGTATGTAGTAAGAGTGACCGAGGCATTAGGTTTAATTAGATATAAGGTCATAAGTAGGTTCAATTATCATTACATGTGGCTATGTTGCTATGCAATGTTCATAATTGCTTGATCTGTTTGCTTTGCTGAGGAAAACAACCGGGATACATTAAATATTATTCTCATGCTTAGAAAAGTTCTTTCATATAACATGTACATACATATCTGCCAAATTATTAAATGCATTTAAGATAAATGTATACAAATTTTAAAACTTCCAATTAAAAAAGATATTTTCAGTGTAATCATTTCGAGGATAGTATTGTTTATATTTCACTTGTGCAGATCCACATTTTGGAATCATATTTTACAATTTCACCACCAAGTGTTATTGTTTCGAATGCTACACTGTCGATAGTGTGTATAATATCAGACTTGGGTCACCAAAGTGTCAATAAAACTTTCAGCTATTATTCATTGAACACAACATTATCTTACTATTAATAGAATTGTGAGATTTTTACATTGTTGTATTTTGTGTTGAACAATTTTTACTATGACTATGTTGCTGAATGATAAAGACTTTTTATTTTAATAGTCCGGAGTCAATTGGCGAAGAGAATCTTGAACTTTGAATGATTAACAATGTGCAATATTTTCATTACAGAAATCCTGAGAATGTTTTCTGAAGAAATCGATAGAGCACACTACAAAATGCTGTATAAAAGACTGATATTTGAAAAAAAATCTAAATATTTCATTTAAAAATACTATCATAATATCATTTTTTTGTAACAGTGGTCGTATTGAAGCATTTTATTGTCATATAAGCCTAATTTTACATATAAATACTATAGTTAGACATGTATTTTATTAGTATTGTGATTCAATAAAAATATATTACGTTAGTTGAGAAATATGTTTTACAAATTTTGCATTTACATTTGTGAATTTCTTATTTAGTGATTAGTGTTATAGTTGATCTACTTATTTATATTGCAAAAAAATATACACTCAACGCACAAATCCATGAATTATGTGTTGATGATTTATGAATCAATTTAACACATTCACACAATATTAAAATATATTAGTTCATTTACGGTATTGATACTAAGTCATAGCTAAATACACACACTATGTAAATACATTTATTTATTATTTTAATTAATTGTAAAATGTACTTTTATGTCGCACACGAATAATTATGTGCATATATATATTGTCTTAAAATATAATAAAATGAAAATAATTTTTATTGCATGATTGATGAAACATGCGACATTGATTTTATGAAGTTATTGTACAAAACATCAAATTTTATTTTATTCAATAAATTTTTTAATGTAAAACTTGATGGTTTTTTTTGTGTGAATATTGCTTTTGAGTCGCTGATAAATTTGCAATAATCATTGTGCAAGACTTTTCAATCCTTATTATTCTAACCTTCGGTGATATAAATCTAATGACGTTAACAAGATGATAAACTTTGATATTTATAATCCAATAAATAATAGCATAATCAATGTAGATAACGTGATTTGATCAAACAAAACTTTTAAATATTTTCACCAATATGGCATATTATGAGCTTTTGATTGCTATAATTGATATTACAATCGTTAAATTTAAATTTAATTCAATTTAAAACTAAAGTTAAATTTTGCATAAAATCGTAGATTTCCACTTTTATTGCAAAACATTGGGCATATAATTAACCGTTCAATATTTAATAATTCGGTTTTGTTTAGTATTACATATGTATGTATATTCGAAAAGTTCACTAAAAAATTATTTTTATCAAGTAGATACATCTGATTTTTGCATACATAAGTATGTATGTACATACATAGATGTGTTAATAGTTTTTGTCATGTTTAAATTAGTTTTTTCAAGAAAATACTACTTCCTAGACATTTCCCATTAATACTTGACATTTACTAATAACACTGAGAAAAAGTATTCATATAGTGAGAAAAGATAATCGACGAATGAATAAAATACTGAGCGAAGAATTTAAAGAATACTTAAAATTATATTTAAAATGCACTTTTATACAGTCATATAAAGATAAATTTGTATTTACAATATCATTTTATGTATTTTGATAAGCGAATAATATTAATTTGCTATGATTTGAGCTTTTGCAATTGCAAATAAAGATATGTCATGGCCGATCAAAAACTGTTCTTAGACCAAAACTTTTCGCGCACAATTGTAAAATTTGACGTTTGACAGCTGTCATTTCAAAACACTCGCACGCTTTAAAATAAAACACGCTTTAACGCTAAAGTTATTCAAAATTAGATTATCAATGTAAAACAATGTCACAATCAGTATTATCATTACGCTTACACAAAAGTGTCATCGAAAAGTTGCGCGAAAATGGCTATCAATATTACGAGGACATTGAAAAATCCACTGTACCATGGGTCAAAGAAATATTAGATGAACTTAGACAAAATACTTCCACATTCAAATTAACGTCAGCTCTTCATTGTTGGCAGTTAAGTATAATAGTTTTAAAAAATGTACTACTTTTCCTTTACATACGAGTAATAAATCAATTTGTTAACATTTATAGGCTGAACTCATCAACGAGAGTATCGTCACGATGAGTCAATCACTCGACAGAGCACTCGGAAACGGTATTCCTCTGGGTAAAATTGTAGAATTGTGCGGATTGCCTGGAAGTGGAAGAACTCAATTATGGTAATGATAAATAATCCGCTATCCAATGTTTTATCATTGTTATTATTCGTTGAATTTTAAACAAACAATATTATTGTTACCTATTTATAATCTTTCAATTAGGTCAAAAACAATCACATCAATCATACATGTTGTTTATGATGAATTTGTTTCAGTATTCAACTTTGCGTGTGCGTACAAATTCCTTCGGAACTCGGAGGACTCGGAGCCGAAGCTGTATATATTGATACGTCTTCAAATTTTAGAACGTCTCGCCTTTTAGGTTCACACTCGTTACATTCGATTGTATGGCTATATGTAAATTAATGACACATTAGTTTAAAATGTACTTTAGAGATTGCAGAAGGTTGTAGGAAGTATGTGTTTGAAAATGTCGACAGTTCAGAAAGCTCTTGGGATGTGAAAGTATTGAACGGTATTCATTACATAGAAACATTCGGTGTGTCTGAATTTTGCGCTTCGCTTGTATTGTTAGAGGAATTGTTACAAACGAACAATAACGTATGTATTATTTCATACTCGAATATTGCCCGTTGACGATCAACGGTCGCTTATTATTGATACTGTCGGTTCACTCACACGTCAATTATGAACACACGTTGACGGTCAGCGGGCAATACTCTAATATTACAATCATATGAAAAAGTTGTATAACTTTAACTTTTTACAGATCAAATTAATTGTGATTGATAATATTGCGTTCCCGTTCAAAGTCGACTGTTCCGACACGGATCGTACTGGTATATTATGTCGCACTATAACTACGTTGAGGAAAATTGCTGTACAGAAAAATATTGCAGTACGGCTTTCATAGTTTTATATATTATTATACATAGTAACCGTATTATTTGAATGTAGTTGTACTTCCAGATCATTCTAACTAATGAAATGACTACCAGGATAGGTATCGGTGTCGTGGGAGCATTAGGCGGTGTGTGGGCTCACTGTTCCGGCTTAAGACTCTTCATGGCACCTCCTCATGTAGCCGTAACTCATAATACTGGAAAACCAGATTCGGTCGCTGAGATTAAGGTGTGTAAATACTCTTACAACTGTTATAAATTCAATCACAAAGTTATTTGTGGACATTCTTATACTCTCCGAACAAATTACCTATGTAGTATTTTCCCATGTTCGTGGTTTGAAGCAGGGCTGGTGGAGTAGGTAAAAAAAGTCCCAACATGATTCAAATTTCAAAAACAAATTAATAAAAAATGGCGATAGTTAAGCAATGACTAATTGAATGCTGATGCATGGGTCTGTTTATCCCCTTTCACCCTCACAATGGCCGCAAAACTCACAAATTGCACAATAGTGCAAAAACAGATGTAGGGAGATTATTTGTCGATTCAGACTCCAACTCCCCAGCCCTGGTTTGAAGTCCTTAAAGCAGTTCCTGAGGTCTATTTTAGTTCTAAATGCTAACACTTAAAGATCTTTTATGTTTTAAAATTACATTTTTGACTCCTCGAATCAATATTTTTAGTAAATTACTCAAATAATTTTAAACCCACAAATAGAAATAATCAGCATATTCAATGGAATTCAATACAATCTTAATAACAAATACTTGCGTGAATTAACTCTAAAAAAAATCAAGAAAGAAGAGTTGTTTATCTCAAAAAATAAGGAGCTTGTTAATTAATTTAGTTATCCTAATCACACCGAAATTCAATCTTTGGATATTTTGTACATATGTACATATGTATGTGAAAATTCGCTATAGACATTCTCCTAACAGTTAAAAAGACCTAAAAAACAGCTCTAAGGAAATCCAGTTTCGTGCCATTAACTTAAAAGAAGACGCAAGCGGTCATAAAAACACAAGGAGAATTAAAATTTGTGCTTATAATGGAGAAATTTTTCGATTTTGTTTATAATTTTGTTCATTCTGTAATTAAAACATTTGTATTGCAGATAACAAAAGACGGGATAAGGGATTGCGGATGAGGTCAATGAAAATTGTACGTTTTTTGACACATTTTATTCCAACATGCTAGTATTCTTTTAATTTTACAATCCTTGCAAATTCTATCAGCACCGATCAAAAGCACGTCGACGGCAGAGTGTACACAAAATAATAATATATATTATATATATGTTTATATATAAAATCGTGCAATAAAATTTATAAAAATATGCTTGTATACTCCAACGTTTTACGCTTCAGAGAAAAAGCTTCAAAATTTCAACAGACGGTAAAATTTCACAATACATTTATATTTCAATGAAATACGATCAATATAAACTTTCTACTCTATAACATTTTTTTTTTTTGTTATTAATTAGTAAACATTAATGTTTTTTGATTGAATGTTTTAAAATAGTACAATTTTAAATGGGAATTTGTTCAAATTTAACAGTAGTTTGTTTACTAATTCGGTAAATATATAAGAGCACACGGCGATGGCGGAAGATGTATCTATGAGGCGAGGGTGATTAGCACGTC
Source organism: Parapsyche elsis (assembly GCA_022651745.1). Classification (NCBI taxonomy): domain Eukaryota; kingdom Metazoa; phylum Arthropoda; class Insecta; order Trichoptera; family Hydropsychidae; genus Parapsyche; species Parapsyche elsis. Next base: position 2,975,057 of record JAGVSN010000049.1, read on the forward strand.
TTTGAGGTCTCCGGAAAGATCGTCCTGGAAACACAGCCATCCGTCAAATACCGTCCAGATTCCACAAACAGGACACACAGTGACCAATCACAAACCTATCCGACTGCCTCAAATTTTCAACGTTGCATCCCCCTCTCCCACATGCATTTATAAAAATACTTAATATTTAAATAAAAAAAAAAAAATATAATAAGAAATGCTGCTTAAAATTGGAATGGAAACTGTGACTAATATTAATTAGCCAACGTGACCAACAGATGACTGATGTCTCCACCGACATCGTCCTGTAAATTAAGAATAAAATTCGAAAATATAATACTCCATATATACATTATAGGAATTTGATCTACGTGTGTAGTTAAGAATTTAACCTTTTGTTAACTTCAGATCATGCAATTTAGTGATTTTCAGATATGGGAAGAAAAGAAAATTAGCCGATGTCCACAATAGACAAAGCAGTGCTTAAGGATAGGTTTGCGTCCGGTGGGATAAATTAGAACGACAAGGACAACGTACCATAGTACAAACGAAAACTAAAAAAAATAATAGCAATAACCTGACTGTTACAAAAAAAAGCCTTGTGTATAAATTTTATGTTACATTCTTAGAAATAGTAAAGTATCAGTTCCAACACATTTGAGAGATTCAAAAATTTGGCGAAAAATGTTCCAAAAAATACCACGCATTGACTTTTCTCTTTAAATTTAAATCTTAAATGTTATGTACAATTTTGTGCATTTGAAAAATTTCGAGGCCGACATTTCTGAAACGTACACGATTCTTTTACTCGACAAGTGTCAGCAAGACCCGCTTGTAATCTCCGGATGTGTCCCCCTGGAAAAACGTCAACCAAATCAACCATCAGCTCATTCAAGAGCTCAAATTTTTTTCAATAAGAATATATATGTCGCATCATGCTTGCGATATAATAGATAGATTAATTAATAAAAAATAGAATCAAAAAAACATGTAGCAAGGCTTTTTATACTGCATTCAAATGTAAGAATTAGTATTTGAAATAATTGAAAATATTATCATATTTTAATCGTGCTTTTAATTAAAAAAACAACAAGAAAAAAATTTCGTTAAAAAATGAAAATCATTTTAAATTTAAGAAAACAAACAAAAGAAAAAGATTTAATTTCAGCATTAGCAGGAAAATGTTAATTTAATTGATGAAATTTAAAATATTGTTCGATTGTAAAATAATTAGCATATTGTACACTTTGAACGTTTCCATTCAAAGTTTACAATATGCTCTCAATATCATTACTAATAAGTTAATTACGGGGCAAACGGACACTAATACAAATAGAAAATCGTAAAAACTACACTATGCATGTTTCCAACGTGTCCTTCTGTCTCGCAATCACCTTATACGTATTACATAATGTTAGCAGATGATAATGTATTACTCATGCACTAATGAAATGTATTGGATGAGGTATCTAATTGTTTCAATAACGATAATGGTGATGATCACATTTGCACTCAACATCAACAAACAGAAACATGCAATCGCAAAATTCAAATACTTTCCATGTGAAAACAATGTCAAAGTAAGCCGATATAGATTGGTGTACTTACAGCGATCCAACTTTCTACGGACTTGCCGTACTTCTCTTCGAAAGCTTGCTTGATATCTCCCAAGTCAATTTCGGAGCGGCTGACGACAATGCGAATGAGGGTCTTGTCTTTTGTTCCCATGCCGGCCATGGAGTCGTACAAACGCTCGGCGAAATAGCCTACTTTGCTCTTCACACATTTGACTAAAAATAATGAACAATACATCAAACTCCATTGTTGAATCACTTACGAGGATACATCAAATTGATTAGTTTACTAACCGATGCCCAAAAGGCCTTTCTCAATGCTTCCAGAGAATTCAGTTTTGATGGTTTCTTCGATATCCTTTCCGGTGATAGATTCATACTCCACGAAGATCTAATGTCATATAAAATATTAGTATTAAATTGATCATAAAACGATATTTTGTATTAAAAGATCGGAAACTTGCCTGTCGCAGTTGTTGGTAAGAACGGGTGATGAGGATTGCGTTGAAGGTGGATTCGTCTGTGCCCCATTGGCCGTCTCCGGCGGATGCGAGAGCTTCAGCATCAGCGGTGGCTGCTCCTTGGTCGATACCTTGATTCTCATCACGGTTGGCCATGCAGAGAGATACGCATAGACGTTTGAAGTGGCCGGATGTGTCGCCCTTCAGATCCTTCTCCAAGGATTTTCCGTACACTGAAATGCGCCGATGAATTTCAGTGAATGTTAAATTTAATCAAGTTCATAGAAGACGCTTGATTTAAAAGGAATACTCACGTTGTTCGTAGAATGCGGAAATGGTACGAATACCATAGTTGGAAAGTGTGCAAAGGATTTCCACGATAGCTTCTTCGTCGGTTCCGATTCCGGAAATGGCGTCATGCAACTCCTTGGCGTAGAAGTGAGGCAATGGGGTCATCAAAGCGAGGATCACATCTTCAAACTTTCCGCCGAGTTCGCTTTTCAATTCGCTCATCAAATCCTACAATACATTAACAGAATTAGTTAAGGTGAGAATACATCAAAAGTAATGAATTAATATGATTTTTAAATAAAATTGTTAATTTTTAAACGTTGGGTACTGATCGGAAAAGTTCTACCTAGTATTGCATAAGCGCCATCTATTGACTTTATTTAAGACTGACATTTCATAGTTGAAAATCTAGGCAATAGATGGTGCAATTGGTTAAAAACTATGCTAATTAATTATGCGGTGGGAATATTTCCAACCGGTACCACAATTTACATTCTTTTGAAATAATTTGTCTGGAATCGATGAATTTGTAAAACTATATAATACCTTTCCGTATGCTGTTTTGAAAGTTTCAGCGATTTCCAAGCGTTGGACGATGCCACGACGAGCTAGGACATCAATGATGGCCTTCTCGTCGGTTCCAAAGCCTTTCATGGCTTTGCGAAGCGTAGCAGCATCAGCTTCAGCATCGAAAGGCTCTGCTGGATATACAGTCGGAGTGCACTGAAAAAGATAAACAAACATTTCAATACAAAGGCACAAAAATCAACGCACTAAAAAAAAATCAAGGTCTTCACAAAACCTATAATACACATACAATTAAGAAATAATTCAAGGTTCATGGATTATGTCATACTTTGAGGCATACAAATGTTTTTTCAACAATGCGAAACAATCACAATGTTTTAATACATATTATAAACATACATACGTGTGTTGTATTATATTCCACACCTTGTACGTATACTGATTAGCATGCCCACACTAAGCCCACATTAGAATGTAGACTTTGCTGAGACCTTATTGTCAATTGAATCTACATAAATGTCGGTCGTCGGCTTGTTCATCGATGACGTTATGGTGAATTCTCATTTTCTCAGTGCTTATTTATAGACGAATACTGATACTTTGTCAAGTGTTCAGTTCAGACAAGAGAGCATACATAGAGACAGGACATGTAATATCATATAATACAAGCAGATGTGTATGTTTATTATTAGAAATCAAAAAAGAATCATTCACCTTGACTGCAGTGGTATGAAATTTTCTTATACAATATTCATTTGCATAAATTTTCCATACATTATTAAAAAAAAAAAATTCAATCGTAAAATAAGAGCCATTAAGCGAATCAAATTTACAATGCAAACGTTGCCAGAAGCGAATTATTTAGTCGTCATCGATGATTCAAATTCTAATGTACTAGTTGCCTCAATTGCTATAATTTACTATGACTCGTTGTATAAATTCCACTGGTATTAAATTTAAATATATGAATTAAATTGTTTTAAATGTTGGCTGTACAAATAATTCCACTATAAATAGGCAGGCGATTATTGCGGTGAAATAAAAACCACTGTTATCAAAATTACAACATCCTTTCGACGAGTGTGAGTACATTTAGCAAAAAAATCAAATATTTGTTTAAGAATTTTCCGAGTAAATTGCCAAGTACACGTATTTCTTGTGAGCAATTTACACAGTCACACTTTATTTCGTGTGAATAGTGTAGACAGGAATTTAGCGTATGAGTGAAAATTGCAAAAGTCCATTTACTAGATGAAATTTGTAAAACTGGGTGTACACGCTGATGAGGGGTCAATTATGATTAAAGTTAGCGTAAAATTATCACGCAACCCATAGGGAATGACCATTTTGTAAATTGGTTCTTGCGAAACGGTCATTTGATGATGGATGCCAGGAAAATATTGTTGAAATACACGCTATTCTCGCTATCCTTGACCCAATATGTAATTGTAAATTTTTCTATAGCTAACTCGGAAAATTGCTAATACTTTAATTATTATTAATTAGTGTTAGCAATTTTCCATACTATTTTTACAATATAAAACTTGTCAGAATTGCTTTGTATAATGTGAATATAAAATTTTTATAAGAAAAAAGGTTTAAAATCCACGTAATTTTCTTTAAAAAGTAAAGGTAAATTACACTGCGGTTTACTCGAAATGTTTTTTATTGTAATATATAGGTACATTGAACATATACATAGCTAAATTGTGATGAGATTTACTGACCTTGAACTGGAAGTATTGCTGAGAGTCTGCCATCTTGATTTGTGTTGGTGATGATCTGCAAGCAAACGAGATAAATCAACAACAATGGTCTTCATGAGAATCATGCACACGGTGACCTTGGCGCAAATGTACCGAAAATTGTAAAGAAACCCATACACGTTGACGATTGATATCATTTTACACGGTACAAAGAACTGACAGTAATGACAGAGTTCAATAAATTTGATTTCATTGAGTATAAATTATTATATTTCAATATAAGTGTTTGCCATTTCAAGATAAACTAGGCGACTGTTACTGTACAAATAAAACAAAAATATTATATGAAACGTTGACACACATTTGGATCTTGGAACTACATATGTACGATAGTATCATATTATGGGCTTAACTTAAACTTAGTTTTCTATATAGTTGAATAGAATTCATCGAAATGGAAACCAACTGGTAAACGGAAATTCGATTTCACAGAAAAATTAGGTTAAGGTTGGAACCAACACACAATGAAGTCGATAGTGGCTAATGGACTGTATAGGTACAATATAAAACTTCTCGCCTATCATTATCATAGTCGATACTTAATGATCGAAGTTCAATATGTATGCATAAAACATTCATGACAATTATTCTTGTTCGGCTCATAATGCATGACACATGGTTGTCATATGCATTTCATATGAGTTTGTCGTATTTAATTTTTCCTGCACATTACAACTCGGCTGTTCAAATATTATACATATAAACGGTAAAATGTGTTCATTAAAATTGTTTGAAAACTGTGTTCTATTTTAGTGCTTAATTACATAGTAATGAGAGCGACGTTGAGCGATAAACTCAACGCATACTAATCAACGCATGTTGTTTAGTTACAAAACTAAATAGCAACAGAATGAGTCATCTTTACAAATAAAAAAAAATGATAGTAACTTCGACATTGACGGTCATTTGAGTTGATATTTGACACTGAAAAGTCATTGTAGATAGATATGTCATACATGGACAACCAAATCAAATTTGCATTGACAATTTTTTCAGTACCCAGTACCGTAACTCAAAAAGAGAAACTGCAGTGTCTTAATTGCGTTTCTAACTTAAATTTATGGATCATTCGTTCCGATCGATTTTGTCGATAACACCCACTAACTGCTAAAGAAAGTCCGCTTCCGCCTTCATAGTCATTAGTGCCATGTTTTCATCCAACTTTTCACATCAATATACATATCCCACGTTGAATTTAAACAGTTCCTTTTTCTTGTCAGAATTTCCATTTAGATATCTGTACATTTTCTAAATGCGCGAAATTCGCACGCCAATTAACTTAAAAATTTCGGCCAAAAAACTAACTACATACATTCCGTTGCCAAGAGCGGATCCGCATAAATCAGGTCAACTGAGGTCAACTCGAAAACTTTGCACAATACTGCGATAGTGTACAATGTATGCAAGTTTTGTTAAGCCGGCACCAGATGATACGTCCGCTCGCCGAATATTTAAGCCTTCTTTTTTTAAGCACGATTTCACATATGTCTGGCGTGGCGAATATTCGGCGACCACACGTTTGGATAATAAATTTAAAAGGGTGAAGCCTATCTAGAAGCATAACTTGTTTTATCTGTTTCTTCTAACGGCGTGTGTTAAAAGGGACGAAAATACGTATGACGACGCCTACTTTGCTGTAAGCGCCAATAGAATTCTAGTATATAAGTATAACTTAAAAAAATGTACAAATAACACGTTACGTTACCTTTTCTATAAGGGACTGAGTAATATTTCATCTCAAAAAACAAACAATAGGTGAGTGAACACTATTTTTTTCTCACTCAATTAAATACATAAACAGTATTAGAAGTATGTTAGATGAATTGGGATGGGTGAGTATTAGAAATTGTTTAAAATTAAGTACATTGTCTTTTGTTTATAAGTTATTGCCAAGTTATTTTAAGAATTATATCATTAGAAATAGTGATATTCATAGTTATTCTACTAGTCAGACAAAGACAGCTGGTGGTGTTTTTCACAGGGGTGTATTAATATATAATGCCTTCTAAGACAATAGATGCATTCTTGAAAAGTGTGAGGAGACACCTCTGTGAGAGATAGAAGTTATGTATAAGTATAGTGTATAATGTGTATTTGATTTATGTAGTTGTTATAAATATGTAATAGATGTAAGTTAAATTAGCTAATTAGCTATTATTATTATATAAAATAAATAAATAAACATAAAGAATCGACGACCAAATGGTATTATCATTCAATATATTCGGTAACCGGACAAAAGAGAACATGATTTATATATGTAATTAATTAATAAATAGATATAACATATCGACATACGACAAAAATAAATATTTTATTTCTATATTCCGCTTTGGAACAAAAATAAAAGAAAAATTTAGTTTTCGTACAAAAAAAAAACCATTTCAACCTACAGTCAATCATGCGACACAAAATATCATGCATTATTAACATTTCAATTAAAAAAACGCAAAATGAAAAATGCAGAGCGTGTACGACGCGCATTACCGCTTAAACCGAGTCGCATAAAAAAAAGAGCAAGCAAATACGTGGCTAAAATGAGACGCCGGTTTTGCAGAAAAAAAAGAAAAAAAGTGAGCTAACCCATGCCAATTTAATTTACGCAACCCACATCAAATTACAAGACACTTGACACAATTTTCATCCGGAAAATTAACTAAATTTATACGATATAAAACTAGGCGCGGCTCGAGAGAGATCTATACACCTACCTACCGGCGAAACAAATACCACTGATTTAAAACGATTTACCAACAATTGTTTCAATATAATTGAAACCGAACTGATGAAGGGTTGATAGGGGATGATTTTCCAATGTTCACAATATTAAAAAATGATTTTCCCTTACCGGTGTATTTGACAATAAAGTGCGAAGACTGTGAACCGAACCGTTCGTGGAACGCGACTGGTTAAAAACGATCCACTATAGCCGGTCTCGACTCTGAGTATACTACGTTCGTGTATCGTGGGCAAAATTTATATATATGCAAGCTCGAGTTGTGTTCCGGCAATTTCGATAAAGTAATCGTGGAAAACTTGTTCCGTGTTGATGACGAATTGAAAGTACGCGTATCATACGATAGTGTCAATGTTCTGGTATTGAAAAAAAAAAGTGGTTAGTTGTCTGTTGGTTTTATGATCTTATCGTTTGTTTGTGTTAAAATTTCACTGTAAGTTATCAGTTTGAAGTATTATGTGGAAAGGATGCAAGAAAAAAAAGAGGTTTGTATCAAATGTTTTAGTTTTTAAAATGTTGATTTGTGGAATCAAAAACGCAATTTTAATTACTTCCAAGTTAATTTTTATACTTCTGTCTGATTTGAAGATTGGAAAAAAGGATGTTCTATTGGCGGGGGGATCTGCTATTTTGTAAATTTATCACGTAGCTATTTAAAAAAAAAGATTTAATCTTCATTAATGAATCTTAAATTCAGCACATATGTACATGAATTCCGATTTTTTAAATCTTTGATGTTAAAATTTCAATAGAATAAATATACATATACTTACAGAATCATCGATTCAGCTACAGTCTTATTATGGTGAAATAGTTGGTTTTGATCGGTGTAAAATTAATTAAGGTTTAGTTAGGTTTGGTTAAAGTTAATTAACGTTTGTGTAACAGTTAAGTAACGTTTGATTGTGTTTTAAAAATAAGCTTTAAATAAATTATGAAAATAGCTTTGATTGCACTATCGCAATAAGCTTAATCCAATCAAGTTTGATTAGATGCTTGAAACTATATTAATAAGTAATCTTGCGTAACACGCGTTGATTTATTATTAGATTATCAAATCGTGAGCGTTTTTTGAATACTTGATTATTATTATTGGCTCTTAAGACTGTCAAAATTAAGTAATAGAAGAATCATAATCGATGTAATTTTTTTTATATAAAGTATTTAACTCTCCAATAGATAGTCAAATTGTTTTTCATTCGACTTTTCGTTTGAAAGTACCGGTGCGTGTTACCCATTCTGGTTTTTTATTGGATTGTGAAAATACTTCACATAATAATTATTATCTTCATCCTCCCATCCCCAGAATAATTAGATATAGAAATTAATACTCTGAATTTATTGATTTTTTTAATGCTAATCTTTTGTCCCTTTGTCCCTTTTGTCCCAACGACATTATTTCTTTTAACATATTGTTCTTCTCAACATAATTTATTTATTAGTTTTTTTTTCCTTTGTGTTTTTTTTTTTTTTTAATTTAATATATTATGTATTTTATATGTTAAAGGCCTAATAGGTGTTTAATAAATAATACATATTAAATTGACAATTTTTCAACAGTAATGGAAAATCAGTGAGTTTTTCAGTGAAATAGGAAATTATTAGAAACTAGTCCTATTAGATTCTAATTAGAATCAAACCTGACTTTGAGTATGAAAATGTATGTAAATGAAATGAATGTTGTTGAATATTGAAATAGTTTCGTAGTATGTACTCGCACAGTCCGAAATCGATAAAAACGCATGACGTCACTTGCGTTCTAGAAACGTTCAAAATTTTATAGACCCTCACTCGATGAGCGAACGAAGTATATTTTGATGCTGGCCTTCTTTTCATCGTCACGCCCTTCTAACGATGACATCATCGTGGGGATACCGCAAAGTCCATCCACACTCGCTCGGGATACCTTCAGAATTCCATCATCAGCTCAAAACAAACAAAAATTCTCAGAACAACATAAATCAGAATGAAAACCGCAGCTCGATTCTACCCACCAAGATATCTGCACCAATAGCACTAAAATAATTTAAAGTTTTTAGCAACTCAAAAGTTATAACAACTTGTAATTTGGAAAATAACTTATCTCAATATGTAGGTAGGTTCTGTTAACTTTTTTCATATCAAATTATTGTGCGTACTCTAAAAGAACCACCTACAATTTATTGTCATTCAAGTGCAGCGGTTCTTAGCTCATTTCAATTTACGTATGGGTTACCTAGAACCTCATTAAAAATGTACCACAGGCGAACTTTTCATGTAATTTTAATATTTTAATTCCCTAGACTCTAGAGCACGGGTTCCCAATCTATGGGTCGCGACCCCAAATGAGGTCGCCAACTGAAACGGTAAACTAAAAAAAAATATTGACTATAATGCAATTTTCTGTCAGTTATGACGCATCGATGGGAAACGTGGATGCTAAATTCAAGAATGCTGCTACGTAAGATCCAGTGCACACGGAGAAGTATAGAAATATGTATGCTTTGTATAACAAGAAGAGATCGTAAAAGAAATACATGGGTAAAAATTATGACCAAAGTGGCAGATATAGCAGAACGTGTGAAAAAGTTTAAGTGCAATGGATGGCAGATGAACGCGAGAAATACTGGAATGGTATCCGAGAGGATGTGAAAGAAAGCAAGATAGACCGAGTGGACGATGGGCTGATAAATCGAGAAGAATGTGTGGAGTCAAGTGGATGCAGATTGCTCAAGACAGACAGGAATGGAAGAGGATTGGGGAGGCCTTCATCCAACATTGGATGGTGAATGGCTGAAAATGATCATTTTTAATCGGTTTCTCGATGTTTTTTGCCTTTTTTTGTCACTTGGCTTTTAGAAAAAGGGGTCGCGAATCGTTAAAGGTTGGGAGCTTGTGCTCTAGAGTCACGTCGACAGCTTTATCTGGAAAAACATTTTCACAAATGTATTGATTGGTCTGGTGCATAATCCGCAAACTATTGATGAATTGGGTTTTGACGTACCTAGTCAATTTAGGTTCCTCAGAGAACATAATGGTTATGAACATTATCCATCCCCATGGCTTGAATTGACATGCTAGCCATGTCTCCCGTTGTAAAAGCCATTAAATTACTCAATCAAGCTGCCATACACGTTGACTTATTTAATGTTAGTTAGGGGAGTTTGATTGAGGTGTTGTTAAATGTAAGATTTTAATATTTCAAAAAAAAATTTTTGTTTGTTCTGCATATGTCTTTTTACTTTATCCTAATCGGATAAAGTATTGTGATCGTGCGAAAATTCGACTTCGAGATTTTGACTGATTTGGATCAAGTATCATCCCCTGATCACGTTTTCATGATTTCTGGAAAATGTCTGTATGTCTGTGTGCTATGTGTGTGTGTGTATGTCTGTGTGTTTTCTCCGAAACTATCAAGTCTATCAAGCTGAAATTTCATATCTATTATTTTCACGTAAAGTTTAAAAGCCATAAGGAATTTGGTCAACATCAGTCAACCGGAAGTAGGGTTTTTTTCGTGCAGAAAATTCAAAAATCCAAAAAAAAATCATATTTCCGAAACTGCACCGGGAATTTTCTCCAAATTTTTTAATGATGTACTTGCTTGGGTACAGTAACGATTTGGGAAACTGTAAGGTTACTGTGATAAAATGTTGTAAATAAGTAAATAAATTAAATCAAGTGAGCTTTCTTATATTTTCCAAGTAATTATATAATCTATCAATAAAGAGTTCAATTTATTAATGAAATTTTATAACATTTTTCTTTTAATTGTAATTTTTTTTATTTATGGATCTTTTTTATTGAAGTTTTTTTGAACTAATGTAAATTTTAGGGATTCTATTTATGTTTTTTTAGGCAATGTTTTGCTGCTGTTAAATCGTAAGCATATTTTAAATATGTAATGCAATGGACCAATAGTTATTCATAAATTGAAAACTACCGTCCTATTTTAATTACTTACTGTAAGAATAAAATTAAAGTTTTACTTAAAAATCAAATCACATTTCTTGAAGAAATGGAAATAGTTTAATGGGTCAAAAAGAGCATGCATTCTCTTAAAGGGTTATTGATGGTGAACCTAACATAAATGATGAACGATTACAATACATCAGACTAGTTGAATTGGCCGAATTGATGATCGTTTTGACGATGGACATATCCTGCGTAGAAGAGTTTGCAAACGATGAGCTCATTGAACTGCCATTAAATCCATTGAAAGAAGTCGGGGGGGGGAGATCACAGTACAATGGAAGAAGATGTACAATACTTTAGATCTGTTTGTTTTCAAGGATTTATGAGTGTTTGTGTCAGTTTTGAGACTTTGGCTGTGATTTGAGAGGAAAGAGGGAATGGCGCCTCACTGTCGCCAAAAGGAATCGTAAAAATGAGGTCGTTTCACGTAAAATTACTACGTTTGGATCAATAGTTTTTAAGGCCACGACCTATAGTCGTAAATAGGCACAAGGGTATCCCTTTTGGCTTTTGGTATTTCACGCAACGCTGCCACTCTTTGAATGGACCTTCGCACATAAAAACAATTAGATTATTACGTGTTTTTATTTTTAGGCTGCGGAATATGCGTGACTTGGTTTTACACTGGTGTATAAACAACATAGTAGTGATTCACTAGTGAAAATACTATAAACTAGTATTGCGTTTGTTTGTTGTTTGTGTAATGAGTTGAGTGGTTTGCGGTGTATAGAGCATAATTGTTTTTGATGGATTTTCATTATGAGGAAGATCCTTGAACCTCAAATAGGGAATTTAATACTACTATGTGTTTTTAAATTTACCTAAAATCGTTCGCATGTGAAAAAACCACAAAAAAAGCAATTCACGTGGGAAAAATGATTGTTTTCTATTGCAAAGTTATGGAAAAGTGTTACACGTTGAAATTAATGCTTTTTCGCAGCGTTTTTTAAAACGTACTCGAATAATTTACAAGGTGTAAGAAAATTAGATATTTATACGCAATTGGCATTTTCGAATCAAAACTCGTTCGAATCAGTGCTCATTTCTTTCAAACAATTTGATAATACATAGTGCTTTGGTAAATTTTAAGAATTGTATTCGGCGAATGCACGCATCGTTTGCAACCGGCTTTGTAGTAAAATCGTTCATGAACAATATTGTACATATGTACATCAGTGATTCCCAAACTTTTTAGAACGATCTTCTGCCCACTGAGTCTTCGTGCAATCGTGTTATTTGAAAGCGAAATCGTTTCGACGTCTAAACTTCTTTCTTGCTCTTATCATCAGACATAACTTCAACCGTGTCTTTTGTTGCTGGGAGTTCTGGAGTATTCTTAGTATCTCTATTCTACCAAAATCCGATTTTTAAATAGTTTTTTATTTTTAAATAATTAAAAAAAAAACGACATTTCAAAAACTTTTCACGACCCACTAAAAATCAGCTCGCGACCCACAGTTTGGGAACGGTTGACCTACATAGCATACATACATAGAAAATTTGTATATCAAACATACCGCTATGTTGACCTAAACACGATGCATTGCTACGTATCAATTCTCAATTCCAAAGCATTCCAAACTTTGCTTTTTTTTATCAATCCGTTTGCCCGTTGACAATAAATTGGCGTTTATTACGTATATATTGAAATATGAGTGGGTTAAAATAAAAACAATTATATGTAATCAAAATTTTCCAATGAAACGAAAGAAGCGTGTCCGACAAACCAACAAACTTAGACCTTTATGAATCCTACTAGTATATTTAGCCTTTTGACAATCAACGCATGTTTATTATTGGTCATTATTTATTACATTATTATAACAAGCAGACTTCAATCCCTTTATATTTTTGGCGTGACATCTAACGATATTTTTAGGACTAAATGAAGTCCTATGTAACGAAATTCCGACATGATTACATCAACGTCTCCCTTCACTCAACCCTAGACTAATATTAAAGCACTCGGCTGTGGCAATTGTGAGTCGCTGCGTGTCGCGATTTCGTTACTTCTACAGAACCAATTTTCAAAATTCAAACGACATTCGATTTTGTTCTTCAAACAGCCATTCCAAGAACGATGTCTGGAATTTTAACTTAATAACAACCATATATCACACATATAATTATTTTGTCTGCTTAATATGATTTTCCCACACTTCAGAAACACAAATCAAAATATGAATAGAGAGGGGCTTTATCATAAATTTATTTATCGTGTGAGGCCAAAAAGCCTTAATGGACCTTGTGAAGAAAATCATTAACCAATTCTCGAAACAACGATAGAGTAAAATTGTATATTGAAAGCCTTTAAAAAAAATGAGTACACGTAGCTCATTGCATTGCTATTGTGTAAACGTTGAATGACTCACACACCATTTAAAAAGTCGATTCGCACAGCGTTCGATGAAAATGGCGAAACTTCCGCCAAAATCAAACCGTGACTCGTATTACATTATCGAACGTAGTCAGACCATTCCTCAATGACGATGTTGTTAGAAAATATGCGAGCTGGTTTCCAAGAACGAGACAAGACAATCGTGAGTCATACACAATTAGCGTGTGACGTCACGTTGTCTACACGTCGTCATCTTATGACTGTCTCACACAAGTCATAAATTACTTGCACATTGATATACAAATATAAACGTCTACGTCATTATTCTGTTGTGTAGCTTTATAGAAGGCTAACGTTGGGTTATCGACGTGATGGTTCAATTTGGTTCATCTTTAGTTCGATAAATGATGGTTAGCGCTGAGGTCTCTTGGCAACTAAGGATGAATAAAAAATAGTAAAATAGTCAAAATAATGCGTTTTTGTGTTAAACTGACTATAAGAGATGCAAAAGGCACATTTCGATGGTGGTTTAGTTTTTCGGTTAGTTACTGGCGTCAGTTAAAATAATTTGTTAAATAAATTATGTTAATTTATAAGTTATGTGTTATTTTGATAAAATTATTTAAATAAATAATGTAATATAAAAATTTTGATTCCTCGCATCATCCAGATTCATCATCATTCTAATTCTGGGAATCTTCTACAGATGAAACCAAACTCTTCTCGACTGAAAATCCTACGATTATAATTTAATGAAAAATATTTGATTTGCAATCAATAAATATTGAACCAATCAATTTGTCTTACTAATAAGAAATAAAATAATTTATCCTTCCTCCAAAAATACATGTTTTTGTTAAACAGGTAAATATAACTTAATCTAATTAAATCTTTAAATTTTTTTGCAATAACTAATCTATTTACATATCTGATTCCTATGGTTTTGGTTTAGGAAATTTTCAAATAACTGACTATTTCAAGGTTTAGGAAATTCTTTTTTTCTCCCAAGATTTCAAGAATAACTGTTTTTTAAAAGAAAAAATTTCACCAAACCAAATCAAAAATGCATTATTTTTATTAATTTTGGCTAATTCGTTGGTTTGGTTTTTAGGTCAACATTTTAGAAAGATGGTTCTGGTTAAGGAAATTTATAGAAAAGAATAGATAAGTTTTCCTCTGTCTTTGGTTAAACAAACTGCCTTTTTTCAAACTGGTTTTGGTTCAAGCACTCGCCTTTTCAATGTTTCAGTTTTGGTTTTGTTTGCCCAAATTATTGTAATGTCTGGTTTGATTGAAAATCGTTTTGCACATCTGTAACTATAACCGATAACTTTTATAGGACAAGGCCTTATACCAAAGAGTATGACATCACAAGATGATAATCATTAACCGGTAATGTTTCAAAGGTAATTAATTTCAATAAGTCATTATGGAAACCATATGATTGAAATAACAAATAACCTTCATATGCGAAACGATATAGAAGAGAAGGGTTTTAAATAACAAATAACAGTCAAATTATAAACAACTCAACATAGGACGTGTAAAATATACAAAATACAAAAAAAATTGTATGTATAGTGTATTAATTTATTCCATTTCCATTGCATATACAAAAAAAGTAACAATTACGATAATTTGAATTAATTGTAACTAAACAGTATGATAATCGCAGCAATTGCAATTAATATAAATTAATAATTGTATATAAATTAAAAATAATGAATCTTAAACGGATCGAAGTAAGTATAATATATAATTTTGCAAACAGTCGAAAACGGCAGATTCATATTCGCTTAATTCAATTCAGTTTGTTCATTAGTCTTCCAAGAAGAAATATTGTCCGGCACGCTTCTGCTCCATATCCTACAATATAAAATACGCATAAGCAAGGCACATCAACACATCGTAGAAAATTAAACCAAAAAGAGTTCTATACCTTGACCGATGCGGTTTTATTAATCCTCGGTCTGAAGTTATTCGGATCCCTCCGGAACGTAATACTGAGCAGTTCCAAGAAGCGATTCATACCGTTGAGAAGTGTTTGAGGAGTGTGAGCCGTCGCGTGTATTGACGGCAAACCTTCAAAGACGATAACTCGATCGGCCAGATACGTGGCCATTATGAAATCGTGCTCTACGACGAATCCAGTCTTCTTCGCGTGCAAAATAAACCTAAAACCAATTCGATAAACATTACAAATGAGATCTACATATACTATAAAGTGACCCGTCGAAACGATGAAGAACCTTTTGATGACTTTGGCAGCGACTAAACGTTGCTCGGAATCGAGATAAGCAGACGGTTCATCAATTAGATACACGTCGGCCGGTTTTCCCAGGCAAAGTACGAGAGCGACACGTTGCAATTCACCTCCAGAAAGGTTCTGAACTTCTTGATCCATAATCTCTTCGATCTTCATCGGCTTCATTACGTCAGTTATAAACTGTAAAACAACAATTTAAAATATAATAACGTTTTAACATTCAATAAAAGTAATAAGGTATACAGGAATCGACTTTTCATATTAGCAAAATCGTCTAGTTTCTTCGTCTTTACAATAAGAAGCGTGGTACTGAATTTATGGAGTATTATTGGAGTTACTCAATTTAATATTTACGATATCAATCATCATCATCATCATCATTTTCAGCCGTTCACCATCCACTGCTGGATAAAGGCCTCTCCAATCATCTTCCCTTCTTGTCTGTTTTGAGCAATCTGCATCCAGTTGATTCCACACATTCTTCTCAATTCATCAGCTTATCGTCCACTCGGTCTACCTTGCTTTCTTTCACATCCTCTCGGATACCATTCCAGTATTTATCGCAATGTGTCCAATCAATTGCCACTCCAACTTTTTGCACTGGATCTTACGTAACATTCTTGAATTTAGCATCCATGTTTCACATCATTACGTCATAACTGGCAGTACGCATTGGTCGTATGCTTTCTTTTTAAAGCATAGCGGAATGTTGGATTTAAAAACTACGTTCATTTTTCCAAAAGCACTCCATCCTAGTTTCATTCTTCTTCTTTACATCCTGTCATATTCACCAATTGTCCTAGGTATAAATAACTATCAACTATCTCCACTATCTACCGTGACTATGTTTTGAGTGCAAAATTCGTTAAACATAATTTTAGTTTTATTAAAATAAATTCTTAAACCAACTTTCATACTTTCGTTACTTAATTGGGTTAATCACGATATCAATATCGAACGTTAAAGTACCATATTCATCTTTTTAACGGAGAAACAAGACGATTCTGACGAGTCCGCTATACTAAAGAATTACATACTTGAGGATGAACGTAAGCATCTCTAATTTTCTCGTGCAGCAGTTGACTGACTAAGCCTTGGGATTTCGGTGAAATTTTTTGAGGCTTGTAGCTGATGTTCAACTGAGGCAATTTCCCCGATCCTGTAACATACAATATGAAACCGTGAATATGAAAGTGATCCTGTAACATACAATATGAAAGAGTGCAGTGTAAAAAGTCAGCAAAGAAATTCTATACCATCCGGTTGCATTGCACTTTGTGCGTGAATTAAACATTTTTGAAAGACGGGATCAAAAAACAGTTCGAACAGATCGTTTTTAGCCATTTTTGATGATGTTGAATGAGGCTTCACGCGCAATTGAAGCAATATTCATAGTAACTATGTCTTACAGTGTACATAACCTTAAAACATGGTTAAGGTTAATACTAAGCCACAAGGTAGAGCTGGTCGAGCAAGTTGAAGTTACAACACTATGAGATGACGTCTCCGATCGATTTGTGGTTAATAGTAATGTATTCGAGGGATTAAATGTGACAAGATGGAGATCAGTCAAACACTGACAGCGCATGTCACATCAGTGTTGCCACTACACTAAAATATTGATAGAATCGGGGATTACACACGAAAAAAATACAAATTATTGTATTTGCAGGAAGGGATGGTAAATCAATATGAAATATTTGATAGAATATCTAGTATTAATTTCAAAAGAAAATCAAGATTTATTGCATAATTGTTAAAAATTATTGAAACATTTTGAACGGATGAGGCGTTGAGAATGAAAAGGGCGAATACGCCATGTGTTTCGAAACTTTTCCTTTCTTCTTAAATTTCGACAGAGATGATCCCCCTATAACCTGTTTCCGAGGTTGGCCCATTAAGCATCCTATTTGATTTTGATCTTACATATTTGTAAATTACTATAAATATTGTAATTTCAAAGGTCTGCCTGGCCGACCAGCTGAGTAGCCGCGGAACGCTCGCGTACACTAAGCTGCCTGCTAGATTTTGAACTACTAAATACACCCGTCTCTCGATTTACGCGGTAGATACGTTCCACGAAAAACCGCGTAAATCAAGTCAAAACATTTTGTACAACTCGTACAAAATGTGGGGATACGTTCCGTAAAAACAATTATAATGTACATATAAGGAATAAAATAATATATTATGTACACATTTGGAGAAGAACACTGTTGTTGAAAAATCTGTAAGTAACGTTTGCCTTGTATTTTTAGTCATGCCTATATTATTTATCTCGTTGAATTTTTAAAGCTCTTTCAACATCAGGGTTTATATTTATCACCATATTTTCCACTTTTTTAGCTGTTGAATAACTTCGTTCACATTTGTAGCAGTAAATAAATCAGGTTCTTCAGAATCACTGATAGATTTGCTTTCGATTTTAGGACTAGACTATGTTATTCATGAAGATTCAAATGTAAGTTCTTCAAAACTGATATTTTTGGATAAAACAACTACTGGTTGTCAAGTCAGCCCTCGATATACATAAACGACAACCACCCCATGAAACTGTCAACGGGCATTGACTAGTTTACTATTAATGCTAAACTTTAAATGCTCGTATCTTTTTTTGATAAATTGGCCCCTTTCATTCTCAACTTAATTATAATTAATTTTATCCACAACTTGCCCCCATTTATAGATTTACTAGTAACTGCCCGTTGACAGTGCCATCGGGTGATTATCATGTATATACCTATAGTGCAGCAGTACACAAACTGTGGGTCGCAAGTCGGTCTTTAATACATTGCGAAAAGTTTTTGAAATGTGAATTTTTATCCGAGCTATGTATGTACATGTTTTCGTTAATTAAATTATATAAAAATAAATAATACTCTGAATATATTGTTAAGTATAAAAAGATTATTAAAAATATATATATAAATAGCCCTCCCCCTCATGTCCATTAAAGCTAGGTGGGTCACGGTACTAAAAAGTTTGAGAAGCACCGCTATAGTGTATTTAGTACAAAATGTAGCAGGTAGTTCAAAAATGCGAGCACTTTGCGCTACCTGTGCTGTTAGTGTATTGCGAGCGTTCTGCGACTACCCAGCCGGCTAGGTAGACCCTTGCGCTACTATTCATAGTAAGTGTTTTCGAAACAAGAGTGTACAGAGCCATCCGTTCCTTCTGATTGTGAAAAAAAGGACAAAAATATGAGCGGCGACGTTCAACGTCTAAAACTAAAATATCACTCACCGTCCTCCGGCTCCAATTTTCCAGCCAGCATTCGAATGAAAGTCGTCTTTCCGGTACCGTTCTCACCGAGCAGGACCAAGATTTCCGAATCGGAAAACTGTCCCTTGCTAACAGTGAGTTTGAAATCGTTACCCATCGTTTTGACCATTCTTGGATATTCGTAATGCTTCATACGCTTGATCTAAATTCACATAGAATTAAATTAGTATATGTATGTATGTACATACATACAAAAAAACTTGATAAGACTATTTTTAATGAGTTTCTTCACCTCTTCCTCTACGGCGGACTCGGACACTTTGAAAATGAGCGATTCGGTACGGAATCTCATATTTTCAGTCGGTACATATCCGTCGAGGAATATATTGATACCTTCCCGGACCGAGAACGGCATAGTAACAACGCCGTACACTCCCGGCATACCGTAAAGACAGCATATAAAGTCAGACAAATAATCCAGGACCGACAAGTCGTGCTCCACGACAATTATAAACCTAAAACAAGTTCATTGTTATGTGAAAAATTACAGTGGAAGTCGTTTGTATGATGAAACGGGACATACTTATCGGGATCGATCAAGGATCGAATGGTTTCAGCGCAGTTTAATCTCTGCTTTACGTCAAGATACGAAGACGGCTCGTCGAACATGAATATATCACCAGCTTGTATGCACACCATTGCACAAGCGAACCGTTGAAGTTCACCACCAGACAGTTCCGAAATCTGTCGATCGCGAATGTGAGACAGTTCTAAGAAATTAAACAATATTAGTACATATATATAGCTGCTGAGTGTGTACCTACTTTAAATTGGGTTTAATTAAAGTCGTTGAATCTTACGTAGCATGTTACAAATTTGTGTTTGATTTTTACGTTCGTCTTTCTTATCCAACAGTTGTCCCACTGTGCCTTTGATGGCCTTTGGGATTTGATCCACGTACTGTGGTTTGATCAGAGCTTTCAAATGATCCTCGAGAATTTTCGTGAAATAGTTTTGAAGCTCGGATCCACGGAAGTACGCCAAGATCTCTGTCCAATCGGGAGGATCCTGTAAAATAAAATTTACACCATTGCTTTCAAACCCATCTACGCAATGAAAAAAATCGTAAAGAATCGACATTAACTTACGGTAAATCGCCCCAAATTAGGTTTTTGCTTGCCGGCAAGAATTTTAAGAGCAGTCGACTTACCGATACCGTTCTGACCGACCAAACCGAGCACTTCTCCCGGCCTCGGTATCGGTAACCTATGTAGTTTGAACGAATTTTTGGAATAACGATGCGTGGTATGTTTTTCCAAATTCGACGGCAAATTGATAATGGTGATAGCGTCAAAAGGACATTTCTGAAAAAATTCAATTGTAATGTTAATTAAGATACACATGTATAACGATTTATGTTGATCGTAGATGGAATACATGGGTAAGAAGTATGACCAAAGTGGCAGATATAGCGGAACACAGGATATACTGGAATGGTATCTGAAGGATGTGAAAGAAAACAAGGTAGACCGAGTGGACGATGGGCTGATGAATTGAGAAAAATGTGTGGATGCAGATTTCTTAAGACAGACAGGAATGGAAAAGCATTGGAGGGTCTTCATCCAGCAGTAGATGGTGAACGGCTGAAAATGATGATGATGAAATACACTACAGGTATATAGAGGGTTTACAACCAGAAGTGGTTATGTCAATTATCGTCAAAAATGGGTTAAGTCTACCCAACAACTTGTCCCTTTTGATATGTCTACATACAAGAAGTGTTTATGGCCATTTAAGATCATTATGAAATGTGTATGTCCATTACCGTATGCATGAAGATTCAAAAATTTTCAAACGTTATTTCTCCAAAACTAATATTTTTGGATAAAACCACTAATGGTTGTCAGCCCTCGATAATACATACATAAATTATAACCATCGGATAACACTGTCAACGGGCATTGACTAGTTTATTATATTATGCTAAGCTTTAAACGCTCGTATCTTGACCCCTTTCATTCTCAACTTAATTTTATTTATGTTGATTTACTAGTAACTGCCTGTTGACAGTGTCATCGGTTGGTTATCATTTATGTATATAGCTATAGTGCAGCGGTTCCCAAGCTGTGGGTTGCGAGAATGGATGACGCGAGAAATACTGAAATGGTATCCGAGAGGATGTGAAAGAAAACAAAGTAGACTGAATGGACGATGGGCTGATGAATTGAGAAGAATGCGTCGAGTCAAGTGGATTCAGATTGCTCGAGACAGACAGGAATGGAAAGTCTTCATCCAGCAGTGGATGATGAACGGTTGAAAATGATAATGATTGACTTACTTTGACGCATATACCGCAGCCGATACATAGCTCTTCGGAAATCGACGCTATTTTATTGTTGGGAGTGACTTCGATGCACAATTTTCCCATGCGCACCACGGGGCAACTCCTCTTGCATTCCTGTCGGCACCTTTTGGGTTTGCATCTATCAGGATTAACGATGGCAATACGAGTTTGCTTATCCGTCTCGTCGTTGTTTCGGTTGCGAGACAAGGCTGACATCATCTTGAAGCCTACAACAGAAAATAAACCAATCAAAATACAATATATGGAGATGAATTTTTTTGAAAAATTCTCACCACAAAACAAAAAAAAAAAAACATCTCGAAAACAGTCGCGTCACTTAACCAATCAATCAATTAACAACGACAGTATAAAGCGATGGGATGAATCCTGTAGTGAAATGTCGAAAATTTAAAATAAGTGGTGATGTGGTGAGGTGTCCCATATGTGTTCGACATAACCTCAAAGTGAGCGTTGTAAAATATGTGTGGGGGGGAAGGGGGCGCGGCTGAGGGGGTGTTGGTGGTATTGAGGAGTCCCACTAGTGGTGGCTGCGCCCCCCACAGTCATGATGGTATTAATTACCTGTCTGCGAAAGCCGTTGGCTAACTTCACATCCACTAGTAACGCAAGCCCACTCTGAAAGGGCTGCATGTACACATGTCAATAGCCATTTGATCGTAACAACGCTATATACAGCCATATTCGAATTTTTTTTTTTTTTGACAATTGAGCGGTTTTTTAAATTGTATTCTCTCTTATTTTAATCGTCTTGTGATGGTTTATATGTGTTTTTTTGAAAATTAATTTTTATAACCAATTGTTGAAACTGTGGGTACTCGGTGAACCGATGGGCTGGAGTTGGCAACCCTGGTACCGGCGACCGAGTGTTACACAAGTTACTCCCCTTCGGCATCCGTCGCTCACGAAATAAACATTACCAAAACGTACACTGCGTGTTTCACATTCAGCCTTTCCATTCGCACTCCACAACCCTTTGTTTTTTTTGTTGCACAATCAAGATAATAAGGATGAATCCAATTATTGTCTTTTATTTTCATTCCGTATAAATTTCCACATCAAAAAATCATCTTCCTCGGAGGACGACAGAACGCTGCAAACGCGGTGCCTGTGCGTGATCCAATAACAGGCGTAGGCATTCTACAAAATGGCAACATCCTCAAATGCACAGTGGGAGAACTTAGTTAAATATAGTTAAAAAAATAAACACCGCGTACTATTGTTCAATAGCTTTCTATTCTACCCTCGCTCATATAAACTTTTTCTCAACTTATAACATGTACATATTGTACACGTAATTGTAAAATCTTAAAATACATAAATAAACTTCAATATCAAGTTTAATTCAACGCCAGCAATCTTTCATATTCACAACAAAAAATGTCTTTACAGGTTTTAATAAAAATAATGGATACGATAGATGGTGCCAAATTTTTTTTAACTGTCTCACAACAATGTTAAATGAATGTCTAAAGTTTAATAGGAGACGGCCATTTTGGATTTAGAAATACTCGTATCTTAATTAATGGCGATAACTGGGTCGAAAATCGTCATGCAAGTAATTCAGAGAAAAGATGATACTTGTTATTATTGCACAATAATATCAGCAATACCATGATTTGACATAAAACTTTACATTTAAAAAAAATAAGAAGAAATGGTGTAATTCTAGTTCTAATAAGTCATTTCAATAAAACGTAATTGAACTATCAACCTCAATATCCATTCATGTGTAAATAATTATAAACGTTTTTTTCTTTTTTAACGAAATAAATCAATTATATTTAAAATATTTTGTTTACACGTGAAATAATAATAATAATTACAATAAAGAAAACTTGGAAATAAAAAATTCACTGCTCAACAATTCGATTTCAGTATATTATAAATTTGTCATTATAACATCAATTATATTATAGTTGCATAAATATCAGTAAATGAAATAGATGACAAAAAATAAAATAAAAATATTAATGGTTAAACAAAATTGACACATAAATGCATGTATAAGCAAAAGAAGGCAATTCTATTTGTACACGATGAGAATAAAAATGATTTAGAATATTTGCGTGCAAATGTATGGGGGGTTAATCGACATCCAGATTTGCAGCGGGAGTATTGTTTGAGGTAGCATCTGCATTTTCTTCGTCTTTGGCTTCCGGAACCCACAAACCCGCATCCACACACCTCTTCATATGATAGGCGGCTTCCTCTTTTGGCATCTTGGCGATTGTCTCTTGCAACAATGGAATGTTCCTGTCGTTAAAACACTTCTGCAATTCCTGTACAGAAACAAAAAACAAAACGTTACCTCGGCAACTACAATACACATCAGTACATCAATATGTGGTATAATGCAACCTCGGGTAATTCTTCGAACACTTCTTGAGGATCGAGACCACCGGGTCCGAGACGTGCTTGCCGTTCAGCTTCTCTT
Source organism: Parapsyche elsis (assembly GCA_022651745.1). Classification (NCBI taxonomy): domain Eukaryota; kingdom Metazoa; phylum Arthropoda; class Insecta; order Trichoptera; family Hydropsychidae; genus Parapsyche; species Parapsyche elsis. The sequence goes on from JAGVSN010000049.1 coordinate 2,998,972, forward strand.
TCTACTTCTTCTTGTGCGAGCGCTTCGGCGATTTTTTCTTTGGCGCGTTTTTCAATACGTATTTTAAATTGTCGTAGTTCATCGTCGAACGATTCCTTATATGATTCCATTGCGACTTGGATCCTTAAAAAAATACAATATAAAATATACTATTTGGTCAAACAGGATAAGTGCATAGTTGGAGTTCTTAAGTTGATGTTCACAACAAAGCACACGAGTCAATTACATTTGGAACTTGTCGAAATGAAGAGTTCAAAATAAAGGTGATCTTAATGTGAGCGAATGTGTATCTCCACCCTTACTACTGAGCAGGTATTATATGCGTTTTCAACAAATTAGTTAGAGTTTTGGTTTCTGCGCATCTCAGAACGAGGAATGGGGATCCACATTCCTTTTTGAATCTTTTGAAAAGTTACTTTTTTTGACTTGTATTCTTAAGGCCGCTCATTAAAGATAGATAAACAGCTAAAAGCCGTTTGTTGGTTTGACCAATGTCAAAACGCTTTGTTGACCTTAGTTACCGTACTAATGGGCAATAATATAATATTAATCATCATCATTTTCAGCCGTTCACCATCCACTGCTGGATGAAGGCCTCTCCAATCCTCTTCCATTCCTGTCTTGAGCAATCTGCATCCAGTTGACTCCACACATTCTTCTCAATTCATCAGTCCATCGTCCACTCGGTCTGCCGTGCTTTCTTTCACATCCTCTCCAGTATTTCTCGCATCCATCTGCCATCTATTTTCTCGCATACATCTTTCCATGCTTCTCTGTGTGCACTGAATCTTAAGTAACACTCTTGAATTTAGCATCCACATTTCACATCCATACGTCATAACTGGCAGTACGCATTGGTCGTATGCCTTCTCTTTAAAGCAAAGCGGAGTGTTGGATTTAAAAACTTACGTTCATTCTTCCAAAAGCACTCCATCCTAGTTTTATTTTTTTTTCTTGTCCTAGGTATAAATAACGGAAAAAATACTAACTTAGTGAAGAACGACGATACGCAAGCTCTAGGATCTACGCTAAGTTCTCTGGACAGTTCTAAGATATACTGCATACAAATAGTTTGATGAGCGACGTGTTCCATTAGTTCATGTTTCTGAAACGTCAAGATTTAAATTAGTATATGATGTTGTACTTGAGACGTTTTTTTTTATACCCGAGAACGTACTTCTTCCATTTCTAAATTGATACACCATATTACGAGGTAGTTGGCGGTTTCTTCGCACACGAGTTGATTGTGATCTTGCAAGAATTTCTTAGAATCGTCGTACTTTCTAAGCATGCCGAACTTTTTCAGCAATTTTTCATTCTCTTTGATGAACTTGCGCATGTTCTCCTCCCGCTGCTCGTCGGTCAAATTTTCGATGGCCGGCCTCGGCAGATTTTTATTTATGACCGTCTTCGTGAAGCCGGGATTGCTTATCGTGTCGACGTTCCACGGTGCCGCCTTTTCTTTCTTTTGCATTTCGTCTTCTTTGTTCTTGATCTGATCGGCTTCCTTCTCGAGCTGACTGAGAGCTTTGTGCAATTCGTCCATGTTGGTGGCGCCGCTCTTTTCCGCTTCGACCAATTTCTGTTTAGTCTCTGATAATTTTTTACAATTCTGGGTTTTGACTCGAGCGTGCTCTTCGGTCTCTTTCTTTTTCTCCTCCATTCGCTCCAAACG